>JASTWF010000043.1:3059557-3110866 GCA_030390025.1 Squalus acanthias
GTAGAAGAAGAGGTGGAGGCGGAGGAGGTGGAGAAGAAGAAGAAGAAAAAGAAGAAGAAGAAGTGGATTTGGAGGAGGAGGAGAAGATGAAGAAGAGGAGGAGGATGAGGAGCAGGAGAAGAAGTAGAAGAGGAGGAGGAGAGAAGAAGAAGAGAGAGGAGGAGGAGGAGGAGGAGGAGAAGAAGAAGAAGAAGAGGAGGAGGAGGAGGAGTTGGAGGAGTAGAAGAAGAGGAAGTAGAAGAGGAAGAATAGGAGGAGTAGAAGAACAAGAAGAACAAGAAGAGGAGGAGTTGGAGGAGGAGGAAAAGAAGAAGAAGAAGAAGAGCAGGGGAGGCGGATGAGGAGGAGAAGATGAAGCAGAAGTAGAAGAAGAAGAATAAGAAGAGGAGGAGTAGGAGTAGGAGAAGAAGAAGAAGAAGAAGAAGAAGAAGAAGAAGTAGAAGAAGAGGAGGAGGAGGAGGAGAAGAAGAAGAAGCAGAAGAAGAAGAAGAGGAGGAGGAGGAGAAGAAGAAGAAGATGAAGTAGAGGAGGAGGAGGAGAAGAAGAACAAGAAGAAGAGGAGGAGGATGAGTAGGAGGAGGAGAAGAAGAAGAAGAAGAAGAAGATGAAGTAGAGCAGGGGGATGAGGAGGAGGAGAAGAAGAAGAAAAAGAAGAAGAAGTAGAAGAAGAAGATGAAGAAAAAGAAGAAGAAGCAGAAGAAGAGGTGGAGGAGGAGGAGGAGTTGGAGAAGGAGAAGAAGAAGAAAAAGAAGGAATAGAAGAGGAGGAGTAGGAGAAGAAGAAGTAGTAGAAGTAGAAGAAGAAGAAGAGGAGGAGGAGGAGGAGGAGGAGCAGAAGAAGAAGAAGAAGAAGAGGAGGAGGTGGCGGGGAAGAAGAAGAAGAAAAAGAGGAGTAGGAGAAGGAGGAGGAGGAGATGAAGAAGACGAAGTGGAAGAAGATGAGGAGGAGGAGGATGAGGAGGAGGAATGGAGGAAGAAGGAGAAGAAGCAGAGGAGGAGGAGGAGGAGGAGAGAGAAGAAGAAGAAGAAGAGGAGGAGGAGGAGGAGGAGGAGAAGAAGAAGATGAAGAGGAGGAGGAGGAGGAGAAGAAGAAAAAGAAGAAGAAGAACAGGAGGAGTAGGAGGAGAAGAAGAAGAAAAAGAAGAAGAAGAAGAAGAGGAGGAGGAGGATGAGAAGGAGAAGAAGAAGAAGAGGAGGAGGAGGAGAAGTAGAAGATGAAGATGAAGTTTAAGAAAAGGAGGAGGAGGAGGAGAAGAAGAAGAAGAAGAAGAAGAATAGGAAGAGGAGGAGAAGAAGAAGATGAAGAAGAAGAAGAGGAGAAGGATGAAGAGGAGGAGAAGCAGAAGAACAAGAAGAAGAAGAAGAAGAAGAAGAGGAAGAGCTGGAGGAGAAGGAGGAGAAGAAGAAGATAAGAAAGAAAAGAAGAGGAGGAGGAAGAGGCGAAGAAGAAGAAGAAGAAGTAGAAGAGGAGGAGGATGCAGAGGAGGAGAAGAAGAAGACGAAGACGAAGATGAAGAAGAAGAGGATGACGAGGAGGAGATGAAGAAGAAGATCAAAAAGAAGATGTAGAAGAGGAGGAGGAGGAGGAGAAGAAGAAGAAGAAGAAGAAGAATAGGAAGAGGAGGAGAAGAAGAAGATGAAGAAGAAGAAGAGGAGGAGGATGAAGAGGAGGAGAAGAAGAAGAAGAAAGAGAAGAAGAGGAGGAGGAAGAGGCGAAGAAGAAGAAGAAGAAAAAATAGAAGAGGAGGAGGAGGAGGCAGAGGATGAGGAGAAGAAGAAGATGAAGATGAAGAAGAAGAGGATGACGAGGAGGAGGAGATGAAGAAGAAGAGCAAAAAGAAGAAGTAGAAGAGGAGGAGGAGGAGGAGAAGACTAGGAAGAAGAAGAAGAAGAAGAAGAAGAAGACGAGTTTGCGCAGCAGGAGGAGGAGGCGAAGAAGACGAAGAAGAATAAGAAAAAGAAGAACATGAAGAAGAAGAGGAGGAGGAGGAGGAGAAGAAGAAGAAGAAGAAGAAGAAGAAGAAGAAGAAGAAGAAGAGGAAGAAGAAGAAGAACAGGAGGAGGAGGAGGAGGAGGAGAAGAAGAAGTAAAAGAAGGAGGACGAGGAGGAGGAGGAGGTGAAGAAGAAGAAGATGAAGAAGCAGAAGAAGAATAGGAGGAGGAGGAGGAGGAGAAGAAGAAGATGAAGAAGAAGACGATGAAGGCCAGCAGCAGCAGGAGAAGAAGAAGAAGAGGAAGGGCAGCAGCAGCAGAAGAAGAAGAAGACGAAGAAGAAGGGCAGCAGAAGCAGCAGCAGCAGCATAATAATAACATTAATAATAATAATAATAATAATAAGAAGAAGAAGAAGAAGAGGAATGGCAGCAGCAGCAGCAGCAGCCGCAGCAGTAGAAGATAAAGAAGAAGAAGAAGGGCTGCAGCAGCAGCAGAAGCAGAAGAAGTGGAAGAAGGAGAATAATAATAATAAGGAGAAGGGCAGCAGCAGTAGTAGAAGAAGAAGAAGAAGAAAGGCTGCAGCAGAAGCCGAAAAAGAAGAAGAAGAAGAAGAAGAAGAAGAAGAAGAAGAAGAAGAAGTAGAAGAGGAGGAGGAGGCAGAGGAGGAGGAGGAGGCAGAGGAGGAGGAGAAGAAGAAGAAGAAGAAGATGAAGAACAAGAGGTTGATGAGGAGGAGGAGATGAAGAAGAAGAGCAAGAAGAAGATGTAGAAGAGGAGGGGGAGGAGGAGAAGAAGAAGAAGAAGAAAGAGAAGAAGAGGAGGAGGAAGAGGCGAAGAAGAAGAAGAAGAAGTAGAAGAGGAGGAGGAGGAGGCAGAGGAGGAGGAGAAGAAGAAGAAGAAGAAGATGAAGAAGAAGAGGATGACGAGGAGGAGGAGATGAAGAAGAAGAGCAAAAAGAAGAAGTAGAAGAAGAGGAGGAGGAGGAGAAGACTAGGAAGAAGAAGAAGAAGAAGAAGAAGAAGAAGAAGATGAGTTTGAGCAGCAGGAGGAGGAGGCGAAGAAGACGAAGAAGAATAAGAAAAAGAAGAACATGAAGAAGAAGAGGAGGAGGAGGAGGAGGAGAAGAAGAAGAAGAAGAAGAAGAAGAAGAAGAAGAAGAAGAAGAAGAAGAAGAAGAAGAAGAAGAGGAAGAAGAAGAAGAAGAACAGGAGGCGGAGGAGGAGGAGAAGAAGAAGTAAAAGAAGGAGGACGAGGAGGAGGAGGAGGTGAAGAAGAAGAAGACGAAGAAGCAGAAGAAGAATAGGAGGAGGAGGAGGAGGAGAAGAAGAAGATGAAGAAGAAGACGATGAAGGCCAGCAGCAGCAGGAGAAGAAGAAGAAGAGGAAGGGCAGCAGCAGCAGCAGAAGAAGAAGACGAAGAATAAGGGCAGCAGAAGCAGCAGCAGCAGCATAATAATAATAATAATAATAATAATAATAATAAGAAGAAGAAGAGGAATGGCAGCAGCAGCAGCAGCAGCAGCCGCAGCAGTAGAAGATAAAGAAGAAGAAGAAGGGCTGCAGCAGCAGAAGCAGAAGAAGTGGAAGAAGGAGAATAATAATAATAAGAAGAAGGGCAGCAGCAGTAGTAGAAGAAGAAGAAGAAGAAAGGCTGAAGAAGAAGAAGAAGAAGAAGAAGAAGAAGAAGAAGAAGAAGAAGAAGTGGAAGGGCAGCAGCAGTAGAAAAAGTAGAAGAAGCAGAATAAGGAGAAGATGAAATAGAAGATGAAGAATAAGGGCAGCAGCAGCAGAAGCAGAAGAAGTAGAAGAAGAAGAATGGCAGCAGCAGCAGCAGAATCAGATAATTAGAAGAAAAAGGAGAAGAAGTGCATCAGCAGATGCAGAAGCAGAAGAAGTAGAAGAAGAAGAAGAAGGGCAGCAGCAACAGCAGCAGCAGCAGTAGAAGAAGAAGCAGAAGAGGTAGAAGGGCAGCAGAAACAGCAGCAGAAGAATAAGAAAATGCAGAAGAAGAGGAAGTGCAGCAGCAGCAGCAGAAGAAGAAGAATCAGAAGAATAGGAAGGGCAGCAGCAGCAGCAGAAGAAGAGGAAAAAGAAGTGGGAGGAGAAGAGGGGCAGCAGCAATAGCAGCATCAGCAGAAGAAGTAGAAGAAGAAGAAGAAGTAGAAGGGCAGCAACAGAAGAAAAAGAAAAAGATGATGAAGGAGACGAAGGGCATCAGCAGCAGCAGCAGAAAAAGAAATAGAATGGCAGCAGCAGAAGAATTAGAAGAAGTAGAACAGCAGCAGCAGAAGAAGAAGGGCAGCAGCAGCAGAAGCAGTAGAAGTAGAAGAAGAAGAAGAAGAAGAAGAAGATCAGCAGCAGCTGCAGCAGCAGAAGAAGAAGATGATGAAGAAGAGGAAGGGCAGCAGCAGATGAAGAAGAAGAAAAAGAAGAGGGAGAAGAAGAAGTGAAGCAGCAACAGCAGCAATAGAAGAAGAAGCAGAAGAAGAAGAAAGGCAGCAGCAGCAGCAGAAGAAGAAGAAGAAGAAGAAGTAGATGAAGAGCAGCAGCAGCAGCAGAAGAAGAAGAAGAAGAAGAAGAGGGGCTGCAGCAGCAGATTAAAAAGAAGAAGATGAAGAAGAAGAAGAAGAAGAAGTAGATTAAGAGCAGCAGCAGCAGCAGAAGAAGATGAAGATGAAGAGGAAGGCCTGCAGCAGCAGATTAAAAAGAAGATGATGAAGAAGAAGAAGAAGATGATGAAGGAGTAGGGCAACAGCAGCTGAAGAAGAAGAATGGCAGCTGCAGCAGAAGATTTAGACGAAGAAGAAGAAGAAGGGCAGCAGCAGCAGAAGAAGAGGAAGAAGAAGAAGAAGGAGGAGAAGGGCAGCAGCAGCAGCAGCAGAAGAAGAAGAATAAGTGCAGCAGCAGCAGAAGCAGAAGAAGAAGAAGAAGAAGAAAGGCAGCAGAAGCAGCAGTAGAAGAAGAAAAAGAAGAAGTAGAAGAAGAAGAAGGGAAGTAGCAGCAGCAGCAGTGGAAGAAGAAGCAGAAGAAGAAGAAGAAGGGCTGCAAAAGTAGCAGAAGAAGAACAAGCAGAAGAAGTAGAAGAAGAAGAAGAAGAAGAAGAGCAGCAGCAGAAGAAGAAGAAGATGAAGAAGAACAAGAAGATCAAGGAGAAGAAGGGCAGCAGGAGCAGCAGCAAAATAATAACAATAAGAAGAAGAAGAGGAAGAAGAAGAAGGGCAGCAGCAGTAGTAGTAGTAGTAGTAGTAGAAGAAGAAGAAGAAGAAGAAGAGGAAGGGCAGCAGCAGCAGTAGAAGATGAAGAAGACGAAGAAGAAGGGCTGCAGCAGCAGAAGAAGAAGAAGAAGAAGAAGGACAGCAGCAGCAAAAGAAGAAGAAGAAGAGGAAGAAGAAGAAGAAGATGAAGAAGGCCAGCAGCAGAAGAAGAAGAAGGGCAGCAGAAGCAGCAGCAGCAGAAGAAGTAGAAGAAGAAGAAGGGCTGCAACAGCAGCAGAAGCAGAAGAAGTAGAAGAAGAAGAAGAAGAAGACGAAGAAGAAGGGCAGCAGCAGCAGCAGCAGCAGTAGAAGAAGAATCAGAAGAAGAAGAAGGGCAGCAGCAGTAGCAGAATTAGAACAAGAAGAAGTAGTAGAGGAAGAAGAAGAATGGCAGCAGCAGCAGTAGAAGAAGATGAAGAAGGAGAAGAAGATCAAGGAGAAGAAGGGCAGCAGAAGCAGCAGCAGAAGAAGAAGAAGAATAAGTAGAGGAAAAAGAAGAAGAAGGGCATCAGCAGAAGAAGAAGAGGAAGAAGAAGAAGAAGACCAGCAGCAGCAGCAGCAGAAGAAGAAGAAGAAGAAGAAGGGCTGCAGCAGCAGAAGAAGAAGAAAAAGAAGAAGAAGAAGAAGAAGAAAAGAAGCAGATGCAGCAGCAGCAGCAGAAGAAGAAGAAGGGCTGCAGCAGCAACAGAAGCAGCAGAAGTAGAAGTAGGAGAAGAAGAAGGAGAAGAAGAAGAAGGGCAGCGGCAGCAGTTGCAGAAGAAGAAGAAGAAGGGCTGCAGCAGGAGCAGAATAAGCAGAAAAAGAAGTAGAAGTGGAAGATGGCCATCAGCAACAGAAGAAGAAGAAGAAGAAGAAGTAGAAAAAGAAGAAGGGCAGCAGCAGAAGCAGAATAAAAAGAAGAAGGAGAAGGAGAATAAGAATAAGAAGAGGAAGGGCAGCAGCAGCAGCAGCAGCAGCAGAAGAAGTAGAAGTAGCAGAAGAAGGAAAAGATGAAGTAGAAGAAGAAGAAGAGGAAGAAGAAGAAGAAGAAGAAGAAGGACAGCAGAAGCAGCAGCAGAAGAAGAAGAAGAGGAAGAAGAAGAAGAAGAAGAAGAAGGACAGCAGAAGCAGCAGCAGCAGCAGCAGAAGAAGAAGAAGACTAAGAAGAAGTCAAAGGCCAGCAGCAGCAGCAGAAGAAGAAGAAGAAGAAGAAGAGGAAGGGCAGGAGCAGCAGTAGTAGCAGAAGAAGAAGAAGAAGGAGAAGAAGGGCAGCAGCAGTAGTAGAAGAAGAAGAAGCAGAAGAAGGGTTGCAGCAGCAGCAGAATAAGAAGAAAAAGAAGAGGAAGAGGAAGATGGGCAGCAGCAACAGTAGCAGAAGAAGAGGAATAATAATAATAATAATAATAAGAAGAAGAAGTGCAGCAGCAGAAGAAAAAGAAAAAGAAGAAGGAGAAGAAGAAGAAGAAGAGGAAGGGCAGCAGCAGCAGCAGAAGGAGTAGAAGTAGCAGAAGGAGAAGGTGAAGTAGAAGAAGAAGGGCAGCAGCAGGAGCAGAAGAAGTAGAAGAATAAGAAGAAGAAGAATGGCAGCAGCAGCAGCAGAAGCAGAAGATTAGAAGAAGAAGAAGAAGAAGAAGTGCATCAGCAGCAGCAGAAGCAGAAGAAGTAGAAGAAGAAGCAGAAGAAGAAGAAGAAGAAGAAGAAGGTCAACAGCAACAGCAGCAGCAGCAGTAGAAGAGGAATCAGAAGAAGTAGAAGGGCAGCAGCAGCAGCAGAATAAGAAGAAGATGCAGAAGAAGAAGAGGAAGTGCAGCAGCAGCAGCAGCAGAAGAAGATGAAGAAGAAGAAGAAGAGGAAGGGCAGCAGCAGCAGCAGCAGCAGTATAAGAAGAAGCAGAAGTAGAAGAATAAGGTCTGCAGCAGCAGCAGAATACGAAGAAAAAGAAGAAGAAGAGGAAGATGGGCAGCAGCAACAGCAGAAGAAGAAGAAAAAGAAGAAGGGCTGCAGCAGAAGAAGCAGAAAAAGAAGGAGAAGAAGAAGAAGAAGTAGAATGGCTGCAGCAGCAGCAGAAGCAGAAGATTAGAAGAAGAAGAAGAAGAAGTGCATCAGCAGCAGCAGAAGCAGAAGAAGTAGAAGAAGAAGAAGAAGAAGAGCAGTAGCAGCAGCAGAGGAAGAAGAAAAGAAGAAGAAGAAGGTCAGCAGCAACAGCAGCAGCAGCAGTAGTAGAAGAAGAAGCAGAAGTAGAAGAAGAAGGGCAGCAGCAGCAGCAGAAGAAGAAAAATTAGGAGAAGAAGAATAAGGTCTGCAGCAGCAGCAGCAGAAAAAGAAGCAGAAGAAGAAGAAGAAGGGCAGCAGCAGCAGAAGAAGAAGATGAAGAAGACGATGAAGGAGAAGAAGAGCAGCAGCAGCAGCAGCAGAAGAAGAAGAATGGCAGCAGCAGCAGAAGAATTAGAAGAAGAAAAAGAAGAAGATGAAGATAAAGAAGAAGGTGATGAAGCAGAAGAAGGACATCACCAGCAGCAGCAGAAGAATAAGAAGAATGGCAGCAGCAGAAGAATTAGAAGAAGAAGAAGAAGAAGAAGAAGAAGGAGAAGGGCAGCAGCAGCAGCAGAAGATGATGAAGAAGAAGAAGAAGAAGAAGAAGGGCTGCAGCAGCAGAAGCAGAAGAAGAAGAAGAAGAAGAAGAAGAAGAAGAATGGCAGCAGCAGAAGAAGAATAAGAAGAATAAGAAGAAGCAGTAGAAGAAGATGAAGAAGGAGAAGAAGAAGAGCAAGGGAAGCAGCAGCAGAAGAAGAAAAAGAAGAAGAAGAAAAAGAAGGGCAGCAGCAACAGGATAATAATAATAAGAAGAAGAAATAGTAGAAGAAGAAGGGCTGCAGCAGCAGAATAAGAAGCAGAAGAAGAAGAAGGGCAGCAGAAGAAGAAGAAGAAGAAGAAGAAGAAGATGATGAAGGAGAAGAAGGGCAGCAGCAGCTGCAGAAGAAGAAGAACGGCAGCAGCAGCAGTAGAAGAAGAAGGGCAGCTGCAGACGAAGAGGAAGAAGAAGAAGAAGAGGAAGAAGGGCAACAGCAGAAGCAGAAGAAGTAGAAGAAGAAGAAGAAGAAGAAGAAGAAGAAGAAGAAGAAGAAGAAGAAGAAGAAGAAGAAGAAGAAGGGCAGCAGCAGTAGTACAAGAAGAAGAAGAAGAAGGGCTTCAGCAGCAGCAGATAAAGAAGAACAAGAAGAAGAGGAGGAAGATGGGCAGCAGCAACAGCAGAAGAAGAAGAAGAAGAAGAAGTGCAGCAGCAGAAGAAGAAGCAAAAGAAGAAGGAGAAGAAGAAGAAGAAGAGGTAGGGCAGCAGCAGCAGCAGAAGATTAGAAGAAGAAGAAGAAGAAGTGCATCAGCAGCAGCAGAAGCAGAAGAAGAAGCAGAAGAAGTAGAAGGGCAGCAGCAGCAGCAGACGAAGAAGATGCAGAAGAAGAAGAGGAAGGGCAGCAGCAGCAGCAGCAGAAGAAGACAAAGAAGAGGGAGGAGAAGAGGAGCGGCAGCAACCGCAGCAGCAGCAGAAGAAGAAGAAGTAGAAGAAGAAGAAGGAGAAGGGCAGCAGCAGAAGAAAAAGAAGAAGATGATGAAGGAGAAGAAGGGCATCGGCAGCAGCAGCAGAAGAAGAAGGAGAAGGGCAGCAGCAGGAGCAGCAGCAGCAGTAGAAGAAGAAGCAGAAGAAGTAGAAGGGCAGCAGCAGCAGCACTAGAAGAAGAAGCAGAAGTAGAAGAATAAGGTCTGCAACAGCAGCAGCAGAATAAGAAGAAAAAGAAGAAGAAGAAGGGCAGCAGCAGAAGAAGCAGAAAAAAAAGAAGGAGACGAAGAAGAAGAAGTAGAATGGCTGCAGCAGCAGCAGAAGCAGAAGATTAGAAGAAGAAGAAGAAGAAGTGCATCAGCAGCAGCAGACGAAGTAGAAGAAGAAGAAGAAGAAATAGAAGAAGGTCAGCAGCAACAGCAGCAGCAGCAGTAGAAGAAGAAGAGGAAGGCCAGCAGCAACAGCAGCAGAAGAAGAAAAAGAAGAGGGAGGAGAAGAGGGGCAGCAGCAACAGCAGCAGAAGAAGAAAAAGTAGGAGAAGCAGAATAAGGTCTGCAGCAGCAGCAGCAGAATAAGAAGCAGAAGAAGAAGAAGAAGGGCAGCGGCAGCAGCAGCAGAAGAAGAAGAATGGCAGCAGCAGTTAAGAATTAGAAGAAGAAGAAGGAGAAGTGCAGAAGCAGCAGCAGAAGCAGAAGAAGAAGCAGAAGAAGAAGAAGAAGAAGAATGGCAGCAGCAGCAGAAAAATAACAATAAGAGGAAGAAGCAGAAGAAGAAGATGAAGAAGGAGAAGAAGAAGAGCAAGGGCAGCAGCAGCAGCAGAAGCAGCAGCAGAAGAAGAAGAAGAAGAAGAAGAAGAAGAAGAAGAAGGAGGGCAGCAGCAACAGGATAAGAAGAAAAAGAAGAAGGGCAGCAGCAGAAGAAGAATAATAATAAGAAGATGATGAAGGAGAAGAAGGGCAGCAGCAGCTGCAGAAGAAAAAGAAGGGCAGCAGCAGCAGCAGCAGCAGAAGAAGAAGAAGGGCAGCTGCATAAGAAGAAGAAGAAGAAGAAGAAGAAGAAGAAGAAGAAGAAGGAGAAGAAGAGGAGCAAGGGCATCAGCAGCAAATGAAGAAGAAGAAGAAATAGTAGAAGAAGAAGAAGGGCTGCAGCAGCAGAATATGAAGCAGAAGAAGAAGGGCAGCAGCAGAAGAAGAAGAAGAAGAAGATGATGAAGGAGAAGAAGGGCAGCAGCAGCTGCGGAAGAAGAAGAAGGGCAGCTGCAGAAGAAGAAGAAGAATAAGAGGAAGAAGAAGAAGAAGAAGAAGCGCAGCAGCAGCAGCAGCAGAAGAAGAAGGGCAGCTGCAGAAGAAGAAGAAGAAGAAGAAGAGGAAGAAGGAGAAGAAGAAGAAGAAGGAGAAGGGGAGCAGCAGTTGTAGTAGAAGAAGAAGAAGAAGGGCTGCAGCAGCAGCAGAATAAGAAGAAACAGAAGAAGAGGAAGAGGGGCAGCAGCAACAGCAGAAGAAGATATAGAAGAAGTAGAGGAAGAAGAAGAAGGGCAGCAGCAGCAAAAGAAGAAGATGAAGAAGAGGAAGATCAAAGAGAAGAAGGGCAGCAGAAGAAGCAGAAGAAGAAGAAGAAAAGGAAGAAGAAGAAGAAGAAGAAGAAGAAGAAGAAGAAGAAGAGGAAGGGCAGCAGCAGCAGCAGCAGCAGAAGAAGAAGTAGAAGACTAGAGGAAGAAGAAGGGCAGCAGCAGCAGAAGAAGAAGATCAAAGAGAAGAAGGGCAGCAGAAGCAGCAGAAGAAGAAGAAGAGGAAGAAGAAGAAGAAGAAGAAGAACGGGCTGCAGCAGCAGAAGAAGAAGAAGAAGAAGGGCTGCAGCAGCAGAAGAAGAAGAAGAGGAAGAAGAAGGGCAGCAGCAGCAGAAGAAGAACAAGAAAAAGAAGAAGAAGAAGAAGAAGAAGAAGAAGAACAAGAAGGGCAGCAGAAGCAGCAGCAGCAGCAGAAGAAGAAAAGGAAGGGCAGCAGCAGCAGCAGAAGCAGAAGAAGTAGAAGACGGAGAAGAAGAAGAAGAAGAAGGAGAAGGGGAGCAGCAGTTGTAGAAGAAGAAGCAGAAGAAGGGCTGCAGCAGCAGCAGTAGAAGCAGAAAAAGAGGAAGAAGAAGGGCGCAGAAGCAGCAGCAGCAGCAGAAGAAGAAGAAGAAGAATAAGAGGAAGGGCAGCAGCAGCAGCAGAAGCAGAAGAAGGAGAAGACGGAGAAGAAGAAGAAGAAGGAGAAGGGGAGCAGCAGTTGTAGAAGAAGAAGAAGAAGAAGGGCTGCAGCAGCAGCAGAATAAGAAGAAAAAGAAGAAGAGGAAGATAGGCAGCAGCAACAGCAGAAGAAGAAGAAGAAGAAGAAGAAGAAGAAGAAGAAGAAGGGCAGCAGTAACAGGATAAGAAGAAGAAGAAGAAGAAGGGCAGCAGCAGAAGAAGAATAATAAGAAGAAGATGATGAAGGAGAAGAAGGGCAGCAGCAGCAGCAGAAGAAGAAGAAGGGCAGCTGCATAAGAAGAAGAAGAAGAAGAAGAAGAAGAAGAAGAAGAAGAAGAAGAAGAAGAAGAAGAAGGAGAAGAAGAGGAGCAAGGACATCAGCAGCAAATGAAGAAGAAGAAATAGTAGAAGAAGAAGAAGGGCAGCTGCAGAAGAAGAAGAAGAATAAGAGGAAGAAGAAGAAGAAGAAGAAGGGCAGCAGCAGCAGCTGCAGAAGAAGAAGGGCAGCTGCAGAAGAAGTAGAAGAAGAAGAGGAAGAAGGAGAAGAAGAAGAAGAAGAAGGAGAAGGGGAGCAGCAGTTGTAGTAGAAGAAGAAGAAGAAGGGCTGCAGCAGCAGCAGAATAAGAAGAAACAGAAGAAGAGGAAGAGGGGCAGCAGCAACAGCAGAAGAAGAAGTAGAAGAAGTAGAGGAAGAAGAAGAAGGGCAGCAGCAGAAGAAGAAGAAGATGAAGAAGAAGAAGATCAAAGAGAAGAAGGGCAGCAGAAGCAGAAGAAGAAGAAGAAGAGGAAGAAGAAGAAGAAGAAGAAGAACGGCTGCAGCAGCAGAAGAAGAAGAAGAAGAAGGGCTGCAGCAGCAGAAGAAGAAGAAGAGGAAGAAGAAGGGCAGCAGCAGCAGAAGAACAAGAAAAAGAAGAAGAAGAAGAAGAAGAAGAAGAAGAAGAAGGGCAGCAGAAGCAGCTGCAGCAGAAGAAGAAGAGAAGGGCAGCAGCAGCAGCAGAAGCAGAAGAAGTAGAAGAAGGAGATGAAGAAGAAGAAGAAGAAGAAGAAGAAGAAAAAGTAAGAGAAGAAGAATATGATCTGCAGCAGCAGCAGCAGAAGAAAAAAAGAAGAAGAGGATGATGGGCAGCAGCAACAGCAGAAGAAGAAGAAGAAGAAGAAGAAGAAGAAGAAGAGGAAGAAGAAGAATGGCTGCAGCAGCAGCAGAAGCAAAAGAAGTAGAAGAAGAAGAAGAAGATGAACAGCAGCAGCAGCAGCAGAAGAAGATAAAGAAGAAGAAGAAGAAGAAGAAGTGCATCAGCGGCAGCAGAAGCAGAAGATGTAGAAGAAGAGGAAGAAGAGGAAGGGCAGTAGCAGCAGCAGCAGAACAAGTTGAAGTAGCAGAAGAAGGAGAAGATGAAGTAGAAGAAGAAGAAGAAGAAGAAAAATGGCAGCAGCAGCAGCAGAAGCAGAAGATTAGAAGAAGAAGAAGTGCATCAGCAGCAGCAGAAGCAGAAGAAGAAGCAGCAGCAGAAGAAGAAAGGTAGAAGGGCAGCAGCAGCAGCAGCAGCAGCAGAAGAAAAAGAAGAAGAAGAAAAAGAAGGGCAGCAGCAACAGGATAATAATAATAAAAAGAATAAATAGTAGAAGAAGAAGGGCTGCAGCAGCAGAATAAGAAGCAGAAGAAGAAGAAGGGCAGCAGCAGAAGAAGAAGAAGAAGAAGAAGAAGAAGATGATGAAGGAGAAGAAGGGCAGCAGCAGCTGCAGAAGAAGAAGAAGGGCAGCAGCAACAGTAGAAGAAGAAGGGCAGCTGCAGACGAAGAGGAAGAAGAAGAAGAAGAGGAAGAAGGGCAACAGCAGAAGCAGAAGAAGTAGAAGAAGAAGAAGAAGAAGAAGAAGAAGAAGAAGAAGAAGAAGAAGAAGGGCAGCAGCAGTAGTACAAGAAGAAGAAGAAGAAGGGCTTCAGCAGCAGCAGATAAAGAAGAACAAGAAGAAGAGGAGGAAGATGGGCAGCAGCAACAGCAGAAGAAGAAGAAGAAGAAGAAGAAGAAGTGCAGCAGCAGAAGAAGAAGCAAAAGAAGAAGGAGAAGAAGAAGAAGAGGTAGGGCAGCAGCAGCAGCAGAAGATTAGAAGAAGAAGAAGAAGTGCATCAGCAGCAGCAGAAGCAGAAGAAGAAGCAGAAGAAGTAGAAGGGCAGCAGCAGCAGCAGGCGAAGAAGATGCAGAAGAAGAAGAGGAAGGGCAGCAGCAGCAGCAGAAGAAGACAAAGAAGAGGGAGGAGAAGAGGAGCGGCAGCAACCGCAGCAGCAGCAGAAGAAGAAGAAGTAGAAGAAGAAGAAGGAGAAGGGCAGCAGCAGAAGAAAAAGAAGAAGATGATGAAGGAGAAGAAGGGCATCGGCAGCAGCAGCAGAAGAAGAAGGAGAAGGGCAGCAGCAGGAGCAGCAGCAGCAGTAGAAGAAGAAGCAGAAGAAGTAGAAGGGCAGCAGCAGCAGCACTAGAAGAAGAAGCAGAAGTAGCAGAATAAGGTCTGCAACAGCAGCAGCAGAATAAGAAGAAAAGAAGAAGAAGAAGGGCAGCAGCAGAAGAAGCAGAAAAAAAAGAAGGAGAAGAAGAAGAAGAAGTAGAATGGCTGCAGCAGCAGCAGAAGCAGAAGATTAGAAGAAGAAGAAGTGCATCAGCAGCAGCAGACGAAGTAGAAGAAGAAGAAGAAGAAATAGAAGAAGGTCAGCAGCAACAGCAGCAGCAGCAGTAGAAGAAGAGGAAGGGCAGCAGCAACAGCAGCAGAAGAAGAAAAAGAAGAGGGAGGAGAAGAGGGGCAGCAGCAACAGCAGCAGAAGAAGAAAAAGTAGGAGAAGCAGAATAAGGTCTGCAGCAGCAGCAGCAGAATAAGAAGCAGAAGAAGAAGAAGAAGGGCAGCGGCAGCAGCAGAAGAAGATGAAGAAGATGATGAAGGAGAAGAAGGGCAGCGCCAGCAGCAGCAGCAGAAGAAGAATGGCAGCAGCAGTTAAGAATTAGAAGAAGAAGAAGGAGAAGTGCAGCAGCAGCAGCAGAAGCAGAAGAAGAAGCAGAAGAAGAAGAAGAAGAAGAATGGCAGCAGCAGCAGAATAATAACAATAAGAAGAAGAAGCAGAAGAAGAAGATGAAGAAGGAGAAGAAGAAGAGCAAGGGCAGCAGCAGCAGCAGCAGCAGAAGAAGAAGAAGAAGAAGAAGAAGAAGAAGAAGAAGAAGAAGAAGAAGAAGAAGAAGAAGAAGAAGGGCAGCAGCAACAGGATAAGAAGAAAAAGAAGAAGGGCAGCAGCAGAAGAAGAATAATAAGAAGAAGATGATGAAGGAGAAGAAGGGCAGCAGCAGCTGCAGAAGAAGAAGAAGGGCAGCAGCAGCAGCAGCAGCAGAAGAAGAAGAAGGGCAGCTGCAGCATAAGAAGAAGAAGAAGAAGAAGAAGAAGAAGGAGAAGAAGAGGAGCAAGGGCATCAGCAGCAAATGAAGAAGAAGAAGAAATAGTAGAAGAAGAAGAAGGGCTGCAGCAGCAGAATATGAAGCAGAAGAAGAAGAAGGGCAGCAGCAGAAGAAGAAGAAGAAGATGATGAAGGAGAAGAAGGGCAGCAGCAGCTGCGGAAGAAGAAGAAGGGCAGCAGCAGCAGAAGAAGAAGAAGAAGGGCAGCTGCAGAAGAAGAAGAAGAATAAGAGGAAGAAGAAGAAGAAGAAGAAGCGCAGCAGCAGCAGCAGCAGAAGAAGAAGGGCAGCTGCAGAAGAAGAAGAAGAAGAAGAAGAGGAAGAAGGAGAAGAAGAAGAAGAAGAAGGAGAAGGGGAGCAGCAGTTGTAGTAGAAGAAGAAGAAGAAGGGCTGCAGCAGCAGCAGAATAAGAAGAAACAGAAGAAGAGGAAGAGGGGCAGCAGCAACAGCAGAAGAAGATATAGAAGAAGTAGAGGAAGAAGAAGAAGGGCAGTAGCAGCAGAAGAAGATGATGAAGAAGAAGAAGATCAAAGAGAAGAAGGGCAGCAGAAGAAGCAGAAGAAGAAGAAGAAGAGGAAGAAGAAGAAGAAGAAGAAGAAGAAGAGGAAGGGCAGCAGCAGCAGCAGCAGAAGAAGAAGAAGTAGAAGACTAGAGGAAGAAGAAGGGCAGCAGCAGCAGAAGAAGAAGATCAAAGAGGAGAAGGGCAGCAGAAGCAGCAGAAGAAGAAGAGGAAGAAGAAGAAGAAGAAGAAGAAGAAGGGCTGCAGCAGCAGAAGAAGAAGAAGAGGAAGAAGAAGGGCAGCAGCAGCAGCAGAAGAACAAGAAAAAGAAGAAGAAGAAGAAGAAGAAGAAGAAGAAGAAGAAGAAGAAGGGCAGCAGAAGCAGCAGCAGCAGCAGAAGAAGAAGAAGAATAAGAGGAAGAAGAAGAAGAAGAAGAAGCGCAGCAGCAGCAGCAGCAGAAGAAGAAGGGCAGCTGCAGAAGAAGAAGAAGAAGAAGAAGAGGAAGAAGGAGAAGAAGAAGAAGAAGAAGGAGAAGGGGAGCAGCAGTTGTAGTAGTAGAAGAAGAAGAAGGGCTGCAGCAGCAGCAGAATAAGAAGAAACAGAAGAAGAGGAAGAGGGGCAGCAGCAACAGCAGAAGAAGATATAGAAGAAGTAGAGGAAGAAGAAGAAGGGCAGCAGCAGCAAAAGAAGAAGATGAAGAAGAAGAAGATCAAAGAGAAGAAGGGCAGCAGAAGAAGCAGAAGAAGAAGAAGAAAAGGAAGAAGAAGAAGAAGAAGAAGAAGAAGAAGAAGAGGAAGGGCAGCAGCAGCAGCAGAAGAGAAGTAGAAGACTAGAGGAAGAAGAAGGGCAGCAGCAGCAGAAGAAGAAGATCAAAGAGAAGAAGGGCAGCAGAAGCAGCAGAAGAAGAAGAAGAAGAGGAAGAAGAAGAAGAAGAAGAAGAAGAAGAAGGGCTGCAGCAGCAGAAGAAGAAGAAGAAGAAGGGCTGCAGCAGCAGAAGAAGAAGAAGAGGAAGAAGAAGGGCAGCAGCAGCAGCAGAAGAACAAGAAAAAGAAGAAGAAGAAGAAGAAGAAGAAGAACAAGAAGGGCAGCAGAAGCAGCAGCAGCAGCAGAAGAAGTAGAAGACGGAGAAGAAGAAGAAGAAGGAGAGGGGGAGCAGCAGTTGTAGAAGAAGAAGCAGAAGAAGGGCTGCAGCAGCAGCAGTAGAAGCAGAAAAAGAGGAAGAAGAAGAGCCGCAGAAGCAGCAGCAGCAGCAGCAGAAGAAGAAGAAGAAGAAGAGGAAGGGCAGCAGCAGCAGCAGAAGCAGAAGAAGGAGAAGACGGAGAAGAAGAAGAAGAAGGAGAAGGGGAGCAGCAGTTGTAGAAGAAGAAGAAGAAGAAGGGCTGCAGCAGCAGCAGAATAAGAAGAAAAAGAAGAAGAGGAAGATGGGCAGCAGCAACAGCAGAAGAAGAAGAAGAAGAAGAAGAAGAAGAAGAAGAAGAAGAAGAGAAGAAGAAGAAGAAGAAGAAGAAGAAGAAGAAGGGCAGCAGCAACAGGATAAGAAGAAGAAGAAGAAGAAGGGCAGCAGCAGAAGAAGAATAATAAGAAGAAGATGATGAAGGAGAAGAAGGGCAGCAGCAGCAGCAGAAGAAGAAGAAGGGCAGCTGCATAAGAAGAAGAAGAAGAAGAAGAAGAAGAAGAAGAAGGAGAAGAAGAGGAGCAAGGACATCAGCAGCAAATGAAGAAGAAGAAATAGTAGAAGAAGAAGAAGGGCAGCTGCAGAAGAAGAAGAAGAAGAGGAAGAAGAAGAAGAAGAAGAAGGGCAGCAGCAGCAGCAGCAGAAGAAGAAGGGCAGCTGCAGAAGAAGAAAAAGAAGAAGAGGAAGAAGGAGAATAAGAAGAAGAAGGAGAAGGGGAGCAGCAGTTGTAGTAGAAGAAGAAGAAGAAGAAGAAGGGCTGCAGCAGCAGCAGAATGAGAAGAAACAGAAGAAGAGGAAGAGGGGCAGCAGCAACAGCAGAAGAAGAAGTAGAAGAAGTAGAGGAAGAAGAAGAAGGGCAGCAGCAGCAGAAGAAGAAGATGAAGAAGAAGAAGATCAAAGAGAAGAAGGGCAGCAGAAGCAGCAGAAGAAGAAGAAGAAGAGGAAGAAGAAGAAGAAGAACGGCTGCAGCAGCAGAAGAAGAAGAAGAAGAAGGGCTGCAGCAGCAGAAGAAGAAGAAGAGGAAGAAGAAGGGCAGCAGCAGCAGCAGAAGAACAAGAAAAAGAAGAAGAAGAAGAAGAAGAAGAAGAAGAAGGGCAGCAGAAGCAGCTGCAGCAGCAGAAGAAGCAGAGGAAGGGCAGCAGCAGCAGCAGAAGCAGAAGAAGTAGAAGAAGGAGATGAAGAAGAAGAAGAAGAAGAAGAAGAAAAAGTAAGAGAAGAAGAATAAGGTCTGCAGCAGCAGCAGCAGAAGAAAAAAAGAAGAAGAGGATGATGGGCAGCAGCAACAGCAGAAGAAGAAGAAGAAGAAGAAGAAGAAGAAGAAGGACAGCATCAGAATAAGAAGAAAAAGAAGAAGAAGAGGAAGAAGAAGAATGGCTGCAGCAGCAGCAGAAGCAATAGAAGTAGAAGAAGAAGAAGAAGGAGAAGAAGTAGAGGAAGAAGAAGAAGAAGAAGAAAAATGGCAGCAGCAGCAGCAGAAGCAGAAGATTAGAAGAAGAAGAAGTGCATCAGCAGCAGCAGAAGCAGAAGAAGCAGCAGCAGAAGAAGAAAGGTAGAAGGGCAGCAGCAGCAGCAGCAGCAGCAGAAGAAAAAGAAGAAGAAGAAGAAGAAGAAAAAGAAGAAGAAGAAGAAGGACAGCAGAAGAAGAAGAAGAAGAAGAAGAAGAAGAAGATTAAGAAGAAGAAGAAGAAGAACAAGAAGTAGAAGAGCAGCAGCAGCAGAAGAAGAAAAAGAAGAAGAAGAAGGTCAGCAGCAACAGCAGCAGCAGCAGCAGAAGAAGAAGAAGATGAAGAAGAAGAAGAGGAAGTGCAGCAGCAGGAGCAGGAGCAGAAGAAGATGAAGAAGAAGAAGAAGAGGAGGGGCAGCAGCAGCAGAAGCAGAAAATGTAGAAGAAGAATAAGGTCTGCAGCAGCAGCAGCAGAATAAGAAGAAAAAGAAGAAGAGGATGATGGGCAGCAGCAACAGCAGAAGAAGAAGAAGAAGAAGAAGAAGAAGAAGAAGAAGAAGAAGGACAGCATCAGAAGAACAAGAACAAGAAGAAGCAGAAGAAGAAGAAGAAGAAGGAGAGGAAGGGCTGCAGCAGCAGCAGAAGCAGAAGAAGGAGAAGAAGGAGAAGAAGAAGAAGAAGAAGAAGAAGAAGAAGAAGAAGAAAGGCAGCAGCAGCAGAAGAAGAAGAGGGAGAAGGGCAGCAGCAGCAGAAGAAGTAGAAGAAGAAGTACAGCAGCAGCATCAGCAGTAAGAAAAAAATCAGAAGAAGAAGAAGAAGGGCAGCAGCAGTAGCAGAAGAAGAACAAGAAGAAGAATTAGAAGAAGAAGAAGATGAAGGGCAGCAGCAGCAGATGAAGAAGAAGATGAAGAAGAATAGAAGATCAAAGAGACGAAGGACAGCAGAAAAAGAAGAAGAAGAAGAAGATGAACAGCAGCAGCAGCAGCAGCAGAAGAAGATGAAGAAGAAGAAGAAGAAGAATCGCAGCAGCAGCAGCAGAAGCAGAAGATTAGAAGAAGAAGAAGAAGTGCATCAGCGGCAGCAGAAGCAGAAGAAGTAGAAGAAGAGGAAGAAGAGGAAGGGCAGAAGCAGCAGCAGCAGCAGAAGAAGAAGAAGAAGAAGAAGAGGAAGGGCAGCAGCAGCAGCAGTAGTAGAAGAAGAAGCAGAAGAAGAAGAAGAAGGGCAACAGCAGTAGTAGAAGAAGAAGAAGAAGAAGGGCTGCAGCAGCAGCAGAATAAGAAGAAAAAGAAGGAGTATAGGAAGATGGGCAGCAGCAACAGCAGAATAATAATAATAATAACAATAAGAAGAAGTGCAGCAGCAGAAGAAGAAGAAAAAGAAGAAGGAGAAGAAGAAGAAGAAGAGGAAGGGCAGCAGCAGCAGAAGGAGTAGAAGTAGCAGAAGGAGAAGATGAAGTAGAAGAAGAAGAAGAAGGCCAGCAGCAGCAGCAGAAGCAGAAGAAGTAGAAGAAGGAGAAGAAGAAGAAGAAGAAGAAAAAGAAGAAGAGGGATGGCAGCAGCAGCAGCAGAAGGAGTAGAAGTAGTAGAAGGAGAAGATGAAGTAGAAGAAGAAGAAGAAGGCCATCAGCAGCAGCAGAAGCAGAAGAAGTAGTAGAAGGAGAAGAAGAAGAAGAAGAAGAAGTAGAAGGGCAGCAGCAGCAGCAGAAGAAGAAGAAGATGCAGAAGAAGAAGAGGAAGGGCAGCAGCAGCAGCAGCAGCAGCAGCAGCAGCAGTAGTAGAAGAAGCAGAAGTAGAAGAATAAGGTCTGCAGCAGCAGCAGAATAAGAAGTAGAAGAAAAAGAAGTTGGTCTGCAGCAGCAGCAGAATAAGAAGTAGAAGAAAAAGAAGTAGGGCTGCAGCAGCAGCAGAATAAGAAGAAAAAGAAGAAGAAGAGGAAGATGGGCAGCAGCAACAGCGGAAGAAGAAGAAGAATAAGGGCTGCAGCAGAATAAGAAGAAAAAGAAGAAGAAGAGGAAGATGGGCAGCAGCAACAGCAGAAGTAGAAGTAGCAGAAGAAGGAGAAGATGAAGAAGAAGAGCAGCAGCAGCAGCAGAAGCAGAAAATTAGAAGAAGAAGAAATGCTTCAGCAGCAGCAGCAGAAGAAGAAGAAGAAGAAGAAGAAGAAGAAGAAGAAGAAGAAGAAGTAGAAGAAGGGAAGCAGCAGCAGCAGCAGTAGAAGAAGGATCAGAAGAAGAAGGGCAGCAGCAGTAGCATAAGAAGAACAAGAAGAAGAAATAGAGGAAGAAGAAGAAGGGCAGCAGCAGCAGCAGAAACAGAAGATTAGAAGAAGAAGAAGAAGAAGTGCATCTGCAGCAGCAGAAGCAGTAGAAGTAAAAGAAGAAGAACAAGAAGGGCTGCAGCAGCAGCAGCAGAAGAAGAAAAAGTAGGAGAAGAAGAATAAGGTCAGCAGCAGCAGCAGAATAAGAAGCAGAAGATGAAGAAGCGGAAGATGGGCAGCAGCAACAGCAGAAGAAGAAGAAGAAGAAGAAGAGGAAGGGCAGCAGCAGAAGAAGAAGATAAAGAAGAAGAACAAGAACAAGAAGAAGAGGAAGGGCAGCAGCAGTAGCGGAAGCAGAAGAAGTAGAAGAAGAAGAAGAAGAAGAAGAAGAAGAAGAAGAGCAGCAGCAGAAGAAGAAGAAAAAGAAGAAGTAGAAGAAGAAGAGGAGGAAGGGCAGCAGCAGCAGCAGCAGAAGAAGTAGAAGTAGCAGAACTGGGAGAAGATGAAGTAGAAGAAGAAGAAGAAGGGCAGCAGCAGCAGAAGCAGAAGAAGAAGAAGAAGAAGAAGAAGAAGAAGAAGAAGAAGAAGAAGAAGAAGGGCTGCAGCAGCAGCAGCAGAAGAAGAAGAAGGGCAGCAGCAGCAGCAGTAGAAGCAGAAAAAGAAGAAGAAGGGCAGCTGAAGCAGCAGCAGCAGCTGAAGAAGAAGAAGAAGAAGAGGAAGGGCAGCAGCAGTAGCAGTAGTAGTAGTAGAAGAAGAAGAAGAAGAAGAAGAAGAAGAAGAAGAAGAAGAATAAGGGCTTCAGCAGCAGCAGAAGCAGAAGAAGGAGAAGACGGAGAAGAAGAAGAAGAAGTAGAAGGGGAGCAGCAGTTGTAGAAGAAGAAGAAGAAGGGCTGTAGCAGCAGCAGAATACGAAGAAAAAGAAGAAGAAGAGGAAGATGGGCAGCAGCAACAGCAGAAGTAGAAGAAGAAGAAGAAGAAGAAAAATGGCAGCAGCAGCAGCAGAAGCAGAAGATTAGAAGAAGAAGAAGTGCATCAGCAGCTTCAGAAGCAGAAGAAGCAGAAGAAGAAGATGAAGAAGAAGAAGGGCAGCAGCAGCAGCAGCAGAAGAAGAAAAAGAAGAAGAAGAAGGTCAGCAACAACAGCAGCAGCAGCAGTAGAAGAAGAAGCAGAAGAAGTAGAAGGGCAGCAGCAGCAGCAGCAGAAGAAGAAAAAGAAGAAGAAGAAGGTCAGCAGCAACAGCAGCAGCAGCAGTAGAAGAAGAAGCAGAAGAAGTAGAAGGGCAGCAGCAGTAGTAGCAGAAGAAGAAGAAGAAGAAGATGAAGAAGAAGAGAAAGTGAAGCAGCAGCAGCAGGAGCAGAAGAAGATGAAGAAGAAGAAGAAGAGGAAGGGCAGCAGCAGAAGAAGAAGAAAAAGTAGAAGAAGTATAAGGTCTGCAGCAGCAGCTGCAGAATCAGAAGAAAAAGAAGAGGATGATGGGCAGCAGCAACAGCAGAAGAAGAAGAAGAAGAAGAAGAAGAAGAAGAAGAAGAAGAAGAAGAAGAAGGACAACATTAGAAGAAGAACAAGAAGAAGCAGAAGAAGAAGAAGAAGAAGAAGGAGGGGAAGGGCAGCAGCAGCAGCTGAAGCAGAAGAAGTAGAAGAAGAAGAAGAAGAAGAATAGCTGCAGCAGCAGCAGAAGCAGAAGAAGTAGAAGAAGAAGAAGATGAAGAAGAAGAGCAGCAGCAGCAGCAGCAGAAGAAGATGAAGAAGAAGAAGAAGTAGAAGAAGAAGAAGAAGAAGAAGAGGAAGGGCAGCAGCAGCAGCAGAAGAAGAAAAGGAAGTGGGAGGAGAAGAGGGGCAGCAGCAACAGCAGCAGCAGCAGCAGAAGAAGAAGTAGAATAATAATAAGAAGAAGTGCAGCAGCAGCAGAAAAAGAAGAAGATGATGAAGGAGAAGAAGGGCATCAGCAGCAGCAGCAGAAAAGAAGAATGGCAGCAGCAGCAGAAGAATTAGAAGCAGAAGAAGGAGAAGGGCAGCAGCAGCAGAAGAAGAACAAGAAGAAGAAGAAGAAGGGCTGCAGCAGAAGAAGAAGAAGGAGAAGGGCAGCAGCAGCAGAAGAAGTAGAAGAAGAAGAAGTGCAGCAGCAGCAGCAGCAGTAGAAGAAGAACAAGAAGAAGAAGAAGAAGGGCTGCAGCAGAAGAAGAAGAAGGAGAAGGGCAGCAGCAGAAGAAGAAGTAGAAGAAGAAGAAGTGCAGCAGCAGCAGCAGCAGTAGAAGAAAAATCAGAAGCAGAAGAAGGGCAGCAGCAGTAGCAGAAGAAGAACAAGAACAAGAAGAAGAATTAGAAGAAGAAGAAGATGAAGGGCAGCAGCAGCAGCAGAAGAAGAAGAAGATCAAAGAGAAGAAGGGCAGCAGAAGCAGCAGCAACAGAAGAAGAAGAAGAAGAAGAAGAAGAAGAAGAAGAAGAACAAGGGCTGCAGCAGCAGAAGAAGAAAAAGAAGGGCAGCAGCAGCAGAAGAAGAATAAGAAGAAGAAGAAGGGCCGCAGAAGCAGCAGCAGCAGCAGCAGCAGAAGAAGAAGTAGAATAATAAGAAGAAGAAGTGCAGCAGCAGCAGAAAAAGAAGAAGATGATGAAGGAAAAGAAGGGCATCAGCAGCAGCAGCAGAAAAGAAGAATGGCAGCAGCAGCAGAAGAATTAGAAGTAGAAGAAGAAGAAGAAGGGCAGCAGCAGCAGAAGCAGAAGAAGAAGAAGAAGAAGAAGAAGAGCTGCGGATGGACTCACTTTGGAGCATCCACGATTCTGAGAGGGTTGTGAATAGCACATTTAGTGAGTTGGTCACACCGCAGGTTAAGGCCAGAGTAGATAGTACATGGGTGACCAAAAGGCAGAGCAAGGGCAGGAAGGTAGTGCAGGAATCCCCTGGGGTTGTCTCCCTCAGCAACAGGTTCACCGCCTTAGGTGCTGTTGTCGGGGGGGATGACTCATCGGGGGAAGGCACCAGCAGCCAGGCTCATGGCACCATGACTGGCTCTGTTGCAAAGAAGGGAGGGAAAAAGAGTGGCAGGGCTATAGTAATAGGGGATTCGATTG
The DNA here is from genome assembly GCA_030390025.1 of Squalus acanthias. Taxonomy (NCBI): domain Eukaryota; kingdom Metazoa; phylum Chordata; class Chondrichthyes; order Squaliformes; family Squalidae; genus Squalus; species Squalus acanthias. The sequence goes on from JASTWF010000043.1 coordinate 3,082,372, forward strand.
TAAGGGGAATAGATAGGAGTTTCTGTGGTCGCGACCGAGACTCCAGGATGGTAATTTGCCTCCCTGGTGCAAGGGTCAAGGATGTCTCGGCGCGGGTGCAGAACATTCTGGAGGGGGAGGGGGAACAGCCAGTTGTCGTGATACATGTTGGTACCAACGACGTAGCTAAAAAAAGGGAAGAGGTCCTACAAGTAGAATTTAGGGAGTTAGGAGCCAAGCTAAAAAGTAGGACCTCGAAGGTAGTAATCTCTGGATTACTACCAGTGCCACGTGCTAGTAAGAGTACAGAGAACAGGATAGTTAGGCTAAATACGTGGCTTGAGCAGTGGTGTAAGAGGGAGGGTTTTAAATTTTTGAGGCATTGGGACCAGTTTTGTGGTAGGTGTGACCTATACAAAAGGGACGGTCTACACCTGTGCAAAGATGGAACTGAGGTTCTCGGGGTAAATTTTGATAAAGCAGTTCGGGAGCATTTAAACTAGTATGGCAGGGGGCTAGAAACCCATGTAGTGAAATAGAGGAAAGTGAAAGGCAGACAGAAATAAATGGTAAAAAGGAGAGGAACAAAAAACAAAGGGCCAAACTAATTCATAAAAAATGTGAGCATAAAAAAAGCCTGAGGGTTTTATACCTTAATGCGAGAAGCATCAGGAACAAGGTAGATGAATTAGCTGTGGAAATAGAGGTTAATAATTATGATCTAATTGGGATTACGGAAACATGGTTGCAGGGTGAGCAGGGCTGGGAGCTTAACATACAGGGGTATTCAGTATTTAGGAAGGATCGACAAAAAAGAAAGGGAGGAGGGGTAGCATTGCTGGTAAAAGAGGGGATAAATGCAATTGAAAGGAAGGATATTAACTCAGTTAATACAGAATCTATATGGGTGGAGCTAAGAAATAGCGAGGGGCGAAAAACATTAATAGGAGTGGTATATAGGCCTCCAAATAGTAAAATAGAGGTTGGGGAGGGCATCACGAGGGAAATTAGAGAAGCGTGCAATAAGAGCACAGCTGTCATCATAGGTGACTTTAACTTACATATAGATTGGACTAGCCTAATCAGTAAAAATAATGAGGAGGAGGAATTCCTTGAGTGTTTAAGGGATGGTTATCTGGATCAATATGTCGAGGAACCAACTCGGGAACAGGCTATATTGGACTGGGTACTGTGCAATGAGAAGGGACTAATTAGTAATCTTGTTGTACGGGGACCCTTGGGTCAGAGCGATCATAACATGATCGATTTCTCACTCGAAATGGAGAGCGAAGAAATTGACTCAGAGACTCAGGTCCTGAATTTAAACAAGGGGAATTATGATGCCATTAGACGGGAACTGAGTAGGTCTGATTGGACAACGTTCCTGGGAGGACTGGAGGTAGATAAACAATGGCAAGCATTTAAAGATAGAATGACAAAATTGCAAAAATTGTTTATACCAATCTGGCATAAAAGGAAATCTAAAAAGGTGACTCAACCGTGGATAACAGGGGAAATTAGAGACAGCATAAAATCCAAAGATAGGGCGTATAAAATAGCCAAAAAAACGCGCCAGAGCGGAAGATTGGGAACAGTTTAAGATAGAGCAAAGGAGGGCAAAGGGCTTAATCAAGAAGGGCAAAATAGCTTACGAAAGCAAGCTGGCGGAAAATATAAAAACTAACTCCAAAAGCTTTTATAAGTATATCAAGAGGAAAAGACTGGTGAAAACCAAAGTTGGTCCATTGCAGTCAGATACGGGGGAATATATAATGGGAAATAAGGAAATGGCAGACCAACTAAATGCATACTTTGGGTCAGTCTTTACGAAGGAAGACACAAAAAACCTCCCTGGGATATCGGGAAAAATAGGGACATTGGCAAAGGAGGAACTGACGCAAATCAATATCTCTAAGGATATGGTGTTAAGGAAGCTAAAGGGATTGAAGGCGGACAAATCCCCAGGGCCTGATAACATGCATCCTAGGGTACTGAAGGAGGTGGCCCTAGAGATAGCGGATGCACTAAGCATGATTTTTCAGAACTCATTAGACTCGGGAACAGTGCCCATGGATTGGAGGGTAGCTAACGTTACCCCACTATTCAAAAAGGGGGGTAGGGAAAAAGCAGGTAATTACAGACCTGTAAGCCTTACATCAGTTGTGGGCAAAATGCTGGAGTCCATCATTAAGGATGAAATAGCCGAGCACTTAGCAAATGGGGACAGGATAGGACAGAGTCAACATGGATTTACAAAGGGTAAATCGTGCTTGACTAATCTATTGGAATTTTTTGAGGGAGTAACTGGTAAAATAGATGGGGGAGAGCCAGTAGATGTGGTGTACCTGGACTTCCAAAAGGCCTTCGATAAGGTCCCACATAAAAGATTAGCATGGAAAATTGAAGCTCATGGGATAAAGGGGAAAGTATTGACGTGGATAGAGAACTGGCTGTCAGATAGAAAACAGAGAGTTGGAATAAACGGCTCATTTTCTGAATGGCAGGCAGTAACAAGTGGGGTACCACAGGGATCTGTCCTGGGTCCCCAGCTGTTCACAATTTATATTAATGACCTGGATCAGGGAGTCGAATGCAGCATTTCCAAATTTGCAGACGACACTAAACTAGGAGGGGGGGTGGGCTCAGAGGAGGAGACCAGGAAGCTCCAGAGCGATTTGGACAGACTGGGTGATTGGGCGGATAAATGGCAGATGCACTATAATGTGGACAAGTGCGAAGTTATCCACCTTGGGTGCAGGAACGGGAGGGCAAATTATTATTTAAATGGCAATAAATTGGGAGAGGGGGAAGTACAGAGAGACCTGGGTGTTCTTGTACACCAGTCACTGAAGGCGAGCATGCAGGTGCAACAGGCGGTCAAGAAGGCAAACGGTATGCTGGCCTTCATAGCAAAAGGGTTGGAATACAGGAACAGGGATACCTTGCTGCAGCTGTACAGGGCACTGGTGAGACCACACCTCGAGTACTGTGTACAGTTTTGGTCGCCTCATCTGAGGAAAGATGTTCTTGCCATGGAGGGGGTGCAGCGGCGATTCACCAGGCTGATACCAGGAATGGCGGGATTGACCTATGAGGAGAGACTATGTAGTTTAGGGATGTACACACTGGAGTTTAGAAGATTGAGAGGGGACCTCATAGAAGTGTATAAAATTCTGACAGGTCTAGACAGATTAGATGCAGAAGGAATGTTTCCCTTGGCGGGTGAGAACAGAACTAGAGGACATAATTTAAGGATAAGGGCTAAACCATTTAGGACAGAAATGAGGGGGAATTTCTTCACTCAGAGAGTGGTGAACCTGTGGAACTCATTGCCACAGAGGGCAGTGTACGCCAGCTCATTAAATATATTTAAGAGGGAATTAGATATATTTCTACAGGCAAAAGGGGTTAAGGGTTACGGAGAGAAGGCGGGGACGGGATACTGAATTGAAGGATCAGCCATGATCTCATTAAATGGCGGAGCAGGCTCGAAGGGCCGGATGGCCTACTCCTGCTCCTATCTTCTATGTATCTATGTATCTATGTAAGAAGGAGAAGGGCAGCAGCAGCAGAAGAAGAACAAGAAGAAGAAGAAGAAGGGCTGCAGCAGAAGAAGAAGAAGGAGAAGGGCAGCAGCAGCAGAAGAAGTAGAAAAAGAAGAAGTGCAGCAGCAGCAGCAGCAGTAGAAGAAAAATCAGAAGCAGAAGAAGGGCAGCAGCAGTAGCAGAAGAAGAACAAGAAGAAGAATTAGAAGAAGAAGAAGATGAAGGGCAGCAGCAGAAGAAGAAGAAGATGCAGAAGAAGTAGAAGATCAAAGAGAAGAAGGGCAGCAGAAGCAGCAGCAACAGAAGAAGAAGAAGAACAACAACAACAACAAGGGCTGCAGCAGCAGAAGAAGAAAAAGAAGGGCAGCAGCAGCAGAAGCAGAAGAAGAAGAAGAAGAAGAAGGCCAGCAGCAGCAGCAGCAGAAGAAGAAGAAGAAGAAGAAGGGCAGCAGCAGCAGCAGAAGAAGATGAAAAAGAAGAAGAAGAAGAAGAAGAAGGGCTGCAGCAGGAGCAGAATATGAAGAAAAAGAAGAGGAAGAGGAAGATGGGCAGCAGCAACAGCAGAAGAAGAAGAAGAGGAGGAGGAAGGGCAGCAGCAGCAGCAGCAGCAGCAGAAGAAGTAGAAGTAGCAGAACTGGGAGAAGATGAAGTAGAAGAAGAAGAAGAAGGGCAGCAGCAGCAGAAGAAGGAGAAGAAGTAGAGGAAGAAGAAGAAGAAGAAAAATGGCAGCAGCAGCAGCAGAAGCAGAAGATTAGAAGAAGAAGAAGTGCATCAGCAGCAGCAGAAGCAGAAGAAGAAGCAGCAGCAGAAGAAGAAAGGTAGAAGGGCAGCAGCAGCAGCCGCAGAAGAAAAAGAAGAAGAAGAAGAAGAAAAAGAAGAAGAAGAAGGACAGCAGAAGAAGAAGAAGAAGAAGAAGAAGAAGAAGAAGAAGAAGAAGAGGAGGAGGAAGGGCAGCAGAAGCAGCTGAAGCAGAAGAAGAACAAGAAGAACAAGAAGTAGAAGGGCAGCAGCAGCAGCAGAAGAAAAAGAAGAAGAAGAAGGTCAGCAGCAACAGCAGCAGCAGCAGTAGAAGAAGAAGCAGAAGAAGCAGAAGGGCAGCAGCAGCAGCAGAAGAAGAAGAAGGAGATGAAGAAGAAGAAGAGGAAGTGCAGCAGCAGCAGCAGGAGCAGAAGAAGATGAAGAAGAAGAAGAAGAGGAAGGGCAGCAGCAGAAGAAGAAGAAAAAGTAGGAGAAGAAGAATAAGGTCTGCAGCAGCAGCAGAATAAGAAGAAAAAAAGAAGAGGATGATGGGCAGCAGCAACAGCAGAAGAAGAAGAAGAAGAAGAAAAGGAAGAAGAAGGACAGCAGAAGAAGAAGAAGAAGAAGAAGAAGAAGAAGAAGAAGGGCAGCAGAAGCAGCTGAAGCAGAAGAAGAAGAAGAAGAAGACGAACGGCTGCAGCAGCAGCAGAAGCAGAAGGAGTAGAAGAAGAAGAAGATGAACAGCAGCAGCAACAGCAGCAGAAGAAGATGAAGAAGAAGAAGAAGAAGAATGGCAGCAGCAGCAGCAGAAGCAGAAGATTAGAAGAAGAAGAAGAAGTGCATCAGCAGCAGCAGAAGCAGAAGAAGTAGAAGAAGAAGCAGCAGAAGAAGAAGAAGAAGAAGAGGAAGGGCAGTAGGAGCAGCAGCAGCAGAACAAGTAGAAGTAGCAGAAGAAGGAGAAGATGAAGTAGAAGAAGAAGAAGAAGGGCTGCAGCAGGTGCAGAAGCAGAAGAAGTAGAAGAAGAAGAAGAAGAAGAAACATGGCAGCAGCAGCAGCAGAAGCAGAAGATTAGAAGAAGAAGAAGTGCATCAGCAGTTTCAGAAGAAGAAGCAGAAGAAGAAGAAGAAGAAGAAGGGCAGCAGCAGCAAAAGAAGATAAAGAAGAAGAAGAAGAAGGTCAGCAGCAACAGCAGCAGCAGCAGAGAAGAAGAAGCAGAAGAAGTAGAAGGGCAGCAGCAGCAGCAGCAGAAGAAGAAGATGAAGAAGAAGAGGAAGTGCAGCAGCAGGAGCAGGAGCAGAAGATGAAGAAGAAGAAGAAGAGGAGGGGCAGCAGCAGCAGAAGAAGAAAATGTAGAAGAAGAATAAGGTCTGCAGAAGCAGCAGCAGAATAAGAAGAAAAAGAAGAAGAGGATGATGGGCAGCAGCAACAGCAGAAGAGGAAGAAGAAGAGGGATGGCAGCAGCAGAAGGAATAGAAGTAGCAGAAGGAGAAGATGAAGTAGAAGAAGAAGAAAAAGGCCAGCAGCAGCAGCAGAAGCAGAAGAAGTAGAAGAAGAAGAAGAAGAAGAAGAGGAAGGGCAGCAGCAGCAGCAGAAGAAGAAGAAGAAGATGCAGAAGAAGAAGAGGAAGGGCAGCAGCAGCAGCAGAAGAAGAAGAAGAAGATGCAGAAGAAGAAGAGGAAGGGCAGCAGCAGCAGCAGCAGCAGTAGTAGAAGAAGCAGAAGTAGAAGAATAAGGTCTGCAGCAGCAGAATAAGAAGTAGAAGAAAAAGAAGTTGGTCTGCAGCAGCAGCAGAATAAGAAGTAGAAGAAAAAGAAGTAGCGCTGCAGCAGCAGCAGAATAAGAAGAAAAAGAAGAAGAGGAGGAAGATGGGCAGCAGCAACAGCAGAAGAAGAAGAAGAATAAGGGCTGCAGCAGAATAAGAAGAAAAAGAAGAAGAAGAGGAAGATGGGCAGCAGCAACAGCAGAAGTAGAAGAAGAAGAAGAAGAAGAGGAAGGGGAGCAGCAGCAGCAGCTGAACAAGTAGAAGTAGCAGAAGAAGGAGAAGATGAAGAAGAAGGGCAGCAGCAGCAGCAGAAGCAGAAAATTAGAAGAAGAAGAAGTGCTTCAGCAGCAGCAGCAGCAGCAGCAGCAGCAGAAGAAGAAGAAGAAGAAGAAGAAGAAGAAGAAGAAGAAGAAGAAGAAGTAGAAGAAGGGAAGCAGCAGCAGCAGCAGTAGAAGAAGGATCAGAAGAAGAAGTAGGGCAGCAGCAGTAGCATAAGAAGAACAAGAACAAGAAATAGAGGAAGAAGAAGAAGGGCAGCAGCAGCAGCAGAAGCAGAAGCTAAGAAGAAGAAGAAGAAGTGCATCTGCAGCAGCAGAAGCAGTAGAAGTAAAAGAAGAAGAACAAGAAGGGCTGCAGCAGCAGCAGCAGAATAAGAAAAAGTAGGAGAAGAAGAATAAGGTCTGCAGCAGCAGCAGAATAAGAAGCAGAAGATGAAGAAGCGGAAGATGGGCAGCAGCAGCAGAAGGAGTAGAAGTAGCAGAAGGAGAAGATGAAGTAGAAGAAGAAGAAGAAGGCCAGCAGCAGCAGCAGAAGCAGAAGAAGTAGTAGAAGGAGAAGAAGAAGAAGAAGAAGAAGAAGAAGAAGAAGTAGAAGGGCAGCAGCAACAGCAGAAGAAGAAGAAGAAGAAGAAGAAGGGCAGCAGCAGAAGAAGAAGATAAAGAAGAAGAACAAGAACAAGAAGAAGAGGAAGGGCAGCAGCAGTAGCAGTAGTAGTAGTAGAAGAAGAAGAAGAAGAAGAAGAACAACAAGAAGAAGCAGAAGAAGAAGAAGAAGAAGGAGAGGAAGGGCTGCAGCAGCAGCAGAAGCAGAAGAAGGAGAAGAAGGAGAAGAAGAAGAAGAAGAAGAAGAAGAAGAAGAAGAAGAAGAAGAAAGGCAGCAGCAGAAGAAGAAGAAGGAGAAGGGCAGCAGCAGCAGAAGAAGTAGAAGAAGAAGTACAGCAGCAGCATCAGCAGTAGAAAAAAAATCAGAAGAAGAAGAAGGGCAGCAGCAGTAGCAGAAGAAGAACAAGAAGAAGAATTAGAAGAAGAAGAAGATGAAGGGCAGCAGCAGCAGAAGAAGAAGAAGATGAAGAAGAAGTAGAAGATCAAAGAGAAGAAGGACAGCAGAAGAAGAAGAAGAAGAAGAAGAAGAAGAAGAAGAAGATGAACAGCAGCAGCAGCAGCAGCAGAAGAAGATGAAGAAGAAGAAGAAGAAGAATCGCAGCAGCAGCAGCAGAAGCAGAAGATTAGAAGAAGAAGAAGAAGTGCATCAGTGGCAGCTGAAGCAGAAGAAGTAGAAGAAGAGGAAGAAGAGGAAGGGCAGAAGTAGCAGCAGCAGCAGCAGAAGAAGAAGAAGAAGAGAAGAGGAAGTGCAGCAGCAGCAGCAGTAGTAGAAGAAGAAGCAGAAGAAGAAGAAGAAGAAGGGCAACAGCAGTAGTAGAAGAAGAAGAAGAAGAAGGGCTGCAGCAGCAGCAGAATAAGAAGAAAAAGAAGAAGTATAGGAAGATGGGCAGCAGCAACAGCAGAATAATAATAATAACAATAAGAAGAAGTGCAGCAGCAGAAGAAGAAGAAAAAGAAGAAGGAGATGAAGAAGAAGAAGAGGAAGGGCAGCAGCAGCAGAAGGAGTAGAAGTAGCAGAAGGAGAAGATGAAGTAGAAGAAGAACAAGAAGGCCAGCAGCAGCAGCAGAAGCAGAAGAAGTAGAAGAAGGAGAAGAAGAAGAAGAAGAAGAAGAAGAAGAAGAAGAAGAAGAAGAAGAAGAGGGATGGCAGCAGCAGCAGCAGAAGGAGTAGAAGTAGTAGAAGGAGAAGAAGAAGAAGAAGAAGAAGAAGAAGAAGAAGTAGATGCAGAAGAAGAAGAGGAAGGGCAGCAGCAGCAGCAGCAGCAGTAGTAGAAGAAGCAGAAGTAGAAGAATAAGGTCTGCAGCAGCAGCAGAATAAGAAGTAGAAGAAAAAGAAGTTGGTCTGCAGCAGCAGAATAAGAAGTAGAAGAAAAAGAAGTTGGTCGGCAGCAGCAGCAGAATAAGAAGTAGAAGAAAAAGAAGTAGGGCTGCAGCAGCAGTAGAATAAGAAGAAAAAGAAGAAGAGGAGGAAGATGGGCAGCAGCAACAGCAGAAGAAGAAGAAGAATAAGGGCTGCAGCAGAATAAGAAGAAAAAGAAGAAGAAGAGGAAGATGGGCAGCAGCAACAGCAGAAGTAGAAGAAGAAGAAGAAGAAGAGGAAGGGGAGCAGCAGCAGCAGCTGAACAAGTAGAAGTAGCAGAAGAAGGAGAAGATGAAGAAGAAGGGCAGCAGCAGCAGCAGAAGCAGAAAATTAGAAGAAGAAGAAGTGCTTCAGCAGCAGCAGCAGCAGCAGCAGCAGCAGAAGAAGAAGAAGAAGAAGAAGAAGAAGAAGAAGAAGAAGTAGAAGAAGGGAAGCAGCAGCAGCAGCAGTAGAAGAAGGATCAGAAGAAGAAGTAGGGCAGCAGCAGTAGCATAAGAAGAACAAGAACAAGAAATAGAGGAAGAAGAAGAAGGGCAGCAGCAGCAGCAGAAGCAGCAGCTAAGAAGAAGAAGAAGAAGTGCATCTGCAGCAGCAGAAGCAGTAGAAGTAAAAGAAGAAGAACAAGAAGGGCTGCAGCAGCAGCAGCAGAATAAGAAAAAGTAGGAGAAGAAGAATAAGGTCTGCAGCAGCAGCAGAATAAGAAGCAGAAGATGAAGAAGCGGAAGATGGGCAGCAGCAGCAGAAGGAGTAGAAGTAGCAGAAGGAGAAGATGAAGTAGAAGAAGAAGAAGAAGGCCAGCAGCAGCAGCAGAAGCAGAAGAAGTAGTAGAAGGAGAAGAAGAAGAAGAAGAAGAAGAAGAAGAAGAAGAAGTAGAAGGGCAGCAGCAACAGCAGAAGAAGAAGAAGAAGAAGAAGGGCAGCAGCAGAAGAAGAAGATAAAGAAGAAGAACAAGAACAAGAAGAAGAGGAAGGGCAGCAGCAGTAGCAGTAGTAGTAGTAGTAGAAGAAGAAGAAGAAGAAGAACAACAAGAAGAAGCAGAAGAAGAAGAAGAAGAAGGAGAGGAAGGGCTGCAGCAGCAGCAGAAGCAGAAGAAGGAGAAGAAGGAGAAGAAGAAGAAGAAGAAGAAGAAGAAGAAGAAGAAGAAGAAAGGCAGCAGCAGAAGAAGAAGAAGGAGAAGGGCAGCAGCAGCAGAAGAAGTAGAAGAAGAAGTACAGCAGCAGCATCAGCAGTAGAAAAAAAATCAGAAGAAGAAGAAGGGCAGCAGCAGTAGCAGAAGAAGAACAAGAAGAAGAATTAGAAGAAGAAGAAGATGAAGGGCAGCAGCAGCAGAAGAAGAAGAAGATGAAAAAGAAGTAGAAGATCAAAGAGAAGAAGGACAGCAGAAGAAGAAGAAGAAGAAGAAGAAGAAGATGAACAGCAGCAGCAGCAGCAGAAGAAGATGAAGAAGAAGAAGAAGAAGAAGAAGAAGAATCGCAGCAGCAGCAGCAGAAGCAGAAGATTAGAAGAAGAAGAAGAAGTGCATCAGCGGCAGCAGAAGCAGAAGAAGTAGAAGAAGAGGAAGAAGAGGAAGGGCAGAAGCAGCAGCAGCAGCAGCAGCAGAAGAAGAAGAAGAGGAAGAGGAAGTGCAGCAGCAGCAGCAGTAGTAGAAGAAGAAGCAGAAGAAGAAGAAGAAGAAGGGCAACAGCAGTAGTAGAAGAAGAAGAAGAAGAAGGGCTGCAGCAGCAGCAGAATAAGAAGAAAAAGAAGAAGTATAGGAAGATGGGCAGCAGCAACAGCAGAATAATAATAATAATAACAATAAGAAGAAGTGCAGCAGCAGAAGAAGAAGAAAAAGAAGAAGGAGATGAAGCAGAAGAAGAGGAAGGGCAGCAGCAGCAGAAGGAGTAGAAGTAGCAGAAGGAGAAGATGAAGTAGAAGAAGAAGAAGAAGGCCAGCAGCAGCAGCAGAAGCAGAAGAAGTGGAAGAAGGAGAAGAAGAAGAAGAAGAAGAAGAAGAAGAAAAGAAGAGGGATGGCAGCAGCAGCAGCAGAAGGAGTAGAAGTAGCAGAAGGAGAAGATGAAGTAGAAGAAGAAGAAGAAGGCCAGCAGCAGCAGCAGAAGCAGAAGAAGTAGTAGAAGGAGAAGAAGAAGAAGAAGAAGAAGAAGAAGTAGATGCAGAAGAAGAAGAGGAAGGGCAGCAGCAGCAGCAGCAGCAGTAGTAGAAGAAGCAGAAGTAGAAGAATAAGGTCTGCAGCAGCAGCAGAATAAGAAGTAGAAGAAAAAGAAGTTGGTCTGCAGCAGCAGCAGAATAAGAAGTAGAAGAAAAAGAAGTAGGGCTGCAGCAGCAGCAGAATAAGAAGAAAAAGCAGAAGAAGAAGAAGAAGAAGAAGAAGAAGAAGAAGAAGAAGAAGAGGAAGAGCAGCAGCAGCAGCAGTAGTAGAAGAAGAAGAAGAAGAAGAACGGCTGCAGCAGCAGCAGAATAAGAAGAAAAAGAAGAAGAAGAGGAAGATGGGCAGCAGCAACAGCAGAAGTAGAAGAAGAAGAAGAAGAAGAAGAAGAAGTGCAGCAGCAGAAGAAGAAGAAAAAGAAGAAGGACAAGAAGAAGAAGAAGAAGAGTAAGGGCAGCAGCAGAAGTAGTAGAAGTAGCAGAAGAAGGAGAAGATGAAGTAGAAGAAGAAGAATGGCAGCAGCAGCAGCAGAAGCAGAAGATTTGAAGAAGAAGAAGAACAAGTGCATCAGCAGCAGCAGAAGCAGAAGAAGTAGAAGAAGAAGCAGAAGAAGAAGAAGAATAAGAAGGGCAGCAGCAGCAGCAGCAGCAGCAGCAGAAGATGAAAAAGGAGAAGAAGGTCAGCAGCAACAGCAGTAGCAGCAGGAGAAGAAGAAGCAGAAGAAGTAGAAGGGCAGCAGCAGCAGCAGCAGAAGTAGAAAAAGATGCAGAAGAAGAAGAGGAAGGGCAGCAGCAGCAGCAGAAAAACAAAACGAAGAGGGAGGAGAAGGGGGCAGCAGGAACAGCAGCAGCAGCAGTAGAAAAAGAAGCAGAAGTAGAAGAATAAGGTCTGCAGCAGCAGCAGCAGAATAAGAAGAAAAAGAAGAGGAAGATGGGCAGCAGCAACAGCAGAAGAAGAAGAAGAAGAAGAAAAAGAAGAAGGGCAGCAGCAGAAGAAACAGAAAAAGAAGGAGAAGAAGAAGAAGAAGTAGAATGGCTGCAGCAGCAGCAGAAGCAGAAGATTAGAAGAAGAAGAAGAAAAAGTGCATCAGCAGCAGCAGAAGAAGCAGAAGAAGAAGAAGAAGAGTAGCAGCAGCAGAGGAAGAAGAAAAAGAAGAAGAAAAAGGTCAGCAGCAACAGCAGCAGCAGCAGTAGAAGAAGAAGCAGAAGATGTAGAAGGGCAGCAGCAGCAGCAGCAGAAGAAGATGATGAAGAAGAATTGGAAGGGCAGCAGCAGCAGCAGCAGCAGAAAAAGAAGAGGGATGAGAAGAGGGGCAGCAGCAACAGCAGCAGCAGAAGAAAAAGTAGGAGAAGAAGAAGAAGGTCTGCAGCAGCAGCAGAATAAGAAGCAGAAGAAGAACAAGAAGGGCAGCAGCAGCAGCAGAAGAATAAGAATAATGGCAGCAGCAGCAGAAGAATTAGAAGAAGAAGAAGGAGAAGAAGAAGAAGGGCAGCAGCAGCAGCAGAAGCAGAAGAAGAAGAAGAAGAAGAATGGCAGCAGCAGCAGTAGAATTAGAAGAAGAAAAAGAAGAAGATGAAGATGAAGAAGAAGATGATGAAGCAGAAAAAGGACATCAGCAGCAGCAGCAGAAGAATAAGAAGAATGGCAGCAGCAGCAGAAGAATTAGAAGAAGAGTAAGGAGACGAAGAAGAAGAAGGGCTGCAGCAGAAGCAGAATAATAATAATAATAATAATAATAAGAAGAAGAATGGCAGCAGCAGCAGAAGAATAATAAGAATAAGAAGAAGCAGAAGAAGAAGATGAAGAAGGAGAAGAAGAAGAGGAAGGGCAGCAGCAGCAGCAGAAGTAGTAGAAGTAGCAGAAGAAGGAGAAGATGAAGTAGAAGAAGAAGAAGATGGGCAGCAGCAGTAGCAGAAGCAGTAGTAGTAGAAGAAGAAGAAGAAGAAGGGCTGCAGCAGCAGAAGCAGAAGAAGTAGAAGAAGAAGAAGAAGAATGGCAGCAGCAGCAGCAGACGCAGAAGATTAGAAGAAGAAGAAGTGCATCAGCCGCAGCAGAAGCAGAAGAATTAGAAGAAGAAGCATAAGAAGAAGAAGAAGAAGAAGGACGGCAGCAGCAGCAGCAGAAGATGAAAAAGAAGAAGAAGAAGGTCAGCAGCAACAGCAGCAGCAGCAGTAGAAGAAGAAGCAGAAGATGTAGAAGGGCAGCAGCAGCAGCAGAAGCAGAAGATGCAGAAGAAGAAGAGGAAGGGCAGCAGCAGCAGCAGAAGAAAAAGATGAAGAAGAAGAAGAAGAAGAGGAAGGGCAGCAGCAGCAGCAGCAGCAGAAGTAGATGAAGAAGAAGAAGAAGAAGAGGAAGGGCAGCAGCAGCAGCAGAAGAACAAAACGAAGAGGGAGGAGAAGGGGGGCAGCAGCAGCAGCAGTAGAAGAAGAAGAAGAAGAAGAAGGGCAGCAGCAGAAGAAGCAGAAAAAGAAGGAGAAGAAGAAGAAGAAGTAGAATGGCTGCAGCAGCAGCAGAAGCAGAAGATTAGAAGAAGAAGAAGAAGAAGAAGAGCAGCAGCAGTAGCAGAGGAAGAAGAAAAAGAAGAAGAAGAAGAAGGTCAGCAGCAACAGCAGCAGCAGCAGTAGAAGAAGAAGCAGAAGATGTAGAAGGGCAGCAGCAGCAGCAGCAGAAGAAGAAGATGATGAAGAAGAAGAGGAAGGGCAGCAGCAGCAGCGGCAGAAGAAGGAGAAGAAGAGGGAGGAGAAGAGGGGCAGCAGCAACAGCAGCAGCAGCAGTAGAAGAAGAAGCAGAAGTAGAAGAAGAAGGGCAGCGCAGCAGCAGCAGAAGAAGAAAAAGTAGGAGAAGAAGAATAAGGTCTACAGCAGCAGCAGAATAAGAAGCAGAAGTAGAACAAGAAGGGCAGCAGCAGCAGAAGAAGATGAAGATGATGATGAAGGAGAAGAAGGGCAGCAACAGCAGCAGCAGAAGAATAAGAAGAATGGCAGCAGCAGCAGAAGAATTAGAAGAAGAAAAAGAAGAAGAAAAAGAAGAAGGGCAGTAGCAGAAGCAGAAGAAGAAGAAGAAGAAGAAGAAGAAGAAGAAGAAGAAGAATGGCAGCAGCAGCAGAAGAATAATAAGAATAAGAAGAAGCAGAAGAAGAACATGAAGAAGGAGAAGAAGAAGAGCAAGGGCAGCAGCAGCAGAAGACGAAAAAGAAGAAGAAGAAGAAGGGCAGTAGCAACAGGATAAGAAGAGGAAGAAGAAGAAGAAATAGTAGAAGAAGAAGAAGGGCTGCAGCAGCAGAATAAGAAGCAGAAGAAGAAGAAGGGCAGCAGCAGCAGAAGAAGAAGAAGAAGAAGAAGACGATGAAGGAGAAGAAGAGCAGCAGCAGCTGCAGAAGAAGAAGAAGGGCAGCAGAAGAAGAAGAAGAGCAGCTGCAGAAGAAGAAGAAGAAGAGGAAGAAGAAAAAGAGGAAGAAGAAGGGCAGCAGCAGAAGCAGAAGAGGTAGAAGAAGGAGAAGAAGAAGGAGCAGAAGAAGAAGAAGGGCAGCAGCAGCAGCACAATAAGAAGAAAAAGAAGAAGAGTAAGATGTGCAGCAGCAACAGCAGAAGAAGAAGAGGAAGAAGGAGAAGGACAGCAGCAGCAGCAGAAGAAGAAGAAAAAGAAGAAGGAGAAGAAGGAGCAGAAGAAGAAGGGCAGCATCAGCAGCAGCAGAAGATGAAGAAGAAGAAGATAAAGAAGCAGAAGAAAAATGGCAGCAGCAGCAGCAGCAGAAGAGAAAAAGGAGAGGGAGAAGAAGAAGGGCTGCAGCAACAGCAGCAGCAGCAGTAGAAGAAGAAGAGGAAGGGCAGCAGCATCAGCAGCAGAAGAAGATGAAGAAGAAGAAGAAGAGGAAGGGCAGCAGCAGCAGAAGAACAAAACGAAGAGGGAGGAGAAGGGGGCAGCAGGAACAGCAGCAGCAGCAGTAGAAGAAGAAGCAGAAGTAGAAGAATAAGGTCTGCAGCAGCAGCAGCAGAATAAGAAGCAGAAGAAAAACAAGAAGGGCTGCAGCAGCAGCAGAATAAGAAGACAATGAAGGAGAAGAGGAAGATGGGCAGCAGCAACAGCAGAAGAAGAAGAAAAAGAAGAAGAAGGGCAGCAGCAGAAGAAGCAGAAAAAGAAGAAGGAGAAGAAGAAGAAGAAGTAGAATGGCTGCAGCAGCAGCAGACGCAGAAGATTAGAAGAAGAAGAAGAAGAAGAAGAAGGTCAGCTGCAACAGCAGCAGCAGCAGTAGAAGAAGAAGCAGAAGATGTAGAAGAAGAGGAAGGGCAGCAGCAGCAGCAGAAGAAGAAGAAAAAGAAGAGGGAGGAGAAGAGGCAACAGCAGCAACAGCAGCAGCAGCAGTAGAAGAAGAAGCAGAAGTAGAAGAAGAGGGGCAGCGCAGCAGCAGCAGAAGGAGAAAAAGTAAGAGAAGAAGAATAATGTCTGCAGCAGCAGCAGAATAAGAAGCAGAAGAAGAAGAAGAAGGGCAGCAGCAGCAGAAGAAGAAGATGAAGAAGATGATGAAGGAGAAGAAGGGCAGCGGCAGCAGCAGAAGAAGAATGGCAGCAGCAGCAGAAGAAGAAGATGAAGAAGATGATGAAGCAGCAGAAGGACATCAGCAGCAGCAGCAGAAGAATAAGAATAAGAAGAAGGAGAAGGGCAGCAGCAGAAGATGAAGAAGAAAAAGAAGAAGAAGAAGAAGAAGAAGAAGAAGGGCGGCTGCAGCAGCAGAAGCAGAAGAAGAAGAAGAAGAAGAAGAAGAAGAATGGCAGCAGCAGCAGAAGAATAATAAGAATAAGAAGCAGAAGCAGAAGAAGAAGGGCAGCTGCAGAAGAAGAAGAGGAAGAAGAAGAAGAAGAAGGGCAGCAGCAGAAGCAGAAGAAGTAGAAGAAGGAGAAGAAGGAGAAGTAGAAGAAGAAGAAGAAGAAGGGCAGCAGCAGCAGCAGAATAAGAAGAAAAAGAAGAAGAAGAGTAAGATGGGCAGCAGCAACAGCAGAAGAAGAAGAGGAAGAAGGAGAAGGACAGCAGCAGCAGCAGAAGAAGAAAAAGAATAAGGAGAAGAAGGAGAAGAAGAAGAAAGGCAAAATCATCATCAGCAGCCGCAGCAGCAGAAGATGAAGAAGAAGAAGATGAAGAAGCAGAAGAGAAAGGGAAGCAGCAGCAGCAGCAGAAGAGAAAAAGGAGAGGGAGAAGAAGAAGGGCTGCAGCAATGGCAGCAGCAGGAGTAGTAGAAGAAGTAGAAGAAGAAGAAGAAGAAGAAGAAGAAGGGCTGCAGCAGCATCAACGGAAAAAGAAGCAGAAGAAGAAGGGCTGCAGCAGCAGATGAAGAAAAAGAAGAAGTAGTAGAAGAAGAAGAAGAAGAAGAGAAGAAGGGCTGCAGCAGCAGAAGAAAAAGAAGAAGGTGAAGAAGAAGAAGATGATGATGAAGGAGAGGAAGGGCATCAGCAGCAGCTGCAGAAGAAGAAGAAAAGTAGCAGCAGCAGCAGCAGAAGAATAATAAGAGAGGGACAGCAGCAGCAGCAGAAGCAGCAGTAGAAGAAGAAGCAGAAGACGAAGGAGAAAGGCAGCAGCAGCAGCAGAAGAAGTAGAAGAAGGAGAAGAAGAAGAAGAAGAGGAAGGACAGCAGCAGCAGAAGAAGATAAAGAAGAAGGAGAAGAAGAAGAGCAGCAGCAACAGCCGCAGCTGCAGTAGAAAAAGAAGCAGAAGAAAAAGAAGAAGAATGGCTGCAGCAGCAGAAGAAGAAGAAGAAGATGAAGAAGAAGAATGAAAAGAAGATGAACGAGCATTAGGGCAGCAGCAGCAGCAGAAGAAGAAGCAGAAGAACAGCAGCAGAAGAAGAAGAAATAGAAGAAGATGAAGAAGGAGAAGATGAAGAAGAGGAAGGGCAGCAGCAGAAGAAGAAAAAGAGGAAGGAGAAGAAGAAGGGCAGCAGCAACAGCAGCAGCAGAGGTAGAAGAAGAAGCAGCAGGGCAGCAGCAGCATTATAATAATACTAATAACAAGAAGAAGAAGTAGAAGAGGAAGGGCTGCATCAGCTTCAGAATAAGAAGCAGAAGACGAAGAAGTAGGGCAGCAGCAGCAGAAGAAGAAGAATAAGTAGAAGAAGAAGAAGAAGAAGGGCAGAAGGAGCAGAAGAAGACGCAAAAGAAGAAGAAGGGCAGCAGCAGCAGCAGCAGAAGAAGAACAGCAGCAGTAGAAGAAAAAGAAGATGAAGGAGAATGGCAGCAGCAGCAGCAGAAGAAGAAGAAAAAGAAGAAGAATGGCAGCAGCAGCAGAAGAGTAAGAAGAAGAACAGGCAGAAGAAGAAGATGAAGAAGGAAAAGAAGAAGAAGAAGAGGAAGGGCAGCAGCACAAGAAGAAGAAAAGGAAGAAGAAGAAAAAGAAGAAGAAGGGCAGCAGCAACAGGATAAGAAGAAGCAGAAGAAGAAATAGTAGAAGAAGAAGCAGCAGCAGAATAAGAAGCAGAAGAAGATGAAGGGCAGCAGCAGCAGCAGCAGCAGAAGAAGAAGAAGAAGATGATGAAGGAGAAGAAGGGCAGCAGCAGCTGCAGAAGAAGAAGAAGGGCAGCTGCAGAAGAAGAAGAAGAAGAAGAGGAAGAAGAAGAGTAAGATGGGCAGCAGCAACAGCAGAAGAAGAGGAAGAAGGAGAAGGGCCGCATCAGCAGCAGCAGCAGCAGATGAAGAAGAAGATGAAGAAGCAGAAGAGAAAGGGCAGCAGCAGCAGCAGCAGAAGAGAAAAAGGAGAGGGAGAAGAAGAAGGGGAGCAGCAACAGCAGCAGCAGGAGTAGTAGAAGAAGCAGAAGAAGAAGAGGAAGAAGAAGGGCTGCAGCAGCAGCAACGGAAAAAGAAGCAGAAGAAGAAGAAGGGCAGCAGCAGCTGATGAAGAAAAGAAGAAGTAGTAGAAGAAGAAGAAGAAGGAGAAGAAGGGCTGCAGCAGCAGAAGAAAAAGAAGAAGATGATGAAGAAGAAGATGAAGATAAAGGAGAGGAAGGGCATCAGCAGCAGCTGCAGAAGAAGAAGAAGAAGGAGAAGTAGAAGAAGAAGAGGAAGGACAGCAGCAGCAGAAGAAGATAAAGAAGAAGGAGAAGAAGAAGAGCAGCAGCAACAGCCGCAGCAGCAGTAGAAGAAGAAGCAGAAGAAAAGGAAGAAGAAGGGCAGCAGCAGCAGAAGAAGTAGAAGAAGTAGAAGAAGAAGAAGAAGGGCTGCAGCTGCATCAGCAGAAGAAGAAGAGGAAGAAGAAGGGCAGATGCAGCAGCAGCAGGAGAAGAAGAAGAAGAAGCAGAAGTAGAAGAAGAAGAAGGGCTGCAGCAGCAGCAGAAATAGAAGAAGAAGAAGAAGAAGAAGAAGATTGACAAGAAGATGAAGGAACATTAGGGCAGCAGCAGCAGCAGAAGAAGAAGCAGAAGAACAGCAGCAGAAGAAGAAGAAGAAATAGAAGAAGAAGGAGAAGGGCAGCAGCAGCAGAAAAAGAAGAAGAAGAAGAATGGAAGCAGTAGCAGAAGAATCATAATAAGAAGAAGCAGAAGAAGATGAAGAAGGAGAAGACGAGTAAGAGGAAGGGCAGCAGCAGAAGAAGAAAAAGAAGAAGGAGAAGAAGAAGGGCAGCAGCAACAACAGCAGCAGAGGTAGAAGAAGAAGCAGCAGGGCAGCAGCAGCATTATAAAAATACTAATAATAAGAAGAAGAAGTAGAAGAGGAAGGGCTGCATCAGCTTCAGAATAAGAAGCAGAAGACGAAGAAGTAGGGCAGCAGCAGAAGAAGAAGAAGAAGAATGGCAGCAGCAACAGCTGAAGCAGCAGTAGACGAATAGGCAGAAGGGCAGCAGCAGCAGCAGAAGAAGAATAAGTAGAAGAAGAAGAAAGGCAGAAGCAGCAGCAGCAGCAGAAGAAGAAAAAGAAGAAGAAGTGCAGCAGCAGCAGCAGAAGCAGAAGAAGAAGAAGAATGGCAGCAGCAGCAGACGAGTAAGAAGAAGAAGAGGCAGAAGAAGAAGATGAAGAAGGAGAAGAAGAAGAAGAAGAAGAAGAAGAGGAAGGGCAGCAGGAGCAGAAGAAGAAAAAGAAGAAGGAGAAGAAGAATGGCAGCAGCAACAGCAGCAGTAGAAGAAGAAGCAGCAGGGCAGCAGCAGCATTATAATAATAATAATAAGAAGAAGAAGAAGGGCTGCAGCAGCTGCAGAATAAGAAGCAGAAGAAGAAGAAGTAGGGCAGCAGCAGCAGCAGCAGCAGAAGAAGAAGAAGAAGAAGAAGAAGAAGAAGAAGAAGAAGAAGAAGAAGAAGAGGATGAAGAAGAAGGGAAGAAGCAGCAGCAGCAGCAGAAGAAGAAGCAGAAGAAGAAGAAGAAGAAGGGCAGTATCAGCAGCAGTTGAAGAAGAAGAAAAAGAAGATGGAACATAAGAAGAAGGCAGTAGCAGCAGCAGAAGCAGAAGAAGTAGAAGAGGTTCAGCAGCAACAGCAGCAGAAGCAGTAGAAGAAGAAGCAGAAGCGTTAGAAGGGCAGCAGCAGCAGAAGAAGAAGAAGATGAAGAAGAAGAATAGGAAGGGCAGCAGCAGCAGCAGCAGCATAGAAACATAGAAACATAGAAACTAGGAGCAGGAGTAGGCCATTCGGCCCGTCGAGCCTGCTCCGCCATTCAATACGATCATGGCTGATCATCCAAATCCAGTACCCTGTCCCTGCTTTAATCCCCACAGTACTCATATCCCACCCTACCCCCGTAACCCCATGTATTTAATTCCCCCTAACATATCCCATCCTATCCCCATAACCCCACATATTTAATCCCCCCTAACACTAAGGGTCAATTTATCATAGCCAAATCAACCTAACCCACACATTTTTGGACTGTGGGAGGAAACCGGAGCACCCGGAGGAAACCCACGCAGACACGGGGAGAATGTGCAAACTCCACACAGACAGTCACCCGAGGTCAGATTCGAACCCGGGTCTCTGGCGCTGTGAGGCACCAGTGCTAACCACTAGTAGAAGAAGAAGAAAAAGAAGAAGAAGATGGGCAGCAGCAGCAGAAGAACAAGAAGATGAAGAAGAAGAAGAAGATGAAGGAGAAGAAGGGCAGCAGCAGCAGCAGAAGAAGAAGAAGGGCTGCTGCAGCAGAAGAAGAAGAGGAGGAAGAAGAAGAAGAAGAAGGGCAGCAGCAGAAGCAGAAGAAGTAGAAGAAGGAGAAGAAGAAGAAGAAGAAGAAGAAGAAGGAGAAGGGTAGCAGCAGCAGCAGAATAAAAAGAAAAAGAAGAAGAAGAGGAAGTTGGGCAGCAGCAACAGCAGAAGAAGAAGAGGAAGAAGGAGAAGGAGAAAGGCAGCAGCAGCAGAAGAAGAAGAAGAAGGAGAAGAAGAAGAAGAAGAGGAAGGACAGCAGCAGCAGAAGAGGATAAAGAAGAAGGAGAAGAAGAAGAGCAGCAGCAACAGCAGCAGCAGCAGAAGTAGAAGTAGCAGAAGAAGAAGAAGAAGAAGAAGATGATGATGATGAAGGAGAAGAAGGGCATCAGCAGCAGCAGCAGCAGAAGAGAAAAAGGAGAGGGAGAAGAAGAAGGGCTGCAGCAGCAGAAGAAGATAAAGAAGAAGGAGAACAAGAAGAGCCGCAGCAACAGCAGCAGCAGCAGAAGTAGAAGAAGCAGAAGAAGAAGAAGAAGGGCTGCAGCAGCAGCAGCAGAAGAAGAAGAAGATGATGATGAAGGAGAAGAAGGGCATCATCAGCAGCAGCAGCAGAAGAGAAAATGAGAGGGAGAAGAAGAAGGGCAGCAACAACAGCAGCAGCAGCAGAAGTAGAAGAAGCAGAAGAAGAAGAAGAAGAAGGGCTGCAGAAGCAGAAGAAGAAAAAGAAGAAGAAAAGAAGAAGAAGAAGCAGAAGAAGAAGGGCTGCAGCAGCAGAAGAAAAAGAAGAAGGAGAAGAAGAAGAGCAGCAGCAACAGTAGCAGCAGCAGAAGTAGAAGAAGCAGAAGAAGAAGAAGAAGAAGAAGAAGAAGATGATGATGAAGAAGAAGGGCATCAGCAGCAGCAGCAGCTAGAAGAGAAAAAAGAGAGGGAGAATAAGAAGGGCTGCAGCAGCAGAAGAAGATAAAGAAGAAGGAGAATAAGAAGAGCCGCAGCAACAGCAGCAGCAGCAGAAGTAGAAGAAGCAGAAGAAGAAGAAGAGGAAGGGTTGCAGCAGCAGCAGCAGAAGAGGAAGAAGAAGAAGAAGAAGATGATGATGAAGGAGAAGAAGGGCATCAGCAGCAGCAGCAGCAGAAGAGAAAAGGAGAGGGAGAAGAAGAAGGGCAGCAGCAATAGCAGCAGCAGCAGAAGTAGAAGAAGCAGAAGAAGAAGAAGCAGAAGAAGAAGGGCTGCAGCAGCAGAAGAAAAAGAAGACGAAGAAGAAGAAGAAGATGATGACGAAGGAGAAGAAGGGCATCAGCAGCAGCTGCAGAAGAAGAAGAAGCAGAATAGCAGCAGCAGAAGAAGAAGAAGAAGAAGAATAATAAGAAGGGCAGAAGCAGCAGCAGCAGAATAATAATAAGGGCAGCAGCAGAAGCAGAAGTAGAAGAAGAAGCAGAAGAAGAAGGAGAAAGGCAGCGGCAGAAGAAGAAGAAGAAGAAGGAGAAGAAGAAGAAGAAAGGCAGCAGCAGAAGAAGATAAAGAAGAAGGAGAAGAAGAAGACCAGCAGCAACAGCAGCAGCAGCAGTAGAAGAAGCAGAAGAATAATAAGAAGAAGGGCAGCAGCAGCAGCAGAAGAAGAAGAAGTAGAAGAAGAAGAAGAAGAAGGGCTGCAGCTGCATCAGCAGCAGAAGAGAAAGAAGAAGGGCAGAAGCAGCCGCAGCAGAAGAAGAAGAAAATGAAGAGGAAAGGCAGTAGCAGCAGCAGAAGAAGAAGAAGAAGAAGAAGAAGGGCTGCAGATGAAGAAGAAGAAGAAGAAGAAGAAGAAGAAGAAGAAGAAGAAGAAGAAGAAGAAGGGCAGCAGCAGCAGCAGAAGTAAATGAAGAAGAAGAAGAAGAAGAAGGGCTGCAGCAGCAGAAGAAGAAGATGAAGAAGAAGAAGGAAAAGAGGATGAAGGAGCAGTAAGGCAGCAGCAGCAGCAGAAGAAAAAGAAGAAGTAGAATGGCTGCAGCAGCAGAAGAAGAAGAAGAAGAAGAAGAAGAAACAGAAGAAGACGAAGAAGAAGAAGGAGAGGAATAAGAAGAGGAAGGGCTGCAGCAGAAGAAGAAGAAAAAGAAGAAGGAGAAGAAGAAGGGCATCAGCAACAGCAGCAGCAGCAGTAGTACAAGAAGCTGAAGAAGAAGAAGAATAAGAAGGGCTGCAGCAGCAGCAGCGGAAAAAGAAGCAGAAGATGAAGAAGGGCAGCAGCAGCAGAAGAAGAAAAAGAAGAAGCAGAAGAAGAAGAAGAAGAAGAAGAAGGGCACCAGCAGCAGCAGCAGAAGAAGAAGAAGAAGAAGAAGAAGAAGAAGAAGAAGGGCTGCAGCAGAAGAAGAAGAAGAGGATGAAGAAGAAGGGCAGCAGCAGCAGAAGAAGAAGAAGAAGAAGAAGAAGAAGGGCTACAGCAGAAGAAGAAGAAGAGGAAGAAGAAGAAGGGCAGCAGCAGCAGAAGAAGAAGAAGAAGAAGAAGAAGAAGAAGAAGGGCAGCAGCAGCAGAAGAAGAAGAAGAAGAAGAAGTAGAAGTAGAAGAAGGGCAGGAGCAGCAGCAGAAGAAGAAGAAGATGAAGAAGAAGAAGAAGGAAAAGAGGATGAAGGAGCAGTAGGGCAGCAGCAGCAGAAGAAGAAGAAGTAGAAGAAGAAGAAGAAGAAGAAGCAGAAGAAGGGCTGCGGCAGCAGAAGAAATAGAAAAAGATGAAGAAGAAGAAGATGATGAATGAGAAGAAGGGCATCAGCAGCAGCTGCAGAAGAAGAAGAAGAATAGCAGCAGCAGAAGAAGAAGATGAAGCAGAAGCAGAAGAAGAAGGTCAGAAGTAGCAGCAGCAGAATATTAAGAAGAAGAAGGGTAGCAGCAGCAGAAGCAGCAGTAGAAGAAGAAGGAGAAGAAGAAGAAGAAGAAGAGGAAGGGCAGCAGCAGCAGAAGAAGATAAAGAAGAAGAAGAAGGAGGAGAAGAAGAAGGGCTGCAGCAACAGCAGCAACAGCTGTAGAAGAAGAAGCAACAGAAGAAGAAGAAGAAGAAGAGGAAGGGCAGCAGCAGCAGAAGAAGATAAAGAAGAAGAAGAAGGAGGAGAAGAAGAAGGGCTGCAGCAACAGCAGCAACAGCTGTAGAAGAAGAAGCAACAGAAGAAGAAGAAGAAGAAGAAGAAGGGCAGCAGCAGCAGCAGCAGAAGAAGACGAAGAAGTAGAGGAAGAAGAAGAAGGGCTGCAGCTGCAGCAGCAGAAGAAGAAGAAGAAGAAGAAGAAGGGAAGAAGCAGTAGCAGCAGAAGAAGAAGAAGCAGAAGAACACAAGAAGGGCAGAAGCAGCAGCAGAAGAAGATGAAGAAGAAGGGCAGCAGCAGCAGAAGAAGAACAAGAAGAAGAAGTAGAAGAAGAAGAAGAAGAAGAAGAAGAAGAAGAAGTGCAGCAGCAGAAGAAGTAGAAGATGAAGAAGAAGAAGATGATGAAGGAGAAGAAGGGCAGCAGCAGCAGCAGAAGAAGAAGCAGAATGGCAGCAGCAGCAGAAGAAGTAGAAGAAAAAGAAGAAGAAGAGGAAGTACAAGAAGAAGGGCAGAAGCAGCAGCAGAAAAATAAGAAGAAGATGAAGGGCATGCAGAAGCAGCAGTAGAAGAAGAAGCAGAAGAAGGAGAAGGGCAGCAGCAGCAGCAGAAGAAGAAGATGATGAAGAAGAAGGGCAGCAGCAGCAGCAGAAGAAGAAGAAGAAGAAGTAGAAGGAGAAGAAGAAGGAGTAAAAGAAGGGCAGCAGCAGCAGAATAAGAAGAAAAAAAGAAGAGGAAGATAGGCAGCAGCAGCAGGATAAGAAGAGGAAGCAGAAGAAGAAGAAGAAGAAGTAGAAAAGATGTGCAGCAGTAGCAGCAGAAGAAGATGCAGAAGAAGAAGAAGAAGAAGCATGGCAACAGCAGCAGTAAAAGAAGAAGGAGTGCAGATCGTAACAAAGTGTTAAGCTGCGAGTTTGGTGAGTGAGGGAATGAATCTTAAAGGTTAATCTCATTTTTTAAATAAAATCTAGTCTTCTGTGCTTGCAATTAGTATTTAAATTTACTGTTTCAAGTTTTAAGTTTCTTCCAGGCTTGGGCAGGGCTAAGCAAGCTCTGTGCTGGAGAGCAGGTGAGAGTAATTAATTAATTAACTGGTCTAATCTGGAGCTGTAACTGCCAGAGAGCTCACTTATTTAAATCTCAGCAGTATAAATAAGGGCAGTGTAGAGTGCAGTTTGTCATGCAGTGCACATTGGAATTGAGTGTTAAGCTGTGAGTGCCTTTCTTTGTCAGCTTCCAGGAGAGCAGGAGCTAAAAAGCTGCAGAAGAGTGAACAGAGAACCAATGGTCGTTCGGCTCTGTGACACCCCCCAACTGCAGCTGGAGAAAAATAAAAGTCCAGTTTAAACAGAGTGCTGCGAGTTGGGAATTGGTTCTTACTTTACACCAATAAAGTGTCTGAGAGCGGGAGCAGTCCAAAACAACAGTGAAACCGCTAAAGTCATGTCATAACCAGGGAAGGAGCTGAATTGTAAGTAGGACCTGGTGAGTAATACTACAGTCCAGTAGTGAAAGTCAGGTCTCTAGTTTAGAGTAAGTAGTGTTTAAAGGCAAGTAAGGTCCCTAGTGTATTTAGTATTCTTTAATATTAAGGGAAGGGCAGCATGGAGTGCTCCTCCTGTGCTATGTGGGAAGTCAGGGACACTTTTGGTGTCCAGGCCAAACACATGTGCAGGAAGTGTCTCCAGCTGCAGCTACTTGAAATCTGCGTTTCGGAGCTGGAGCTGCGGCTGGAGTCACTGTGGATAGCACGTTTAACAAGGTGGTCACTGCAGGTAAAGAGTGCACAGGCAGACAGGAAATGGGTGACTGCCAGACAGAGTAAAAGAACTAGGAAGGTAGTGCAGGAGTCCCCTGGGTCCATCTCCCTCTCCAACAGATTTTCCGTTTTGGATACTGCTGGGGGAGATGGTTTTGCAAGGGAATGCAGCAAGAGTCAAGTCTGTGGCACTGCGAGTGGCTCAGCTGCACAGGAGGGGAGGAAAGAGTGGAGAGCAATAGTGATGGGGGATTCTATCGTAAGGGGAACAGATAGACGTTTCTGTGGCCACAGATGTGACTCCAGGATGGTATGTTGCCTCCCTGGTGCCAGGGTCAAGGATGTCACTGAACAGCAGTATAGTCCTGGATGAATATTATCTGAGTGATGTGAATCATATTCTTGAATGAATATTGATAATGAGTCAGGTCTGTGATATTCCTGGCTGTTTATTGGCAATATGAGAGGTCAGTATATACCTAGATGAATATTGACAATGAGTGAAGTCTGTGAAATTCCTGGATGAATATTGACAATGAGTGAGGTCACTGATATTGCTGGCTGATTATTGCCAATGTGAGAGGTCAGTGATATTCCTCGATGTTTATTGCCTATGACTGAAGTTTGTGCTATTTGTGGATGAATATTTACAATTTCTGTGAGGCCAGTTACATTCCTGATTTTAATATTGACATTGAGTGAGGTCAGTGATATTCCTGGATGAAATTTGACAATGAGAGGGGTCACTGATATTCCTGGCTGATTATTGACTGAGTGATGTGAAATTCTTGGATGAATATTGACAATGAGTCAGGTCAGTGATATTCCTGGATGAATATTGATAATGTGTGTGGTCAGGGGTATTCTACTAAAATTATTGACAATTTGACACAGGTTTTTGATATTTGTGGATAAATATTTATGATTTCTGTGAGGCCAGTGATATTTCTGATTTTAATATTGACATTGAGTGATGCCAGTGGTATTCTTGGATGAAATTTGACTGAGATCAATGATGCACATGTGTGCATCTTGACAATGATTGAGGTCAGTGATATTCCTTGATGATTATTGACTGAGGTTTGTGATATTTGTGGATGAATATTGACAATGAGTGAGGTCAGTGATATTTCTGAATGTATACTCTCTATAATTGAGCTCATTGTCAATTTTAAATCAGAATTTTCAATGAGTGAGGTCGGTGATATTCCAGGATGAAATTTGACCATATGAGTGAGATCAATGATGTACCTGGATGAATATTGCCAAAATGATGTCAGTGATATTGACAATGTGATGTCAGTGATATTGCTTGATAAACTTTGAGTGAGATCAATGATGTTCCTGGAAGAATATTGACTGACTGAATTCAGTGATATTCCTGGATGAATACTGACTATGATTCAGGTCTGAGATATTCCTTGATGAAATTTGACTAAATGAGTTAGATCAATGAAGTAACAACAGAAAATGCTGGAAAAACTCAGCAGGCCAGGCAGCATCCGTGGAGAGAGAAAGAGAGTTAACGTTTCAGGTCGATGACCTTTCGTCAGATCAATGAAGTACCTGGATGAATAAAGACAATATGAGTGAGGTCCGTGATATACCTGGGTCAATATTGACCATGAATGAGGTGATTTATATTCTTGTTTGAATATTGACAATATAAGTGAGGTTAGTGATATTCCTGGATGAATATTGATAATGAGTGAGGTCAGTGTTATTCCTTGATGAATAATGACAATATGATAGAGGTCAGTGATATTCCTGGCTCAATATTGGCAATAAGTAAAGTCAGTTATATTCATGGAAGAATATTAATGAGTGAGGTCATTGATATTCATGCTGGAGGAGCAGAGGGAGCTGGAAGTAAAGAAGTTACAGAAGATGAGGCCATGTGAAATGCGCCGAATCTCGAGTGAGCCAATTGCTTCAAATGATGAATGACCTGCTTTGCCTCACACCTTTCCCAGGAGCTGCATTGATTCAGGGTGGGCATTTTACAAATGGAAACAGGTACATCAGCAGCTTGTGGTAGTGTTTCCCCTCCGAGTTACTGGTGAGAAGTGGGGCTTCCTTTAGTGCTATTGTGCTGCTTGGCCTAGCCGGTTCAAGCACCTGTCCAGTAAAAGGCGAATCTGGGTTTAACTCCAGCGGCGCCTTTGGTTGTTTTATATTTCTCCTTTTCTGTGTTTAATCTCTGAACTCCCATCCCTCCCTTTTCAGTTCCTGACTGCGGATACAGGTCTGGTTAAATGTGAATAAAATACAATGTGTGACAGGATCATGTTCTGATCGAGCTGTTAGTCGGTCTGTACTGAACATTGCCGCCTTTTTCAGACCGCAGTTCGCTTCTGAGTTGTTCCCACAATAACAGAGCAGTGTTTCCGGAGGGAAGCGGTTATCAGGTTTACCGAACACGTGGAAGGTTCTCGATGTGAAAACTGGTGCAAACACTGTGAAAACTTTCTCTTGTAACTTAATAAACTTTGGAAAATAAAGATTTGGTTAGATTTGCATAAAATGCAATCTCTCTCAGCCCCGGTACATTTTATCTTTATTTGTACAAGTCTGTGCACAATTAATCGCTACACATTTTTCCTAATCAGTATCTCGCTGAGTGAGTGAGGCGGCGAGAAGCAGCAACATTCAGGCCGCCTGTCCCATAGGGTCAGGGACCAGGGGTGAGGGTCGGGGTTCATTTCGGTTAGGGTGAGGGTATTTAGGGTTAGGGGTTAGGGCTGGGGTCAGGGTTTAGGGATAGGGGTTAGGGTATTGGGGATTAGGGGATAGGGTATTTAGGGTGAGGGTATGGGGGTTAGGGGATTAGGGTATTGGGTATTAGGGTTAGGGTATTTAGGGTGAGGGTAGTTGGGGTTAGGGTTAGGGGTTAAGGCT
Organism: Squalus acanthias; assembly: GCA_030390025.1. Lineage (NCBI taxonomy): Eukaryota > Metazoa > Chordata > Chondrichthyes > Squaliformes > Squalidae > Squalus > Squalus acanthias. The sequence goes on from JASTWF010000043.1 coordinate 3,109,593, forward strand.
GGGGTCAGGGTTTAGGGATAGGGGTTAGGGTAGTGAGGGTGTTAGTATTGGGGGTTAGGGTATTGGGTATTTAGGGTGAGGGTGTTTAGGGTGAGGGTATGGGGGATTGGGTATTCGGGGTTAGGGTTTAGGGGTGAGGGTATTTAGGGTTAGGGTATTTGGGGTCAGGGGGTCAGGGTTAGGGGTCAGAATCGATTAGGGTTAGGGTCTCGGCCCTGACTCTAACACTGCAGTTAGGGTTAGGGTCCCGGCCCCGACTCTAACACTGCATTTAGGGTCAGGGTATTTAGGGTCAGGGTATTTAGGGGTAGGGTTAGGGGATTAGGGTTAGTATTAGGGTTAGGGTATTAGGGTATTGGTTAGGGTGTTATGATTAGGGTCAGGGGTTAGAGTATTAGGGTTAAGGGTTAGGATTAGGGGATTAGGGTTACGGGTTAGGGTATGTTAGGGTTGGGGTCGGGGTTCGGGGTTAGGGTCATGGTTGGGGGTAGGGTTAGGGGGTACGGGTTTGGGTAGGGGTTTGGGTTAGGGTCCCCGACTCTAACACTGCATTTAGGGTTAGGGTATTTAGGGTTAGGGTATTTAGGGTTAGGGTATTTAGGGTTAGGGTATTTAGGGTTAGGGTATTTAGGGTTAGGGTATTTAGGGTTCAGGTATTTAGGGTTGGGGTTAGTGTTGGGTTCTGGGTTTAGGGTTAGGGTTAGGGGTTAGGGTATCACTGCGGTTAGGGTTAGGGTCCCCGACTCTAACACTGCATTTAGGGAATAGGGTCAGGGGTCAGGGTTAGGGTTAGGGTATTTTGGGTTAGGGTAGTTAAGGTTAGGGTAGTAAGGGTTAGGGTTGTTAGGGTTAGGGTCAGGGGTCAGGATCAGGGTTAGGGTCAAGTTAGGGTTTAGGGTCAGGGTGACGGTTCGGGTGAGGGTTAGGGTATTTAGGGTATTTCGGGTTAGGGTATTTAGGGGTTAGGGTGAGGGTGCAGTTAGGGTTTAGAGTTAGGGTTAGGGATTTAGGGTCAGGGTCAAGTTAGGGGTCAGGGTCGGTGTTAGGGTTGGGGTCAGGGTCAGGTTAGGGATTAGGATCGAGGTTAGGTTTAGGGTTGGGGTCAAGGTTAGGGGTTGGGGTTGGGGTGTTAGGGGTTAGTGTAGGGGTTAGAGTTATAGTTAGGGGGGATAGGGTTAGGGTATTTAGGGTTAGGGTGGTTAGGGTTAGGGTATTAGGGGGTTAGGGTATTTAGGGTTAGGGTGGGTAGGGGTATGGGTTTAGGGTATTTAGGG
>JASTWF010000043.1:3111254-3170306 GCA_030390025.1 Squalus acanthias
ACTCTGAATCCCAACAAGGGTTGCTAACAGAAGAATCCGAATGTCTCACTCTATACCCAACTGCTAATTTCCCATTACTGCCAATTAACTAAGATTTCCAGTCTCCCCCGATGGATCAGTTGTTAAAAGCAGTGTGTAACTGAGACATACAGACCAGGAGGTCCTGGGTTCAATACCTTGTCTGTGCTGATGTAGCTGTCTTCAACTGGCGTTGACCCCTGGTCTGAGGTGGCAGGGTGTCTCTAATGCCGCAAAGATTTCACTGGTGACCAATGAACTCAGAAAGCCATGCGGCATTCCAGACATCCTGATAATTAAATACTCAACCACTGGTGAACTCTTCGTGACAGTCACTTGTGAAATAACAAGTCCTTGATGAAGCACAAACAGAGCTACAAAGAGTAAAGAAATAAAGACTTGTACTTATATAGTGCCTTTCACGACCTCAGGATGTCCCAAAGCGGTTTACAACCAATTAAGTACTTTTGAAGTGTTATCACTGTTGTCATGTAGAAATTATGGCAGCCAATATGTGCACAGCAAGATCCCACAAACAGCAATTAAATAAATGACTAGATAATCTGTTTTAGATGTTGATTGAAGGACGCCAGGAGAATTCCCCAGCTCTTCTTCAAATAGTACTGTGGGATCTTTTACATTCATCTGAGCAGGTAGATGGGGCCTTGGTTAACGCCTCATCTGAAAGACAGCACCTCTGACAGTGCAGCACTCCCTCAGTACTGCACTGGGAGTGACAGCCTAGATTATGGGCTCAAGGCTCTGGAGTAAGGCTTGAACCTAAGACCGTCTGACTCAGGTGTGAGTAGCCACTGAGCCAAGACTAACACCGTGCTACTGTTCCTATGAGGCTTTGTCTATTTCTGCAGCATCTGTACTGAGTTAAATGACCTCAACCATTATTATTGGTCTCCATATCCCTGGGCTAGGGAAAGAAAAATATCTGCCAGGGTTCCTGCTCTTGACTCAGTGGCCTCTGCTGGAAGATGCCTGTGTGGGATAATGAGCAAAGACAGCATCAAACTCAGCTACAATGCCCCCTCCCCCCAAATATGAACAGCCCACTGACATACCCTGTACATACTCAGGTAAAGAATGGCCACTTGAGCAAGTTTCTAAAGGGCCAGCCAATGCAGCACGTCAACAACTTCAGCAGAGATGGGTGATGAGGAGGAAATTGAAAGAGGAAAAGAAGCACACCACAAATAGTCCAGAAACTCAGTCAACACGATCCAAAACATTTTGTGATATGATGTATAAAGTATAGAGATTTAACACAAGAAAGAAAGAAAGAAAGAAAGAAAGAAGAAAGAAAGAAAGACATGCATTTATATAGCGCCTTTCATGACCACCGGATGTCTCAAAGCACTTTACAGCCAATGAAGAACTTTTGGAGTGTAGTCACTGTTGTAATGTGGGAAACGCGGCAGCCAATTGCGCACAGCAAGCTCCCACAAACAGCAATGTGATAATGACCAGATAATCTGTTTTTGTTATGTTGATTGAGGGATAAATATTGGCCAGGACACTGGGGATAACTCCCCTGCTCTTCTATGAACAGTGACTTCATGGCATAACAACAGAAAACGATGGAAAAACTCAGCAGGCCAGGCAGCATCCGTGGAGAGAGAAAGAGAGTTAACGTTTCAGGTCGATGACCTTTCGTCAGAACTCATGGCAATGTTTATCTCCCCTCAATTCTAACAATAGCTGTAAAAGAAATACTGTGAAGTAAAGCTATAGTAACCATCTTTAATGATAGCAACAATAACAGCATCAGCTATATGCACTGAGCATGGAAAGAGTTAAACTTGCACACTTTATACTCCACAAGCTTTCAAACTCTCAGCTGGTCTCCCAAGGTGGCGTATTGTGAAAGTGAGAAAGTGTTCGCCCATGAAAGGATGCACTGGGAACTCTTCTCCCTGTGAATGTCAGTCACAGAGTTACACAGAATTTGATCGCTGCCTTTCCTAAATCCAGCCGATAAGTGTCATTTGTAGCTTTCAACAGGTTGTGATTCATAACATGGGCAAAAAGGAGCACCATGCAATCCCAGCCCCAACCTTCATCAGTCCAATCTTAGCAACAAGCTTCCAAAGGAGCAGTGCACTTCTGGAGTAGTTTCAGGCACAGCTACATTGATGCAATACACAAGTTTGGTCAATTCTGGAGAATATGAAAGAGTGAGGCAACTAACAGTGCAAGAGCTTGGTTTGAGCATGACTGCCACACAGCTCCGGGAGGGGGAATGCTGCTGGGCTTCATTTTGCAGGCTTTATAGAAGATACATTCATGAAGGATGAGTTTCAATCATTTTCAGGTCTGCACACACATTCTCGTCAAGTTATCCAGCTAAATATGGAGAGTATTTCAGCCAGCTTTGTCTGTAAGTGTGTACCTGTTTGGGGTCAGCAGAGTGACGTACTGCTCCCGCTATTGGCTGCTTCCTTCAGACATTCACCTTAAACACCATTACTTTTGAAAGGCAAGACTGCGCTGCATATATAATTAAAATCAGAAAAACAATGCTTACCTGATTTCTTCCTCATCCCTCCACATTCTCTGTAAAACAAACAGCAGCAGAGAGACATGATTAGTGGTGTGTGTGAGGAAGGTGAGACCTGAGCTTGTACCTGCAGCTCCCCCCACTTTCTCTCCTTATTCATCATTTAAGCACAGGATGAGACTGAGGCAAGCCTGACTGCAGCACATTCAGAACCAGCAAGCGAGAGGAAAAATAGCTCAACTGCTCCAACAGGGATTGCGGGATCATGTGATCTGCTTTGAGATCATACCATCTACTACTTAAAGGGGCTTGTGTGGTCTATTCATTAAATGTCTAATTCCTCCAGTAACAAATTACTTAAAAATATTTAGTAGGCTTCAAAATGCTATTGTTCAGTGTTAAAAAGCTGCAGCCTTTGAGGAGACAAATGAAATAATCTTGTATTTGTGGTACAGCAGAACCCAGCCTGGAATTACGCTTTACAGTCTAGCCACTGGAATGATCGCTCAGAGATGAAATCTGCTGTCAGAGTCAAAGGGCATCAAAGAAATAAATACCAAGCTCTCCCTGATGACAAGGGTTGAAATATCAAAATGCGCCTGAAAGTTCAGAGAGAATATCCAGGGCATCAATTCAAATCCTAAATGATGGAACAAATCATCTTTTAACTATCTGCGCTATTCTCTCTATAAATTGGTTAATTGTGATGCACTGGAACATGACTGTACATCTACTGACTGGGAGAATGGGCCTCATTGTGACAAAGCCCCAAGTTGCCTGGCTCCAGAATTTCATGCCCCAAAGCTAAAGTCTTGTAACGGCACTGACCTCCCATTATCTGTTTGCTCCCGTCAGAAAGCAGTTCTCTGTTCCCAGTATGTGGTATGCTATAGAGACAGGGTTTTATTCCATGTCTAAATATCAATGTGAATGCTCAGGCATTCAACAACAACCATTCGATGGAGAGACAAGTCTCCTCACAAAATGCCACTCTCCTGCTCTGCCCCAGGTTGATGAATAGCACTTGCCAAACATCATCCACTTACACTCCAGTCCCTCACTTCCTTATTTTGTTGGTTGGTAAAAAAAAGTCACCTGGTCTCTGGGATACAGTAAAAAGCATGTTAAACAGTTTACAAAGATAGATTGATCATTAAAAACTAGGATAATCAAAATATAAATTTAACTACAACCTGCACTACTGGATCAGTGAAATCTAGTAATAGTCACTGTACTAGTGCACCACACGGAGGAATGATGGAGCAGTGAAATCGTAGAATAGTACGGCACAAAAGGAGACCATTCAGCCCATCGAGTCTGTGCCGGCTCTTTTGAAATATTTTCAGTTAGATGGTATTTGCTACAGAATGGCTTCAGAAATATTGGTACAATTCACTTGAACTAATACTCTAATGTATGATATTAAGTTATCACCTCATATTGCTTTCGTTACCAGAGACGGACTAAAAATCAGTAACTGACGTAAAGAAAGACTTGCATTTATATAACGCCTTTCACGACCACCGGACGTCTCAAAGCGCTTTACAGCCAATGAAGTACTTTTGAAGTGGAGTCACTGTTGTAATGTGGGAAACACGGCAGCCAATTTGCGCACAGCAAGGTCCCACAAACAGCAATGTGCTAATGAGCAGATAATCTGTTTTTGTTATGTTGGTTGAGGGATAAGTATTGGTCAGGACACCGGGGAGAACTCCCCTGCTCTTCATCGAAATAGTGCCATGGCTACTTTCACGTCCACCTGAGAGCGCCTCGGTTTAACATCTCATCCGAAAGACGGCATCTCCGACAGTGCAGCACTCCCTCAGCACAGCACTGGAGTGTCAACCTAGATTTTTGTGCTCAAGTCCCTGGAGTGGGACTTGAACCTACAACCTTCTGACTCAGAGGCGAGTGTGCTACCAACTGAGCCACAGCTGACACTGGTACATTTAGGCCAAAAGATATTTAATTTTATATTATAGAAATAGCAAGAGAGACAAGGGAACGAAATATAGATATATAGGCAGATTCACAGAACTGCCCTGGTTAGAAAAGGCATTATCCAGCTCTTTAAAATGATGACAACATTGGATAATACAAATATAAATGCAAGTTATTCAACTTATTAAGTAAAGCTCAATCCTACGACTGCCAGTGAAAGCTCAGTTTTAAAGGATAGGGAGGAAATACTTTCCTGCTGTGAAGTTTCTCCCTGGCTCCCTAAAACAAATCAGCAAAATTCCAGGATATCGATCTTACTTCATCATGCATATTCAATTATCTTCCGAAAATGACACACCCGTGCTCCTAACATGATTTGGAACAGAAGAGTTGAGAATATTTGACCATAACTTTTAATGTGTACATTACTGTGCACAGTTTTGGTCTCCTTACCTAAGGAAGGATATACCTGCCTTAGAGGGAGTGCAACGAAGGTTCACCAGACTGATTCCTGGGATGGCGGGGGGTGGGATTGTCCTATGAGGAGAGATTGAGTACACTAGGCCTATATTCTCTAGAGTTTAGAAGAATGAGAGGTGATCTCATTGAAACATACAAAATTCTCAAGGGGCTTGACAGGGTAGATGCTGAGAGGATGACTCCCCAAAGCCTCTCCACCATCTACAAGGCACAAGTCAAGACTGTGATGGCATACTATCCACTTGCCTGGATGAGTGCAGCTCCAACAATACTCAAGAAGCTCGACACCATCTAGGACAAAGCAGCCCACTTGATGTGGCACCCCATCCACCACCTTAAACATTCACTCCTTCCACCACCGGCGCACAGTGGCTGTAAAATGTACAGCAAAATTCTTACAGGGCTTGACAGGGTAGATGCAGGGAGGATGTTTCCTCTGGCTGGGGAGTCTAGAACCAGGGGTCACAGTCTCAGAATAAGGGGTCGGCCATTTAGGACTGAGATGAGGAGAAATTTCTTCACTCAGAGAGTGGTGAATCTTTGGAATTCTCTACCCCAGAGGGCTGTGGATGATCAGTCGTTGAGTATATTCAAGACAGAGATCGATAGATTTTTGGATACTAAGGGAACCAAGGGATATGGGGATAGTACAGGAAGGTGGAATTGGGGTAGATGATCAGCCATGATCTTATTGAATGGCGGAGCAGGCTCGAAGGGCCGTATGGCCTACTCCTATTTCTTATGTTTTCATGTTCCTAATATTGTTTATTGATTCTTTTGGTAAATTTCACTGCTGATTTAGACAAGAAATATCAGAATTGAGGAATGGAACATTTTCCATCCAGTGTCAGCATCAAGTACTGAGTCAGGTACGATCGGGCATTGAATAGATGCAAAATGAAGCTCCTTCATACTAACTTCACCAATTTTACTGATGCGGATTATTAGTCGAGTGTCTTGGGTATGATTGATTAGTCTTGTAGTCTCTTTGGGAGCCACGGTTAACTTATTAAATCTTCTTTGGCAAAGATTTTTGCATTCTACGCCAACAAACAGCATATTTTAGGCAAACATTCAGCAACCATCGGACCATACATAGTCTCTCCTCATAGGTCAATCCCGCCATTCCTGGTATCAGCCTGGTGAATCGCCGCTGCACCCCCTCCATGGCAAGAACATCTTTCCTCAGATGAGGCGACCAAAACTGTACACAGTACTCGAGGTGTGGTCTCACCAGTGCCCTGTACAGCTGCAGCAAGGTATCCCTGTTCCTGTATTCCAACCCTTTTGCTATGAAGGCCAGCATACCGTTTGCCTTCTTGACCGCCTGTTGCACCTGCATGCTCGCCTTCAGTGACTGGTGTACAAGAACACCCAGGTCTCTCTGTACTTCCCCCTCTCCCAATTTATTGCCATTTAAATAATAATTTGCCCTCCCGTTCCTGCACCCAAGGTGGATAACTTCGCACTTGTCCACATTATAGTGCATCTGCCATTTATCCGCCCAATCACCCAGTCTGTCCAAATCGCTCTGGAGCTTCCTGGTCTCCTCCTCTGAGCCCACCCCCCCTCCTAGTTTAGTGTCGTCTGCAAATTTGGAAATGCTGCATCCGACTCCCTGATCCAGGTCATTAATGTAAATTGTGAACAGCTGGGGACCCAGGACAGATCCCTGTGGTACCCCACTTGTTACTGCCTGCCATTCAGAAAATGAGCCGTTTATTCCAACTCTCTGTTTTCTATCTGACAGCCAGTTCTCTATCCACGTCAATACTTTCCCCTTTATCCCATGAGCTTCAATTTTCCCTGCTAATCTTTTATGTGGGACCTTATCGAAGGCCTTTTGGAAGTCCAGGTACACCACATCTACTGGCTCTCCCCCATCTATTTTACCAGTTACTCCCTCAAAAAATTCCAATAGATTAGTCAAGCACGATTTACCCTTTGTAAATCCATGTTGACTCTGTCCTATCCTGTCCCCATTTGCTAAGTGCTCCGCTATTTCATCCTTAATGATGGACTCCAGCATTTTGCCCACAACTGATGTAAGGCTTACAGGTCTGTAATTACCAGAGGAGTAAACTGAAATGTTGCAGTGTCGCTTTATGCCACCAGTGGGAGCTATTACTTCAATTGGTCACTGGGGTCCATTGGGGCAGAAACCTAGGACAGCATCACAAGGGGGATTGGCCCATTAAAATGCCCAAGACCTGATACTTTCAGATCACAAACACTAGAAATTGTCCTATGCTGTAAAGATAAAAGCAGGTAGAGGTATCACCACATTGAGTCTTCCATAATTCTTTCATTTGATCAAAATGTATACAAAGCAGAGAGCACCATAGCAACATATATCCTGTTCCCTACATAACAGGGATGAGAGGTGCAGGCGGAAGGGGTGGGGCAGTGCAGATGTTGTCTGATTATGTGTTTTTGGGATGTGGGCAAGTCGCATTTATTGCCCATTTCTAGTTGGTCAAGGTAGAGATGGGTGTTCTCCTTGAATCGCTACAGCCCGTGTGGGGATGGTGTTAGGTGGGGAATTACAGGACATTGACCCAACAATGATGAAGCTACAGAGAGTTATGTCCAAATCAGGATGGGTTGTGACTTGGAAGTGATTGGGTTTCCACAACATTGCTGCTCTTGTCCTTCACAGTGGTAAGTCACAGGGAAGGGAGGTATTGTTCAAGTAACCTTTGTGTGTTGCTGCAGTGCAATCTGTAGATTGTACATACTGCAGCCAGTGTGCCAGTGGTGGATATCGAGTCTGGGGCAGAAGCACTAAACAAGCGACTGCTCTGTCCTGGATGGCGTGTTGTTGAGGCTGCACCTGTCCAGGTTTTGAGGCTTTGAGGAGTCAGGAGTCAATCCCCTGCCCTGCTTTTGGCGAGGGCACTTGCCAATGATGATGTTGTTGAGGATCAGGAAGAAATGGTGGGCTTTCACTTGTTGGCAATGGTCATTACCTGGCACTCGTGGCATGAATGTTACCTGCCACTTGTCAGCCCAAGCCTAGGTGTGATCCAGATCTTGCTGCAGGCTGGCACAAGCTTCTTTGTTATCTTTGTTATTGCAGTTGTGAATGGAGCTAAACATCATGGAATCGTCGGAGAACAGCCTCACTCCTCATCATGACGGGAAGGTTATTGATGAAACAGCTGAAGATGTTTTTGCCAAGGATGCTGCCCTGAGGAAAGCCTGCAGTGATGCCCTGGGGCTGCAATGATTAGCCTCCAACATCCATAATTATCTTCCTTTATATGAGGTGCTGAAAATGCCTCACTGATTTCATTTTGCCAGGTTTCCTTGGTACTACACTTGTTTGAATGATGTTGAGGGCAGCTACTCTCACCTCTCCAGCTCTTGCATCCATGTTTGGATTAAGGCTGTGACGAGGTCTGGAGCCAACTGGTTCTGGCAGAATTTGAACTGAGCCCTGGTGAGCAGGCTATTGGTCAGTAAGTGTTGCTTAAAGGCACTATTGATGACTCCTTCCATCACTTTACGGAAAATTGGGAGGAGGCTGATAGAGCAGTAATTGACCAGTTTAGCTTTATCCTGTTTATTTGTGAATAAAACTTCCCTGGGCAATCTTCCACATTGTTGGGTAGATGCCAGTATCATAGCTGTACTGGAACAGCTTGGCTAGGTAAGTGTGTAGCTGTGGTGCACATGTCTTCAGACTACAGCAGGGATGTTGTCAAGGCCATTGCCTTTGCAGAAATGATAAGCACAAGGTGTAAAAAATCACACAGAATCTACAGTGAAAATGTCATGCAGTTTAACCACAATTTTACCGGCCTACGTTTCTTGTTTCCAGTTTGAGAGCACAAACAGCTCAGATCAGTAACGAGCAAAGTGCCTCCAAAATAACATTATAACAACAAATATAATTCTCCAAGGGAGTCTGTGCTGAAGGCTAGTCCACAGAGAATGATTCTATGGGTTACGGAGGCAATTATGAATGGCAAGTGTGATAAGTATCTTTGAGAGTTAATGTGAAGGGGGCAGCTTTCTAATGCAGTACATTGTGAGTAATTCTCTGGTCTCCCTGGGGACTGCCCAGGAAATGGATCTATGTGGATGGAAGCCAGACAGCCTGACCCTCACACTATACAGTAATGCTCCCTGAACCTGCATAATGGCTGCATGTCCTGCACAAACCAAATGACAAGAGGTGGATTCAACAAATAGGATTTCTGTATAGCAGTAAGCTATGGCAATCAGGTCAGCACATCAAAGGCAGGAAAATGGGAGAGAATCAGCAACAAGATAAGGAAATGTTTGGAGCACTGGTCTCAGCCAAACTGCAGTAAGCACGTAATGATTTCTGTAACAATCACCACACTTCAGCCTGGCCACGACTCTGCTTATAAACCGTTTCAGGATTGAATGGCAGAACCCAGGTCTCCAATGCTCAGTACTTTTGTCAGTAATCAGGCACCATCAGGCTGCACTATTTCTGGCCGAATGGAGATGATTGGGTAGGAACATAGGAACAGGAGGAGGCCATTCAGCCCCTCGAGCCTGTTCCGCCATTCAATGAGATCGTGGCTTATCTGCGACCTAACTCCATATACCTGCCTTTGGCCCATATCCCTTAATATCTTTGGTTAACAAAAAGTGATCAATCTCACATTTAAAATTAACAATTGATCTAGAATCAACTGCCCTTTGCGGAAGAGAGTTCCAAAGTTCTACCACCCTTTGTGTGTAGAAGTGTTTCCTAATTTCACTCCTGAAAGGTCTGGCTCTAATTTTTAGACTCTGCCCCCTAATCCTAGAATCCCCAACCAGCGGAAATAGTTTCTCTCTATCTACCCTATCTGTTCCCCTTAATATCTTGAAAACTTCGATCAGATCACCCCTTAACCTTCTAAATACCAGGGAATACAACCCTAATTTGTATAATCTCTCCTTGTAACTTAACCCTTGAAGTCCGGGTATCATTCTGGTAAACCTACACTGCACTCCCTCCAAGGCCTATATATCCTTCCTAAGGTGTGGTGTCTAGAACTGCTCACAGTACTCCAGGTGTGGTCATAGAATGGTTACAACAGCACAGAAGGAGGCCATTCAGCCAGTCGGGCCCGTGCCGGCTCTCTGCAAGAGCACTTCAGCTAGTCCCACTCCCCACCCTTTCCCCGTAAATTTTTGTCCTTCAGGTACTTATCCAATTCCCTTTTGAAAGCCACAATTGAATCTGCCTCCAACACACTTTCAGGCAGTGCATTTCAGAGCCTTACCACTTGTTACGTAAAAATGTTTTTCCTTATGTCGCCTTTGGTTCTTTTGCCAATCACCTTAAATCTGTGTCTTCTGATTCTTGACCCTTCTCTCTATCTACTCTGTCTAGACCCATCATGATTTTGAACACCTCTAACAAATCTCCTCTCAACCTTCTCTGCTCCAAGGATAATAACACTAGCTTCTCCAAGTAACTGAAGTCCCTCATCCCTGGAACCATTCTCATAAATCTTTTCAGCACCCGCTCTAAGGCCTTCACATCCTTCCTAAAGTGCGGTGCCCAGAATTGTACACAATACTCCAGTTGAGGCCAAACCAGTGTTTTATAAAGGTTCATCATAACTTCCTTGCTTTTGTACTCTATGCCTCTATTTATAAACACTACAGACTTCTTACAGAAACTCAGCACCCACGGACCAGTTGAACCAGGAACACTCCTTGCCACGATGGACGTATCGGCACTCTACACCAGTATCCCCCACGATGACGGCATCGCTGCAACAGCCTCAGTACTCAACATCAACAACAGCCAATCTCCAGACGCCATCCTACAACTCATCCGCTTCATCCTTGACCACAATGTCTTCACCTTCGACAACCATTTTTTTACCCAAACACACGGAACAGCCATGGGGACCAAATTCGCACCCCAATACGCCAACATCTTCATGCACAAGTTCGAGCAAGACTTCTTCGCTGCACAGGACCTCCAGCCAACGCTGTATACCAGATACATCGACGACATTTTCTTCCTTTGGACCCATGGCGAAGGATCACTGAAAAGACTACACGATAACATAAACATGTTCCATCCCACCATCAAACTCACCATGGACTACTCCTCAGAATCAGTCTCATTCCTGGACACACGAATCTCCATCAAAGACGGACACCTCAGCACTTCACTCTACCGCAAGCCCACGGACAACCTCACGATGCTCCACTTCTCCAGCTTCCACCCTAACCACGTTAAAGAAGCCATCCCCTATGGACAAGCCCTGCGAATACACAGGATCTGCTCAGACGAGGAGGAACGCGATGGACACCTACGGACGCTGAAAAACGCCCTCGTAAGAACGGGATATGACGCTCGACTCATCGATCGACAGTTCCGACGGGCCACAGCGAAAAATCGCATAGACCTCCTCAGAAGGCAAACACGGGACACAACCAACAGGGTACCCTACGTCGTCCAGTACTTCCCCGGAGCGGAGAAACTACGCCATGTTCTTCGCAGCCTTCAACATGTCATCGATGACGACAAACACCTCGCTAAGGCCATCCCCACGCCTCCACTACTTGCCTTCAAACAGCCGCCTAACCTCAGAAGTACCATCGTTCGCAGCAAATTACCCAGCTTTCAGGATAACAGCGACCACGACACCACACAACCCTGCCATGGCAAACTCTGCAAGACATGCCAGATCATCAACACAGATACCACCATCACACGTGAGGACACTACCCACCAGGTACATGGTACATACTCATGTGACTCGGCCAACGTTGTCTACCTCATACGTTGCAGGAAAGAATGCACCGCGGCATGGTACATCGGCGAGACCATGCAGACACTGAGACAACGTATGAACGAGCACCACGCAACAATCGCCAGGCAGGATTGTTACCTCCCAGTCGGGGAACACTTCAGCAGTCAAGGACATTCAGCCTCGGATCTGCGGGTAAGCGTTCTCCAAGGCAACCTTAGAAACACACGACAACGCAAAATCATCGAGCAGAAACTGATAGCCAAGTTCCGCACTCATGAAGACGGTCTCAATCGGGATCTTGGGTTTATGTCACGATACATGACGTGATCCGGACTCGAGTCGTCGTTAGCTTGTTCACAGATGTGATTCCCAGTAAAAAAGCAAAAATTTTCCCAGTAAAAAAGTAAAAAAATGTTAAAGCTTTTCGTTTTACATACAGACGGCAGCTTTTGACACGTTAGAACCCCTGCGACTACACCTCATTGTCTCAGTTGTATCTTGCTATGTCTTTGATGTGGTACCTTCCTGGCTGACTTAATTAACTTTATCACACCTCGGCAGATAGTCAGGATGATTTAATTTATTGGTCTGCAATTGTAAAGTACACATGCTTTGTTTTCCACCTATATATGCTTTGGAGATTCTGTATCTAATTTACTTCACCTGAGGAAGGAGCAAATCGATAGCTCCGAAAGCTTGTGATTTCAAATAAAACTGTTGGACTATAACCTGGTGTTGTGCGACCTCTCTATTTATAAAGCCCAGGATCCCATATGCTTTTTTAACCTGCCCTGCCACCTTCAACGATTTGTGCACATGCACCCCCTTTAGGATTGTACCCTTTAGTTTATATTGCCTCTCCGCGTTCTTCCTACCAAAATGTATCACTTTGCACTTTTCTGCGTTAAATTTTATCTGCCATGTGTCCGCCCATTTCACCAGCCTGTCTATGTCTTCTTGAAGTCTATCACTATCCTCTTCACTGTTCACTATACTTCCAAGTTTTGTGTCATCTGCAAATTTTGAAATTGTGCCCTGTACACCTCAGTCCAAGTCATTAACATATATCAAGAAAAGCAGTGGTCCGAGTACCGACCCCTGGGGAACACCAGTGTATACCTTCCTCCAGTCCGATAAACATCTGTTCATCCTGTCACTTAGCCAATTTCGTATCCATGCTGCCACTGTCCCTTTTATTCCATGGGCTTCAACTTTGCTGGCAAGCCTATTATGTGGCACTTTAGCAAACGCCTTTTGGAAGTCCATGTACACCATGTCAACCGCACTGCCCTCATCAACCCTCTCTGTTACCTCATCAAAAAACTCAATCAAGTTAGTTAAACATGATTTGCCTTTAACCGATCCGTGCTGGCTTTCCATAATTAATCCACACTTGCCCAAGTGATTGTGAATTTTGTCCCTGATTATCGTTTCTAAAAGCTTCCCTATTACCGAGGTTAAACTAACTGGCCTGTAGTTGCTGAGTTTATCCTTAGCCTTTTTTGAACAAGGGTGTAACATCTGCAATTCTCCAGTCCTCTGGCACCACTCCTGTATCTAAGGAGGATTGGAAGATTATGGCCAGTATCTCCGCAATTTCCACCTTAACTTCTCTCAGCATCATAGGATGCAACCCATCCGGTCCTGGTGACTTTTCTACTTTAAGTACAGCCAGCCTTTCTAGTACCTCCTCTTTATCAATTCTTATCCCATCCAGGATCTCCACTACCTCCTCTTTCATTATGACTTTGGCAGCATCTTCTTCCTTGGTGAAGACAGATGCAAAGTACTCATTTAGTACCTCAGCCATGCCCTCTTCCTCCATGCATAGGTCTCCATTTTGGTCCCTAATCAGCCCCACCTCTCCTCTTGCTACCCGTTTATTGTTTATATGCCAATAGAAGACTTTTGAATTCCCTTTTATGTTAGCTGCCAATCTATTCTCATACTCTCTCCTTGCCTCTAACCAGGGTTTTGTATAGCTGCAGCATAACTTCTACCCCCTTGTATTCTAGTCCTTCTAAATATAAAGGCCAACATTCCATTAGCCTTTTTGATTATTTTCTGTACCTTATGATGACATTTTAATGATCTATGTACCTGGACCCCCAAATCTCCCCAAGGGGTAATTCTCCCATCAATCACGCCTGGAGACCGCACTGCTGTAAGTGACTGGGATTGATTTCATACACATCATTTGTATGTAACTATCCTCCACTCACTGCATTTTGCTGGAGAAATCTGCTTTTATCGGGATACATTGCTGCAGTTTCGGTCATGAGTTCTGTTTGCTGCAGACTCTTTTTAAATAGAGTATAGACTGTTTGCTGCAAGTCCCACCCTGCCTCTAACTCACTGGCTGACACAGTGGTGTCAATAGACACTCCAAATTTTAAATTGGAGGCGTGGGAGACCGGGAGCAAATGTAGGACAGCGAGCACAGGGGTGATGGGCAACGTTGCCACTAAGCTGTGTAGCCACGTGGCTGTCTGGAGGTCCCGTGCAGCCCGGGATCGACTTTTCAAATGGAAGATTTTGCGCATGCACGAAATTTTGAACAGGCCGTGCACCCAAATAAAATTAAGGGGAACATTGGTGATGGCTGAACGGGACTTGGTGCGAGTTAGGACAGGGGCAGCAGAGTTTTGGAGGAGCTGATGTTTATGGAGGGTGGAGGAAGGGAGGCCAGCCAGGAGTGCATTAAAATAGTCGAGTCGAAAGGCATGGATGAGGGTTTCAACAGTAGATGGAACTAGGCAGTTGGGAGAGGATATCATATAGAATCATAGAAATTTACAGAGAAGGAGGCCATTTGGCCCATCTTGTCCATGCCGGCCGACAAAGAGCTATCCACCCTAATCCCACTTTCCAGCACTTGGTCCATAGCCTTGTAGGTTACGACACTTCAAGTGCATATCCAAGTACTTTTTAAATGTGATGAGGGTCTCTGACTCTACCACCCTTTCAGGCAGTGAGTTCCAGACCCCCACCAACTTCTGGGTGAAAAATTTCTCCTCAAATCCGCTCTAAATCTCCTACCAATTACTTTAAATCTACGCCCCCTGGTTATTGACCCTTCTGCTAAGGGAAATAGGTCCTTCCTATCCACTCGATCTAGGCTCCTCATAATTTTATACACCTCATTTAGGTCTCCCCTCAGCCTCCTCTGTTCCAAAGAAAACAACCAGTGTCTATCCAATCGTTCCTCATAGCTAAAATTCCCCAGCCCAGGCAACACCCTCGTAAATCTCCTCTGCACCCTCTCTAGTGCAATCACATCCTTCCTGTAATGTAGTGACCAGAACTGCATGCAGTATTCTAGCTGCGGCCTAACTAGTGTTTTATACAGTTCAAGCATAACCTCCCTGCTCTTATATTCTATGCCTCGGCTAATAAAGGGAAGTATCGCGTATGCCTTCTTAACCACTTTATCTACCCATCCTGCTACCTTCAGGGATCTGTGGACATGCACTCCGAGGTCCCTCTGATCCTCTGCACTTCTCAGTGTCCTACCATTTATAGTGTATTCCCTTGCCTTGTTAGCCCTCCCCAAATGCATTACCTCACACTTCTCCGGATTGAATTCCATTTGCCACTGTTCTGCCCACCATGCCAGTCCATTGATATCTTCCTGCAGTCTACAGCTTTCATCTTCATTATCAACCACACGGACAATTTTTGTACCATCTGCAAACTTCTTAATCATACTTCCTACATTCAAGTCCAAATCATTGATATATACCACAAAAAGCAAAGGACCCAGTACTGAGCCCTGCGGAACCCCACTGGAAACAGCCTTCCAGTCACAAAAACACCCTTCGACCATTACCCTTTGTTTCCTGCCTCTGAGCCAATTTTGGATCCAACTTGACACTTTGCCTTCGATCCCATGGGCTTTTACTTTCATGACCAGTCTGCCATGCGGACCTTATCAAAAGCCTTGCTAAAATCCATATAGACTACATCAAACGCACTACCCTCATCGACCCTCCTTGTTACCTCCTCAAAAAATTCAATCAAGTTAATCAGACGCGACCTTCCCTTGACAAATCCATGCTGACTGTCCCTGATTAATCCGTGTCTTTCTAAATGAAGATTTATCCTGTCCCTCAGAATTTTTTCCAATAATTCTCCCACCACCGAGGTTAGGCTGACTGGCCTGTAATTACTTGGTCTCTCCCTTGCTCCCTTTTTAAACAACGGTACCACATTAGCAGTCCTCCAGCACCACACCTGTAGCCAGAGAGGATTGGAAAATGATGGTCAGAGCCTCTGCTATTTCCTCTCTTACTTCTCTTAACAGTCTGGGATACATTTCATCCGGGCCTGGGGATTTATCCACTTTCAAAGATGCCAAACCCATTAATACTTCCTCTTTCACTATGTTTATTTTATCTAATATTTCACACTCCTCCTCCCTGATTGCAATGTCTGCATCATCCCTCTCTTTTGTGAAAACAGACGCAAAGTATTCATTAAGTACCCACGTCTTCCGCTTCCACACACAGGTTACCTTTATGGTCCCTAATAGGCCCTACTCTTACTTTAGTTATCCTCTTGCTCTTAATGTATTTATAAAACATCTTCGGGTTTTCCTTGATTTTACTTGCCAATAATTTTTCATGCCCTCTCTTTGCTTTCCTAATTTCCTTTTTAATTTCACCCATGTACTTTCTATACTCCTCTAGGGTTTCTGCAGTATTGAGCCCTCGGTATCTGTCATAAGCTTCGCTTTTTTTCTTTATCCTACCCTGTATGCCCCTTGACATCCAGGGAGCTCTAGATTTGTTAGTCCCACCCTTTTTCTTTCAGGGAACATACTTGCTCTGAACCCTCACTATCTCCTCTTGAGTGCCTTCCACTGCTCTGACACTGATTTACCTTCAAGTTTCTGTCTCCAGTCCACTTTGGCTAAATCACATCTCAGCTTACTAAAATTAGCTTTTCCCCAATTGAGAACTTTTATTCTGGTCTATCATTGTCCTTTTCCATAACTACGCTAAATCTAACTGAATTATGATCACTGCCACCAATATGCTCTCCCACTGATACCCTTTCCACCTGCCCAGCTTCATTCCCTAAAACTAGGTCCAGAGCCGTCCCCTCTCTTGTTGGGCTTGCTACCTACTGGCTAAAAAAATTCTCCTGAATGCATTTTAAGAATTCTGCGCCCTCGATACCGTTCACACTAATTTTAACACAGTTAATATTAGGGAAGTTGAAATCTCCTACTATTACTGCCCCATTTTTGCACATCTCAGAAATTTGCCTACATATTTGCTCTTCTATCTCCCTCTGACTGTTCGGAGGTCTATAGTACACTCCCAGCAGTGTGATTGCCCCTTTTTTGTTTTTCAGTTCAACCCATATGGCCTCAATAAGGGCACAGCAGTCATCATGGGTGACTTTAATCTACATATAGATTGGGCTAACCAAATTAGTAACAATACTATGGAGGAGGAATTCCTGGAGTGTTTACAGAATGGTTTCCTGGACCAATATGTCGATGAACCAACCAGAGATCAGGCCATCTTAGACTGTCAGTTTCATTCTTGGACACACGAATCTCCATCAAAGACGGACACCTCAGCACTTCACTCTACCGCAAGCCCACGGACAACCTCACGATGCTCCACTTCTCCAGCTTCCACCCTAACCACGTTAAAGAAGCCATCCCCTATGGACAAGCCCTGCGAATACACAGGATCTGCTCAGACGAGGAGGAACGCGATGGACACCTACGGACACTGAAAGACGCCCTCGTAAGAACGGGATATGACACTCGACTCATCGATCGACAGTTCCGACGGGCCACAGCGAAAAACTGCATAGACCTCCTCAGAAGGCGAACACGGGACACAACCAACAGAGTACCCTACGTCGTCCAGTACTTCCCCGGAGCGGAGAAACTACGCCATGTTCTTCGCAGCCTTCAACATGTCATCGATGACGACGAACACCTTGCTAAGGCCATCCCCACGCCTCCACTACTCGCCTTCAAGCAGCCGCCTAACCTCAAAAGTACCATTGTTCGCAGCAAATTACCCAGCTGTCAGGAGAACAGCGACCACGACACCACACAACCCTGCCACGGCAACCTCTGCAAGACATGCCAGATCATCAACACAGATACCATCATCACACGTGAGGACACTACCCACCAGGTACATGGTACATACTCATGTGACTCGGCCAACGTTGTCTACCTCATACGTTGCAGGAAAGGATGCCCCGGAGCATGGTACATCGGCGAGACCATGCAGACACTGAGACAACGTATGAACGGACACCGCGCAACAATCGCCAGGCAGGATTGTTACCTCCCTGTCTGCGGGTTAGCGTTCTCCAAGGCGGCCTTCGAGACACACGACAACGCAAAATCATCGAGGAGAAACTGATAGCCAAGTTCCGCACCCATGAGGACGGTCTCAATAGGGATCTCGGGTTCATGTCACGCTACAGAATGTGACTCGACATCGTTGTCTGTCTTCCCAGTTTTAAAAAAAAACACACAAAAAAAAACCAAAAAAAGTTAAAAGCTCAACTGCAGACGGCAGGATTTGACACGTTGGACCCCCTGTGATCCATCTCATTGTCTTAGCTGTACTCTGATGTGTCTTTGATGTAATGCCTCCCTAAAAGATTGTATCTCTGCAGACAAATTGCTTTCTGTGTTTATATACTGTGTAATAGATTCCCTCATTGTACCTTTACCTGACGAAGGGGCAACAGCTCCGAAAGCTCGTAATTTTAAATAAAACTGTTGGACTATAACCTGGTGTTGTGCGACTTCTCATTTTCATCTTAGACTGGGTATTATGCAATGAGAAAGGATTAATTAGCAATCTTGTTGTGCGAGGCCCCTTGGGTCGGAGCGATCATAATATGATAGAATTCTTCATTAGGATGGAGAGTGAAGTAGTTGACTCAGAGACTAGGGTCCTGAATTTAAATAAAGGAAACTACGATGGTATGAGGTGCGAGTTGGGTAGGATTGATTGGGGAATGTCACTCAAAGGGTTGA
This sequence comes from Squalus acanthias, assembly GCA_030390025.1. Taxonomy (NCBI): domain Eukaryota; kingdom Metazoa; phylum Chordata; class Chondrichthyes; order Squaliformes; family Squalidae; genus Squalus; species Squalus acanthias. The sequence goes on from JASTWF010000043.1 coordinate 3,129,967, forward strand.
CGGTGGATAGGCAATGGCAAACATTCAAAGACCGCATGGACGAACTACAGAATTTGTTCATCCCAGTTTGGCATAAGAATAAAACAAAAAGGGTGACTCAACCGTGGCTAACAAGGGAAATTAGGGATAGCATAAGATCCAAGGAGAGGGCATATAAATTGGCCAGAATAAGCAGTAACCCTGAGGATTGGGAGCAGTTTAAGATTCAACAAAGGAGGACAAAGGGATTAATTAAGAAGGGGAAAATAGAATACGAGAGAAAGCTTTCAGGGAACATAAAAACTGACTGTAAAAGCTTTTATAGATATGTGAAGAGAAAAAGATTAGTGAAATCAAGCATAGGTCCCTTGCAGTCAGAATCAGGGGAACTTATAATGGGGAACAAAGAAATGTCAGACCAATTAAATGCATATTTTGGTACTGTCTTCACAAAGGAGGACACAAATAACCTCCCAGAGATGTTGGGAAACATAGGGTCTGATGAAAGGGAGGAACTTAAAGAAATCAGTATTTGTAGGGAAATGATGTTGGGGAAATTGAAGGGATTGAAGGCCGATAAATCCCCAGGGCCTGATAATCTACATCCTAGGGTACTTAAGGAAGTGGCCCTAGAAATAGTAGATGCATTGCTGATCATCTTCCAACATTCGATGGAATCTGGAACAGTACCCATGGATTGGAGGGTAGCTAATGTTACCCCACTATTCAAAAAGGGTGGTAGAGAGAAAACGGGGAATTACAGACCGGTAAGCCTGACATCGGTAGTGGGGAAAATGCTAGAGTCCATTATAAAAGATGTAATAGCTGAGCACTAGAAAAACAGTGACAGGATCGAACAAAGTCAACATGGATTTACAAAAGGTAAATCATGCTTGACTAATCTACTGGAATTTTTTGAGGATGTAACTGGTAAAATAGATAAGGGAGAACCAGTGGATGTGGTGTATTTGGACTTTCAAAAGGCTTTCGTTAAGGTCCCGCATAAGAGATTAGCGTGTAAAGTTAAGGCACATGGGATTGGGGGCAAGGTATTGACTTGGATAGAGAACTGGTTGGCAGAGAGAAAGCAAAGAGTTGCAATAAACGGGTCTTTTTCCGAGTGGCAGGCAGTGACTAGTGGGGTACCGCAGGGATCGGTCCTTGGACCCCAGCTATTCACAATATATATTAATGATCTCGACAAGGGAACTAGATGTAATATCTCCAAGTTTGCAGACGACACAAAACTGGGTGGGCGTGTGTGCTGTGAGGAGGATACCGAGAAACTCCAGGATGATTTGGACAGGTTGGGTGATTGGGCAGAAGCATGGCAGATGCAATATAACGTGGATAAATGCGAGGTTATCCACTTTGGTGTCAAAAACAGAAAGGCAGATTATCTGAATGGCAATAGATTGGGAGAAGGGGAAGTGCAACGAGACCTGGGTGTCCTTGTGCACCAGTCGCTGAAGGTAAGCATGCAGGTGCAGCAGGCGGTTAAGAAGGCAAATGGTATGTTGGCCTTCATAGCGAGAGGGTTTGAGTACAGGAACAAGGATGTCTTGCTGCAGTTGTACAGGGCCTTGGTGAGACCACACCTTGAGTACTGTGTGCAGTTTTGGTCGCCTGATCTGAGGAAGGATGTTCTTGCCATGGAAGGAGTTCAGCGAAGATTCACAAGGCTGATACCTGGGATGGCAGGAATGACGTATGAAGAGAGATTGGGTCGATTGGGCTTATACTCGCTGGAGTTTAGAAGAATGAGAGGGGATCTCATTGAAACTTATAAAATTCTGACAGGACAGGACAAACGAGATGCAGGAAGGATGTTGCCGATGGTCGGGGAGTCCAGAACCAGGGGTCACAGTCTAAGGATAAGGGGTAAGCCATTTAGGACAGAAATGAGGAGGAATTTCTTCACCCAGAGAGTGGTGAACCTGTGGAATTCTCTGCCACAGAAGGCAGTAGAGGCCAATTCATTAAATATATTCAAGAAGGAGTTGGATATATTTCTTAAGGCTAAAGGGATCAAGGGATATGGGGAGAAAGCAGGGACAGTGTACTGAATTTGGATGATCAGCCATGATCGCATTGAATGGCGGAGCAGGCTAGAGGGGCCGAATGGCCTACTCCTGCTCCTATCTTCTATGATTCTATGATTGGATGATCCTTCTAAGATATCATCCCTCCTCACAGCTGCAATTGTTTCTTTCATCAATATTGCGACCCCCCATCTTTTTATCCCCCTCTCTATCTCGTCTGAAAACCCTGTAACCAGGAATGTTGCGCTGCCATTCCTGCCCTTCTTTCAGCCATGTCTCAGTATCCCCTATGACTAATGCTCTTCCACTCTTCTTCCTCCCCCACTGTGCAGCTGAGCCACCCATGGTGCTGTGGACTTGGCGCTGGCTGCACTCCCCAGAGGAACCATCGCCCCCACCAGTATTCAGAACTGAAAACCGGTTAGCGAGCGAGATGCACTCAGGGGATTTCTGCTCTACCTGCTTGGTCCTCCTCTTCTGCCTGGCAGTCACCCATTCCCTCTTTGCCTGCACATTCTTAAGCTGCGGGGTGATCACCTCCTGAAACGTGCTATCCACAAAGTTCTCAGCCTTGCGGATGCACTGCAGTGACACCAGCCGCCGCTCAAGCTCCGAAACCCGGAGGTCGAACTGCTGTAGCTGGCGACACTTCCCGCACACGTGGTCGTCCAGGCCACGGGAAGCGTCCAGGACTTCCCACATGGTACAAGATGTGCATTCCACAGGGCTGAGCTGCCCTGCCATGCCTTTACTTTGTAGACTATTAACTAGAAACACTTACCAGCTACTCACCAATCAGCTCCTTCTCTGGTTGTGACGTCACTATAGCTGTTTTGCAGTAGTTGCTTTTGTTGCTGTTTTCGCTGGTGGTTCTCTGCCTCCTCGCTGCCGCCACTTTTATCCTGCTCCACTCCTTCTGGTCTCGGGCCTCCTCGCTGCCGCCACTTTTATCCTGCTCCACTCCCGCTCCTTCTGGTCTCAGGCCTCCTCGCTGCCGCCACTTTTATCCTGCTCCACTCCCGCTCCTTCTGGTCTCAGGCCTCCTCGCTGCCGCCACTTTTATCCTGCTCCACTCCTTCTGGTCTCGGGCCTCCTCGCTGCCGCCGCTTTTATCCTGCTCCACTCCCGCTCCTTCTGGTCTCAGGCCTCCTCGCTGGCGCCTCCTTTATCCTGCTCCGCACCTTCTGGTCTCGGGCATCCTCGCTGCCGCCGCTTTTATCCTGCTCCACTCCCACTCCTTCTGGTTTATGGGATCAGAAGCTCAGCTTGTGGTCAAATAGGATGCCGAAATTGTAAACAATCTGAGACAATGGCCAGGGAGGGAGATGGAAACAGTGCCAAGGGCACGGAGTTTGTGGTGGTGGCCGTAGACAATGGCTTTAATCCTCAGTTTAACTGGAGGAAATTGTGGCTCATCCAAGATTTAATGTTGTAAAAGCAGGCTGCCAACACAAGTAGTGGAGGGATCGAGAGAGGTGGTGGAGAGGTAGAGCTGTGTGCCATCAGCGTACACGTGGAAGCTGAGCCCATGTCTTTGGATGAAGTCGCCAAGTGGCAACATGTAGATGAAGAGGAGGACGGGACAAAGGATAGATCCTTAGAGACTCCAGAAGTAACTGCGTGGGTGGGAAGAGAAGCCATTGCTGGAGATCCTCTGGCTATGGTTGGAAAGGTAAGAGTGGAACCAAACAAGATACATGAATATAATGATATAGATATGATGTGACGTTGGTTAGATTTGAAGTGTGGAAGTGTTGATATAACTCTAGATAAGAATAATGTTGGCTACTTTTCTTTAGTAAATTTTGCTTTCAGGGTGTCATTTGGGTTTCTTGACCAGGCTGAACTGTGCAGTACTCTGCACTAGGTTTGTTTACAGCTGTGAATATTTCACTCTCAGTAACTATTCAAAGTGTTTGAGTGTTGGCAGTGAGCTGCAGTTTTGTTGCAGTGTGTTCTGTGGGAGGTTGGCGAGAATAAGATTGCTGCTGTCAGACTTCTGCTCGGTGCCATTTTCCATTAGGTGATTTAGGGCTGAAAGGCTTTTACCTAATTAAGTAATGGGTTCTGGAGCTCCAGAGACAGCATAATGGATAATGTACAGTGTCTGTTCCCTTCACCGGACATATTCTGTGAGTGGGGTACACGGCAATATGCTCAATGTCTCTGATTATTACGGGAAGTAATAGCTGCTCTGCAATTGTCCATAATTACAGCATCTGTAGTTGATTTCAAGTTAAATATATGTCAAAAATAAAAACTATACACATAGAACTTGTAGCTTAAATGAAATAACAAGTATTGCACTGGCGATAGAGCACTATTTATATCGGATATACGGCACAGAAACAGGCCATTCGGCCCAACCAGTCCATGCCGGCATTTATGCTCCACTCGAGCCTCCTCCCATCTTTCCTCATCTAAATCTATCAGCATAACCCTCTATTCCCTTTTCCCTCATATGCTTGTCCAGCCTCCCCTTAAACGCATCCGTACTAGTCGCTTCAACCACTTCCTGTGGTAGCGAATTCCACATTCTCACCACTCTTTGGGTAAAGAAGTTTCTTCTGAATTCCCTATTGGATTTCTTGGTGACGATCTTATATTGATGGCCTCTAGTTATGCTCTTCCCCACAAGTGGAAACATTCTCTCTGTATCCACTCTATCAAAATTTTTCATAATTTTAAAGACCTCTATTGGGTCACCCCTCAGCCTCCATTTTTCAAGAGAAAAGAGCCCCAGTCTGTTCATCCTTTCCTGATATGTATACCCTCGCATTTCTGGTATTATCCTTGTAAATCTTCTCTGCACCCTCTCCAATGCCTCTATATCCTTTTTATAATATGCCGACCAGAACTGTACTAAGTGTGGTCTAACGAAGGTTCGATACAGGTTTAGCATAACTTCCCTACTTTTCAATTCTATCCCTCTAGAAATAAACCCTAGTGCTTGGTTTGCTTTTTTTATGGCCTTGCTAACCTGTGTCACAACTTTTAGTGATTTGCGTATTTGTACTCCTAGATCCCTTTGTTCCTCCACCCCACCTAGACTCGCACCCTCCAAGTAATAAGTGACCTCCCTATTCTTCCTACCAAAATGTAATATCTCACATTTATCGGTGTTGAACTTCATTTACATACAAACATACGAATTAGGAGCAGGAGTAGGCCACTCGGCCCTTCGAGCCTGCTCCGCCATTCAATAAGATCAAGGCTGATCCGATTACTCCACATTCCCGCCTACCCCCGATAACTTTTCACACCCTTGCTTACCAAGAATCTATCTACCTCTGCCTTAAAAATATTCAAAGACTCTGCTTCCACCGCCCCCTGAGGAAGAGAGTTCCAAAGACTCACGACCCTCTGAGAAAACATTTCTCCTCATCTCTGTCTTAAATGGGCGACCCCTTATTTTTAAACAGTGACCCCTAGTTCTACATTCTCCCACAAGAGGAAACATCCTCTCCACATCCACCCTGTCCAGACTCCTCAGGATCTTATATGTTTCAATCAAGTCACCTCTTATTCTTCTAAACTCCAGCGGATACAAGCCTAGCCTGTCCAACCTTTCCTCATAAGACAACCCGCCCATTCCAGGTAATAGTCTAGTAAACCTTCTCTGAACTGCTTCCAACGCATTTATATCCTTCCTTAAATAAGGAGACCAATTTGCCAATTATATGTCCATTCTGCAAGTTTATTAATGTCCTCCTGTAACTTGTTGCAGTCCTCCTCAGTATTGACTATCCCCCCCAATTTGGTGTCATTTAGGGTTACCAACTCTGCTTGGACATATTCCTGGAGGGTGGGTCACGAGACACACGGTTACCCTGGAACTGAGTATCGATGCTCACAGTTCTTTCTTAAACCGATACTTAAATTGACTTCTTGCTGCTGGAGACATTTTGAAGTATTCATAAAAGTAAGATATACCGTAGTTCAGCTGCACCTATAACTCTACTTTCATAGAGTCATAGAGTCATAACGGCACAGAAGGCGGCCATTCGGCCCATCGAGTCTGTGCCGGCTCTCAATAGAACAATCCAGTCAGTCCCATTGCCTCGCAAGTTTATTCCCCTCAAGTGCCTATCCAGTCTCCCCTTGAAAACATTGAGTGTCTCCGCTTCCACCACTTCCGTCGGCAGCGAGTTCCAGGTCCTCACCACTCGCTGCATTAAAAAGTTTTCCCTCACATCCCCCCTGTATCTTTTGCCCAAAACCTTAAATCTGTGTCCCCTAGTCCTTGTACCATCAACTAGTGGGAACAGCCTTTCCCCGTCTAGCCTATCCAAACCCGTCATAATCTTGTACCCCTCTATCAAATCACCCCTCAACCTCCTTTGCTCTAATGAAAACAAATCCAGCTTCTCCAACCTGTCCTTGTAGCTAAGATCCCCCATCCCCGGAACCATTCTGGTAAATCTCCTCTGCACCCTCTCAAGGGCCTTCACATCCTTCCTAAAGTGTGGTGACCAGAACTGGACGCAATACTCCAGTTGGGGCCTAACCAGCGCTTTATAAAGATTCAGCATAACTTCTCTACTTTTGTATTCAATACCTCTATTTATGAAGCCCAAGATCCCATATGCTTTGTTAACCACTCTCTCAATATATGTTCTGCCACCTTCAGGGACCTATGCACATTAACTCCCAGGTCCCTCTGTCTCTGCACACTCTTTAAAACTGTGCCATCTCCCTGTTCCTTCTGCCAAAATGCATCACCTCACACTTCTCTATTAAATTCCATCTGCCACTTGTCTGCCCATTCTGCTAGCCTTTCTTTGTCCTGTTGCAGTCGATTGGTATCATCCTCACTGCTTGCCACACCCCCAACTTTGGTGTTATCGGCAAATTTAGAAATTCTACTCTGTATTCCAATATCCAGGTCATTTATAAATTTCAAAAAAAGCAGTGGCCCCAGCACTAACCCTTGAGGAACACCACTGTCTACCATTCTCCAGTCTGAAAAACAGCCATTTACCACAACTCACCGTTTTCTGTCCTTAAGCCAATTCCTTATCCAAGTTGCCATTGACCCACCTATTCCATGAGCCTCAATTTTGTTAATCAGCTTTCTACATGGTACTTTGTCAAATGCCTTCCTAAAATCCATGTAGACAACATCCATTGCATTCCCTTCATCAATCCTCCCTGTTACTTCATCAAAAAATTCAATTAGATTAGTCAAACACGATCTGCCTTTTACAAATCCGTGTTGGCTCTCCTTAATTAGCTTAAACCTCTCCAAGTGCCTGTTAATTTTTTCCTTGATTATTGTTTCTAAAACTTTACTTGCTTGTAGTTACTAGGATTGTCCTTACACCCTTTCTTGAACAATGGTGTCACATTTGCCACTTTCCAATCCCCAGGCACCTCCCCCGCACCTAGGGAAGATTGGAAAATTATGGCAAGCCCTCCTGCTATCTCCTCCCCCAATTCGCTTAGCAACCTGGGATGCAAGCCATCTGGACCAAGTGACTTATCCACTCGAAGCATACCCAGCCTTTCTAGTGCATCCTGTCTATCAATTTTCACCCCTTCCATTGCTTCTACCTTTTCCACTTCTACCGATATTTTGTCAGCATCCACCTCCTTAGTAAACACCGATACAAAGTACTCATTGAGTATTCTAGCCTTGCCCTGCGCCTCTAAGCATATATTACCTTCTTTGTCCCCAATAGGCCCCACCCCGCCTCTTACTACCCACTTACTGTTTACATGCCGGTAGAAGATTTTTGGGTTCCCTTTTATTTTAACCGCCATTGTACTCTCATATTCTCTCTTTGCCAATCTTATTTTCATCTTCACTTCCCTGTCAACTTATTGTATTTGGTCTGGTTCTCCCTTGAAGAATTCATCTGACATTCATCATACACCCTCTTTTTTGGTTTCATCATCTTCTCAATCTCCCTCACCATCCAAGGAGCCCTTGCTTTGGTTCCCTTACCCTTCCCTCTTGTTGGAATGTACCTAGCCTGTACTTGCAACATCTCCTCCTTAAAGATCACCCATTGTTCCATTACAGTTTTTCCTGTCAGTCTTTGGTTCCATTTTACCCTGGCTAGATCCTTTCGTATCCCATTGAAGTTAGCCCTATTCCAGTTTAGAAGTTCCACTCTAGATTGTTCCTTGCTCCTCTCCATTGCTAATCTAAATCTTATGAGATGATGATCACTCGTACTCAAGTGTTCTCCCACAGACACTTGGTCGACCTGGCCCACCTCATTCCCCAGCACCAGATCCAGCAATGCCTCCTTCGTTGGGCCAAGAACATACTGGTCAAGGAAATTCTCCTGAACACATTTCAGAAATTCCTCCGCCTCCTTTCCCTTTACCCTATCATTATTCCAATCGATATTTGGGTAATTAAAGTCCCCCAATATCACCACTCTATAGCTCTTGCATATCTCTGCGATTTCCCTGCAGATTTGCTCCTCTTCCTCCCTCTCACTATTTGGAGGCCTGTAGAATGCCCCCAATAGCGTGATCATACCCTTTTTGCTCAACTCTAACCAAATGGATTCCATCCTTGTCCCCTCAAAAACATCCTCCCTTTCCAACACTACAATGTCTTCCTTAATCAGCACTGCCAGCCCACCTCCCTTTTTTCCTTCCCTATCTTTTCTGAACACCTTGTACCCTTGAATATTAAGTGCCCAGTCCTCACCGTTTTTAAGCCACGTTTCCATTATTGTCACAAGGCTAATTGTGCTTGTAGCTCACCAACCTTATTCACCACACTTTGTGCGTTTACGTACATGCATTCTAAATCCATTTTTGAATTTTTCGTCGTCTTTCTTAGTCTGCTCCTATCTAATATGGTACTACTTCCGCCTCCCGCACTACCTTCCCCTCCAGTACCATCCAACACACTCACTCTTCCATGCACCCCATTCCTCCCATCCACTCCTACATGCTGGTGCCCATCCCCCTGCCAATCTAGTTTAAACCCTCCCCAACAGCACTAGCAAACCTCCCCATGAGAATATTGGTCCCGGCTCTGTTGAGGTGTAACCCGTCCGGCTTGTACAGGTCCCACCTTCCCCAGAAATGGTCCCAATGCCTCAGGAATCTAAAGCCCTCCCTCCTGCACCATCTCTCCAGCCACGCATTCATCTGTTCTATCCTCCTATTCCTGTACTCACTAGCACATGGCACCGGGAGTAATCCGGAGACTACTACCTTTGAGGTCCTGCTTTTTAATCTCTTTCCTAGCTCCCTATAGTCTGCCTGCAGGACCTCATCCCTCTTTCTGCCTATGTCGTTGGTACCGATATGGACAACGACCTCTGGCTGTTTACCCTCCCCCCTCAGAGTGTCCTGCAGCCGCTGAGTGACATCCTTGAACCTGGCACCAGGGAGGCAACATACCATCCTGGAGTCACGTCTGCGTCCACAGAAACGCCTATCTGTTCCCCTAACCAATGAATCCCCTATCACTATTGCTCTTCCACTCTTCTTCCTCCCCCCTTGTGCAGCTGTGGTGCCATGGCCTTGGCTGCTCTCTCCAGAGGAGCCATCACATCCACCCGTTCCTTACTTTGCTCCAAAGCCGAGTCATTAAGTTGGAAAGCCTTTTACAGTCTGTGTTTGAGACTGGGATTGAAAGTGTGAAAGATACAAGTTTAAAAATGTGACTGTTTTCACTTTGTGGTACTAGTTTCAAAACGTCCAGCCATCTTTGATCAATCTTTTGCGCCTTTGAAATTATTTCTGTTCTTATTTGCTGTAAAATGCAGTAGTTGTCACGTAGCTTGTCAAAATCAATCTGAATGGGAAGATCTTCAGCCAATTTCTCAACATCAGACCATTTCACTTCCTTGTCCAGTGAGAGGACTGACATTTGTTTGAAAACAGGTGTCTTGAAATCATACCGTTCCCACAAGGTATGCAATGCATCATGACGATGCCTTAACTGCCGCCTCCTCAAATTTTCTCCTCTTCTCCACCAAATCTTTCCTTTTTACCTGGTCCCCTTTTCCCCCTTTCCCTCGCTATGTTCCATAATACCTACATGGAGGGCTGTACCTGAAACAATGAGTAGACTAGGCCTATATTCCCTAGAGTTTAGAAGAATGAGAGGTGATCTAATTGAATCATATAAAATTTTAAGGGGCTTGACAGGGTTAATGCTGTGAAAATGTTTCCCCTGGCTGGGGAATCTAGAACACGGGGTCACAATAAGGGGTCGGCCATTTAGGACTCAGGCTCGAAGAGATGAATGGCCTACTCCTGTTCCTATTTTTTTCTATGAGATGAGGAGAAATTTCTTCACTAGACTGAGGCATGGCTGCAGAAAAATCAGGACTGGAAATTAAACATTGCAGGGTATAACATATTTAGAAAAGATAGAGAGGGAAAAAGGGGAGGTGGAGTAGCTGTACTTATTAGGGATAACATAATGGCAGTAGAAAAAAGTGACGCAGCTATCAGCAAGACAAAAATAGAATCCATATAGAAACATAGAGCAGGAGTAGGCCATTCGGCCCGTCGAGCCTGCGCCACCATTCAATACGATCATGGCTGATCATCCAAATCCAGTACCCTGTCCCTGCCCCCTCACACAGAATCCCCATCGAGCCTGCACCGACACATATCCCACCCTATCCCCGTAACCCCACGTATTTAATTCCCCCTAACATATCCCATCCTATCCCTGTAACCCCACATATTTAATCCCCCCCTAACACTAAGGGTCAATTTATCATAGCCAAATCACCTAACCCGCACATTTTTGGACTGTGGGAGGAAACCGGAGCACCCGGAGGAAACCCACGCAGACACGGGGAGAATGTGCAAACTCCACACAGACAGTCACCCGAGGCCAGATTCGAACCCGGGTCTCTGGCGCTGTGAGGCACCAGTGCTAACCACTATGCCACCGTGTTGCCCGTTGGATATGGATATAGATAAAAGATAATAAAGGATCAATCACACTAATAGGTGTAGTCTACAGACCACCTAATAGTGGAAGGGAGGTGGAGGAAGAAATATGCAGACAAATTAGTGTATTTGGATTTCCAGAATGCATTTGATAAGGTGCCACAAAAAAGGTTACTGCACAAGATAAGTGCTCACGGGGTTGGGGGTAATTTACTAGCATGGATAGAGGATTGGCTAACTAACAGAAAACAGAGAGTCAGGATAAATGGGTCATTTTCAGGTTGGCAAACTGTAACTAGTTGGGTGCCACAGGGACCAGTGCTGGGGCCTCAACTATTTACAATCTATATTAATGACTTGGATGAAGGGACCGAGTGTACTGTAGCCAAATTTGCTGATGATACAAAGATAGGTGGGAAAGCAAGTTGTGAGGAGGACACAAAGCGTCTGCAAAGAGATAGAGATAGGTTAAATGAGTGGGCAAAAATTTGACAGATGGAGTATAATGTGGGAAAATGTGAGGTTATCCACTTTGGTAGGAAGAATAAAAAAGCAAATTATTTAAATGGAGACTACAAAATGCTGCGGTACAGAGGGATCTGGGGGTCCTCGTACATGAAACACAAAAAGTTAGCATGCAGGTACAGCAAGTAATTAGGAAGGCAAATGGAATGTTGGCCCTTATTGCAAGGGGGATGGAGTATAAAAGTAGGGAAGTCTTGTTACAACTGTACAGGGCATTGGTGAGACCACATCTGGAGTACTGCGTGCAGTTTTGGTCTCCTTATTTAAGGAGGGATATACTTGCATTGGAGGCAGTTCAGAGAAGGTTCACTAGGTTGATTCCTGAGATGAAGGGGTTGTCTTATGAAGAAAAGTTAAGCAGGTTGGGTCTATACTCATTGGAGTTTAGAAGAATGAGAGGTGATCTTATTGAAACATATAAGATTCTGAGGAGGCTTGACAGGGTGGATCAAAGGAGGATGTTTCGCCTCGTTGGGGAATCTAGAACTAGGGGACATAGTTTCAGAATAAGGGGTCGCCCATTTAAAACGGAGATGAGGAGAAATTTCTTCTCTTAGCGGGTCGTGAATCTTTGGAATTCTCTACCCGAGAGAGCTGTGGAGGCTGAGTCATTGAATATATTCAAGGCGGGGATTGACAGATATTTGAGCTGCAGGGGAGTCAAAGGGTTATGGGGAGCGGGTGGGAAAGTGGAGTTAAGGCCAAGATCAGATCACCATGATCTTATTGAATGGCGGAGCACGCTCGAGGGGCCAAATGTCCTACTCTTGCTCCTACTTCTTATGTTCTTATGTTCTTAAATTAGGGAAATGAGTAAAAAACATAGAATAATAATCATGGGGGATTTCAACTACCCCGATATTAACTGGACAGAAGAGGTAGGCAAAGGGGATAAGGGAATGGAGTTCCTACAATGTGTACAGGACTCCTTTCTAACCCAATATGTAAAAAGTCCAACAAGGGAGGATTCGCTATTGGATCTAGTAATGGGGAATGAACCAGAGCAGATACGAGAAGTAAAAATAGGGGAACATCTAGGCAATAGTGACCATAATATAATACGCTTTAAGATGATAATTGAGGACACAAGTATGACAAAAACCAGGGTAATAGATTGGAGAAAAGCTGATTTTGAGGGGCTGAGAAAATAACTTGGTAAAATAAAATGGGCAACAATATTGTCAAACAACGATGTAGAACAGCAATGGGAAACATTTGAAGGGATATAGATAGACTCAGTGAGTGGGCAGGAAGGTGGCAGATGGAGTATAATGTAGGGAAATGTGAGGTTATTCACTTTGGTAGGAAGAATAGAAAAACAGAATATTTTTTAAATGGTGAGAAACTTTCAAATATTGGTGTTGAGAGAGATTTGGGTGTCCTCGTGCAAGAAACACAGAAAGCTAGCATGCAGGTACAGCAAGCAATAAGGAAGGCAAATGGCATGTTGGCCTTTATTGCAAGGGGGTTGGAATATAAGAGTAAGGAAGTCTTGCTGCAATTGTACAGGGCCTTGGTGAGACCACACCTGGAGTACTGTGCACAGTTTTGGTCTCCTTATCTAAGGAAGGATATACTTGCCTTGGAGGCGGTGCAACGAAGGTTCACTAGATTGATTCCTGGGATGAGAGGGCTGTCCTATGATGAGAGATTGTGTAGAATGGGCCAATACTCTCTGTAGTTTAGAAGAATGAGAGGTGATCTCATTGAAACATACAAGATTCTGAAGGGGATTGACAGGGTAGATGCTGAGAAGTTGTTTCCCCTGGCTGGAGTGTCTAGAACTAGTGTGCATAGTCTCAGGATAAGGGGTCGGCCATTTAAGACTGAGATGAGGAGGAATTTCTTCACTCAGAGGGTTGTGAATCTTTGGAATTCTCTGCCCCAGAAGGCTGTGGATACTGAGTCTTTGAGTATATTCAAGGCTGAGATAGATAGATTTTTGCACTCATGGGGAATCAAGGGATATGGAGATCGGGCGGGAAAGTGGAGTTGAGGTCGATGATCAGCCATGATCTTATTGAATGGTGGAGCAGGCTCGAGGAGCCGTATGGCCTACTCCTGCTCTTATTTCTTATGTTCTTATGTTCTTAAAATGGTGTTCAACAGAGTGCAGGAACAATATATTCAGCTAAAAGGAAAGAACAAACTAAATACTAATGAGACTCCATGGATGAATAAAGACATAAGGGAACAATTGAGGGTAAGGAAAGAGACATACATTAAGTACATAGACAGCAGGGGAGTGCACGATATGGGGAAATACGAAGGGATTAGGAGAGAAGTCAAAAAACAATTAGGAAGGCAAAGAGGAACTATGAAATTAAATTATCAAGGAACATAAAACAAAATAGTAAAATATTTTGCAGGCACATCAATAAAAAAAAGGGAGGTTGGGATGGGAATAGGGCCATTAAGGGATAGACAGGATAATACCACAGGTAACGATAGAGAGATGGCAGAAATATTAAATAATTATTTTGCTTCAGTATTTACCAGGGAGTAGAACAGGTGGCCATGACATTGGATGATGAGATTAGTAATGAGATAAGTGCATTTAAAATTAAAAAGGGGATATATTAAATAAACTAATCAAACTCAAAGAGGATAAAACCACTGGTCCGGATGGATTGCATCCACGCATTTTAAAAGAATCTAGGGAAGAGATAGCAGAGGCATTACTACACATATTTAATAATTCATTAGAAAAAGGTGCAGTGCCAAAGGACTGGCAGATAGCTAACGTAATACCGATATTTAAGGAGGGGGATAGAACATGTCCAGGGAATTATAGACCAGTCAGCTTAACATCAGTGGTAAGAAAAATAATGGAATCCCTACTAAAGGAGAAAATAGAAGAACATTTGGAAACCAAAAACATAATAATGAATAGTCAGCATGAATTTCAAAGGGGAAAGTCTTGCTTGACCAACCTCATTGAATTTTTTGAAGAGGCAACAGAGAGTAGACAATGGTAATGCAGTAGATGTAATTTATCTAGATTTTCAAAAGGCCTTCGATAAGGTACCCCATAATAGACTGATGAACAAGGTCAGAGAATGCGGAGTCAGGAGACAAGTAGCAGATAGCTAGCTGGCTTCAAGATAGAAAGCAGAGAGTAGGGGTAAAAGGTAACTATTCACAGTGGCAGAAGGTGGGTAGTGGTATTCCACAAGCATCAGTGCTGGGACCACTGTTGTTCACAATTTATATTAACGATTTAAACTTTGGAATCAAAAACACAATTTCTAAATTTGCGGATGACACCAAATTGGGGGGGATAGTTAATACTAAGGAGGACTACAACAAATTACAGGAGGACATTAATAAACTTGCAGAATGGGCATATAATTGGCAAAATGAAGTTCAACACAGATAAATGTGAGGTATTACATTTTGGTAGGAAGAATAGGGAGGTCACTTATTACTTGGAGGGTGCGAGACTAGGTGGGGTGGAGGAACAAAGGGATCTAGGAGGACAAATACACAAATCACTAATAGTTGCAACACAGGTTAGCAAGGCCATAAAAAAAGCAGTCATGATGCGGAGATGCCGGTGTTGGACTGGGGTGGACAAAAATTAGAAGTCGCACAACACCAGGTTATAGTCCAACAGTTTTATTTGAAATCACAAGCTTTCGGAGCTTACGTGGCCCCTTCCTCAGGTGACCAGAAACCAGAAACTTAACTGGACCAGCCACATAAATACTGTGGCAACAAGAGCAGGTCAGATGCTAGGTATGCTGCGGCGAGTGTCTCACCTCCTGACTTCCCATAGCCTTTCTACCATCTACAAGGCACAAGTAAGGAGTGTGATGGAATACTCTCCACTTTCCTGGATGAGTGCAACTCCAACAACACTCAAGTAGCTCGACACCATCCAGGACAAAGCAGCCCGCTTGATTGGCACCCCCTCTACCACCTTAAACATCCACTCTCTCCACCACCGGCGTACCGTGGCTGCGACCTGAGGAAGGGGCCACGTAAGCTCCGAAAGCTTGTGATTTCAAATAAAACTGTTGGACTATAACCTGGTGTTGTGCGACTTCTCATAAAAAAAGCAAACCAAGCACCAAGGTTTATTTCTAAAGGTAAAGAATTGAAAAGTAGGGAAGTTATGCTGAACCTGTATCGAACCTTGGTTAGACCACACTTGGAGTACTGCGTAATGTTCTGGTCGCCATATTATAAAAAGGATATAGAGGCACTGGAGAGGGTGCAGAGAAGATTTACAAGGATGAATTTTTTTTAATTCGTTTTTATGGGATGTGGGCGTCGCCACAAGGCCAGCATTTATTGCCCATCCCTAATTGCCCTCGAGAAGGTGGTGGTGAGCCGCCTTCTTGAACCGCTGCAGTCTGTGTGGTGAAGGTACTCCCACAGTGCTGTTAGGTAGGGAGTTCCAGGATTTTGACCCAGCGACGATGAAGGATCGGCAATATACTTCTAAGTCAGGATGATGTGTGACTTGGAGGGGAACTTGGAGGTGGTGGTGTTCCCATGCGTCTGCTGCCCTTGTCCTTCTAGGTGGAAGAGGTCGCGGGTTTGGGAGGTGCTGCCAAAGAAGCCTTGGCGAGTTGCTGCAGTGCATCTTGTAGATGGTACACACTGCAGCCACGGTACGCCGGTGGTGGAGGGAGTGGATGTTTAAGGTGGTAGAGGGGGTGCCAATCAAGCGGGCTGCTTTGTCCTGGATGGTGTCGAGCTACTTGAGTGTTGTTGGAGTTGCACTCATCCAGGAAAGTGGAGAGTATTCCATCACACTCCTTACTTGTGCCTTGGAGATGGTAGAAAGGCTATGAGAAGTCAGGAGGTGAGACACTCGCCGCAGAATACCTAGCCTCTGACCTGCTCTTGTTGCCACAGTATTTATGTGGCTAGTCCAGTTAAGTTTCTGGTCAATGGTGACCCCCAGGATGTTGATGGTGGGGGATTCGGTGATGGTAATGCCATTGAATATTAAGGGGCGGTGTTTAGACTCTCGCTTGTTGGAGATAATCATTGCCTGGCACTTCTGTGGCGCGAATGTTACCTGCCACTTATCAGCCCAAACCTGAACGTCGTCCAGGTCTTGTTGCATGCGGGCATGGAAAGCTTCATTATCGGAGGAGTTGTGAATGGCACTGAACATTGTGCAGTCATCAGCGAACATCCCCATTTCTAATCTTATGTTGGAGGGAAGGTCATTGATGAAGCAGCTGAAGATGATACCAGAAATGCGAGGGTATACATATCAAGAAAGAATGAAAAAAGAGCTGTGAGGCGACCTAATAGAGGTCTTTAAAATTATGAAAGGTTTTGATAGAGTGGATAGAGAGAGAATGTTTCCACTTGTGGGGAAGAGCATAACTAGAGGCCATCAATATAAGATAGTCACCAAGAAATCCAATAGGGAATTCAGAAGAAACTTCTTTACCCAAAGAGTGTGTGGAACTCGCTACCACAGGGAGTGGTTGAAGCGAAAGGTATAGATGCATTTAAGGGGAGGCTAGACAAGCATATGAGGGAGAAGGGAATAGAGGGCTATGCTATAGCAAAATACTGCGGATGCTGGAAATCCGAAATAACAACAGAAAACGCTGGAAAAACTCAGCAGGCCAGGCAGCATCCGTGGAGAGAGAAACAGAGTTAACGTTTCAGGTCGAAAACCTTTCGTCAGAACTATGCTATGCTGATAGATTTAGATGAGGAAAGACGGGAGGAGGCTCGAGTGGAGCATGGACAGGTTGGGCCGAATGACCTGTTTCTGTGCCATATATCCTACCCTATGTAAAGGGTTGTGAATCTTTGGAATTCACTACCCCAGAGAGCTGTGGATGCTCAGTCATCGAGTATATTCAAGACAGAGGTCGATAAATTTTTAGTAACTAAGGGAATTAAGTGATATGAGGATAGTACAGGATGGTGGAGTTGAGGTAGAAGATCAGCCATGATCTTGTTGAACGGCGGAGCAGGCTCGAAGGGTGAAATGGCCTGCTCCAGCTCCTATTTCTTATGTTCTTATGTTCAATGGTTATTTTCCTTTCTTTACAGATGCTGCCTGGCTTGCTGATTGTTTGCAGTATTTTCTCCACGAAATGTCCTGTTTAATTGTAGATTGCACTGGAATTGTGATCCTCACTCTCTTTGGCTTGGCTTCTGTCTCCGATGTTTTTTTAAAACTGGTCTTTCTTCCGCAGCAGCATCCCGCGGGAACCTGGTGGCACTGGAACTTCGCTGGAAGGGTGACAAGCCACACGACCAGCACCGAGCGACCGGCCACACGATCGGCACCGGGCAACCAGCCACCTGAAGAAATTTCTGTAGGCTGTAATGAGGTCTGGAGCCGAGTGGTCTTGGCGGAACCCAAACTGAGCATTGGTGAGCAGGTTATTGCTGAGCAAGTGCCACTTGATAGCACTGTCAATGACACCTTCCATCACTTTGCTAATGATTGAGAGTAGGCTGATGGGGCAGTAATTGGCCAGATTGGATTTGTCCTGCCTATTGTGAACAGGACATACCTGGGCATTTTTCCACTTTGTCAGGTAGATGTCAGTATTATATCTGTACTGAAACAGCTTGGCTGGAGGCGCAGCTAGTTCTGAAGCACAAGTCTTCAGCACTACAGCCGGGATGTTGTTGGGACCCATAGCTTTTGCTGTATTCAGTGCGCTCAGCCGTTTCTTGATATCACGTGGAGTGAATCAAATTGGCTTAAGACTGGCTTCTGTGATGGTGGGGACCTCAGGAAGAGGCTGAGATGGATCATCCACTAGGCACTTCTGGCTGAAGATGGTTGCAAACGCTTCATTCTTGTTGTTTGCACTCACGTACTGGGCTCTACCATCATTGAGGATGGGGATAGTTCATGGAGACTTGAAAATATATTGCCGTTCCTTCATCGTCGCTGGGTCAAAAGCCTGGAACTCCCTCCCTAACAGCACTGTGGGAGTACCTTCACCACACGGACTGCAGCGGTTCAAGAAGGTGGCTCACTACCACCTCCTCAAGGGCAATTAGGGATGGGCAATAAATGCTGGCCTTGCCGGCAACACCCACATCCCATGAATGAATTTAAAAAAAGCCTCCTCCCCCCATTAGTTGTTTAAAAAATGGGATAAAGACAGTAGAGAGAAAGGAGCTTAGCTCGGAAAACAAGATGTGGAATCATTTTGGGCGGAGCTAAGAAACAAGGGGCAGAAAACACCGGTTGAAGTAGTTTATAGGCCCCCTAACAGTAGTTGTAGTGTCGGGCACAGTCTAAATCAAGAAATTAGAGGTGCATGTAACAAGGGTAATACAGTAATCATGGGGGAGTTAATTTTCATATAGATTGGACAAACCAAATTTGCAGTAATAGTACTGAGGACGAGTTCATGGAATGCATTCAAGATAGTTTTCTAGATCAGTATGTCGAGGAGCCAACTTGGGAACAGGCTATTTTAGATCTAGTATTGTGCAATGAGACAGAGTTAATTAATAACCTTGTAGTAAAGGAGCCTCTGGGGAAGAGTGATCATAATATGATAGAATTTTATATTGAGTTTGAGAGCAATTTAGTTAAATTCAAAACTCGGGTCTTAAATCTCAACAAAGCAAACTATGTAGGTAGGAGGGGCGAGTTGGCTAAGGTCAGTTGGGAAATTGGATGGTAAATAAGCAATGGCAAACATTTAAAGAAACAATTCATAATTCGCAACAAATATACATTCCCTTAAGGAATAAAAACCCCACGGGAAAATTGGTCCAACCATGGCTAACAGGAGAAGTTAAAGATAGTATTAGATTTACAGATTCACGGAAGAAGACACAACAAACATTCCGTAAATAGTGGGGAACCAAGGGTCTAGTGAGAATAAGGACCTTACAGAAGTTAGTATTAGTAAAGAAATAGTACTGGAGAAATTAATGGCACCAGAAGCCAACAAATCCCCTGGACCTGATGGCCTACATCCTAGGGTTTTAAAAGAGGTGGCTACAGAGATAGTGGATGCATTGGTTTTGATCTCCCAGAATTCCCGAGTTTCTAGAACGGTCCCTGCAGATTGGAAGGTAGCAAATGTAACACCGCTATTCAAGAAAAGAGGGAGAGAGAAAACAGGGAACTATAGACCAGTTAGCTTCACATCATTAGTAGGGAAAATGCTAGAATCTATTATTAGGGACGTGGTAACAGGGCCCTTAGAAAACCATAATATGATTGGGCAGAGTCAACACGGATTTATGAAAGAAAAATCATGTTTGACAAATCTGTTAGAGTTTTTTGAGGTTGTAACTAGCAGGGTAGATAATGTGGAACCAGTGGATGTGGTGTATTTGGACTTTCAGAAGGCATTCGTTAAGGTGCCACACAAGAGGTTATTAAACAAAATTACGACTCATAGGATTGGGAGTAATATACTAGCATGGATTGAGAATTGGTTAACGGACAGAACACAGAGTGTAGGAATAAACGGGTCATTTTTGGGTTGGCAGGCTGTAACTAGTGGGGTACCACAAGGATCAGTGCTTGGGCCTCAGCTATTTACAATCTATATCAATGACTTAGATGAGGGGACCGAGTGTAAAGTATCCAAGTTTGCTGATGATACAAAGCTAGGTGGGAATGTAGGTTGTGAGGAGGATGCAAAGAGGCTTCAAGGGGATATAGACAGGTTAAGTGAGTGGGCAAGAACATGATAGATTGAATATAATGTGGAGAAATGTGAAGTTATCCACTTTGGTAGGAAAAATAGAAAAGCAGAATATTTTTTAAATGGTCAGAGATTGGGAAATGTTGGTATTCAGAGGGACCTGGTTGTTTTCAGGAGAATACCAACTGACTCTCAACTTCAGTTAGTCCAACTCAGCTTAGTAAACTGACCCCACCACTTCTATCCCCTTTTACCAGATTCCATGATTTATTTAAGCACTCGGATACAAAATTAATTGGCTAGATCAGAATACTTTCTAAATGGTGAATAGGTAGAAGCAGTGGAGGTCCAAAGAGACTTAGGGGTCCATGTACTTCTCTTCTCTCTTAGGCAGTCCCTCGGAACCGAGGATGACTTGCTTCCACATTAAAAATGAGTTCTCCGGTGACTGATGAGTCCAATGCAGGACCTACAGTCTCTGTCACAGGTGGGGCAGACGGTGATTGAAGGGGCGGGTGGGCGGGGTGCTTGGGTTGATGTGCGCTCCTTGCGCTTGGCTTCCGCTTGCTCCCGCCGAAGAGACTCGAGGTGTTCGGCGCCTTCCCGGCTGCTTCTCCTCCACTTTGTGCGGTCTTGGGCCAGGGATTCCCAGGTGTCGGTGGGGATGTTGCACTTTTTCAAGGAGGCTTTGAGGGTGTCCTTGAAGCGTTTCCTCTGCCCACCTGGGGCTCTCTTGCCGTGTCGGAGCTCCGAGTAGAGCGCTTGTTTTGGGAGTCTCGTATCGGGCATGCGGACAATGTGACCCGTCCATCGGAGCTGATCGAGCGTGGTCAAAGCTTCGATGCTGGGGATGTTGGCCTGAGCGAGAACACTGACGTTAGTGCGCCTATCCTGCCAATGGATTTGCAGGATCTTGCGGAGGCAGCGTTGGTGGTACCTCTCCAGTGCTTTGAGGTGCCTGCTATACATGGTCCATGTCTCTGAGGCATACAGCAGGGCAGGTATCACTGCTGCTCTGTAGACCATGAGCTTAGTGCCGGGTTTGAGGTCCTGGTCTTCAAACACACTCTTCCTCAGGCGACCGAAGGCTGCACTGGCACACTGAAGGCGATGTTGGACTTGGTCATCGACGTCTGCCCTTGTTGACAGTAAGCTCCCGAGGTATGGAAAGTGGTCCACGTTGTCCAAGGCCTTGTCGTGGATTTTGATAATCGATGGGCAGTGCTGTGTGGCGGGGGCAGGTTGGTAGAGGACCTTTGTCTTACGGATGTTTAGTGTAAGGCCCATGCTCTCGTACGCTTCGGTGAAGGTGTTGACGATGGTTTGGAGTTCGACCTCCGAGTGAGCGCAGACACAAGCGTCACCTGCATACTGTAATTCGACGACAGAGGATGGGACGATCTTGGATCTGGGCTGGAGGCGACGGAGGTTGAACAGTTTCCCGTTTGTTCTGTAAATTAGCTCCACTCCAGCGGGAGCTTACTGAGGGTGAGATGGAGCATTGCAGCAAGGAAGATCGAGAAGAGCGTTGGTGCGATGACACAGCCTTGCGTGACCCCGGTCCGTACATGAATTGGGTCTGTGGTGGAACCGTTGGTCAGGATCACGGCTTGCATGTCATCCTGAAGCAGGCGGAGGATGGTGACAAACCTTTGAGGGCAGCCGAATTTGAGGAGGACACTCCATAATCATCTCACAGTTGACAGTGTCGAAGGCCTTTGTGAGATCAAAGAAGGCCATGTACAGCGGTTGGTGCTGTTCCCTGCATTTCTCTTGTAATTGACGCGCGGTGAAGATCATGTCCATTGTGCCCCTTAGTGGGCGGAATCCGCATTGCGACTCTGGGAGGAGCTCTTCGGCCACTGGGAGAAGGCGATTGAGGAGGATTCTTGTGATGACTTTCCCTGTGGCAGACAGCAGGGAAACTCCTCTGTAATTACCACAATCGGACTTGTCACCTTTCTTGAAGATGGTCACAATTACGGCGTCTACGCAAACGCCATGTACTTAGATCATTAAAATGTCATGGACAGGTACAAAAAATAATCAAAAAGGTTAATGGAATGCTGGCCTTTATATCTAGAGGACTAGAACACAAGGGGGTAGAAGTTATGCTGCAGCTATACAAAGCCCTGGTTAGACCACACCTGGAGTACTGTGAGCAGTTGTGGGCACCACACCTTAAGAAGGATATATTGGCCTTGGAGGAAGTGCAGCGTAGGTTTACCAGAATGATACCCGGACTCCAGGAGTTAAATTATGAGGAGCGATTACACAAACTAGGGTTGTATTGCTCAAAATTTTCAAGATATTAAGGGGAACTGATAGGGTAGAGAGAGAGAAACTATTTCCATTGGTTGGGGAGTCTAGGATTAGAGGACATGGTCTAAAAATCAGAGCCAGGCCTTTCAGGAGTGAAGTTAGGAAACACTTCTACACGCAAAGGGTCTAAGAAGTTTGGAACTCTCTTCTGCAAGTGGCAATTGATGCCGGGTCAATTGTTAATTTTAAATCGGAGATTGATAGATTTCTGTTACCAAAGGTATTAAGGGATACGGGGCAAAGGCGGGTATATGGAGTTAGATCGCAGATCAGTCATGATCTCATTGAATGGCCTACTCCTGTTCTAATGTCAAAGGTTTAACTGAACAAATCACACAGTCTGTGTTAGTTCCTCCCCACAAGCTTACATTTGGACACCAGTATGAACTGACTGTTGAACATCTGTGTTAAATCCAGTTGGGACATAGATTTGTTTTGTTTTAGTGCAGCTGGCTTTAAATGTATTGTAAAAAGAATGTATTTTTAAAATGTATTGTGACTAGATTTAAAGGGAGAGCCAACAAGCTAAACCTGGACAAGCAAAAGACCCCCCCCCCCGCCGCCACCCAATGGAGCAAGCC
Organism: Squalus acanthias; assembly: GCA_030390025.1. NCBI lineage: Eukaryota > Metazoa > Chordata > Chondrichthyes > Squaliformes > Squalidae > Squalus > Squalus acanthias. The sequence goes on from JASTWF010000043.1 coordinate 3,152,914, forward strand.
ATATTTTACACATTGGGAAGGATCCAAGTTCGATTAATGAAGGTTACACTAAAAGAGATGGAAGGTATGGACTGGATAGTAATAGATAGAGAGAAGATGCACTACAAAGATTAGCATTACAGAAAGTTGGTAAGTCACCTCATCCAGATGGAATGCATCCTAGGTTGCTGATAGAAGCAATGGTAGAAATAGCAGACATGATGCGGAGATGCCGGTGTTGGACTGGGGTGGACAAAATTGAGAGGTCGCACAACACCAGGTTATAGTCCAACAGTTTTATTTGAAATCACAAGCTTTCGGAGCTATCGATTGCTCCTTCCTCAGGTGAAGTAAATTAGATACAGAATCGCCAAAGCATATATAGCTTTGTTTTCTATCTATATATGCTTTGGCGATTCTGTATCTAATTTACTTCACCTGAGGAAGGAGCAATCGATAGCTCCGAAAGCTTGTGATTTCAAATAAAACTGTTGGACTATAACCTGGTGTTGTGCGACCTCTCAGAAATAGCAGAGGCATTGACCATAATCTTTCAATCCTTATTGGATCCAGGAGTAGTGCCGGAGAACTGGAGGGCTGCTAATGTTATAACAATATTCAAGAAAGGGGAGAGGGATAAACTAGGAAACTACAGGCCAGTCAGCCTAACATCAGTGGTGGGGAAGTTATTGGAAACCATTATCAGGGACAAAATAAACTTTTATTTGGAAAGGCATGGGTTAATCAAGGAGAGCCAACATGGATTTATTTTGTGTCTGACTAACTTGATTGAATTCCTTCGTGAGGTAACAGAGAAGGTTGATCAATGTAGTGTAGTAGATGTTGTATATATGGACTTTTGGAAGGCATTCGACAAAGTGCCACACAGTGATTAAGAACTATATTTAAAAAAACACTGCATAAAAAAGTATTCTACAACAGAATCATACAGCATAGAAGGAGACTATTCGGCCCATCGTGCCTGTGCCAGCTCCCTGCTCATTCCCCATAGTCCTGCAAATTTTTCCTTTTCAAATATCCAATTCCCTTTTAAAAGTTACTATAGAATCTGCTTCCACCGCCCTCTAAGGCCGTGCATTCCAGACCACCACAACACAATACATAAAAAATGTTTCTCATCTCCCCCCTAGATTTTTTGCCATCTTAACTGTCCTCTGGTTACTGACCCTCCTGCCACTGGAAACAGTTCCTCCCTATCTATTTTATCAAAACCCTTTATGATTTTGAACACCTCTATTAAATGTCACCTTAACCTTCTCCGCTCTGAGAACAATCCCAGCTTCTCTAGTCTCATTCTGGCAGATTTCCTCTGCACCCTCTCCAAGTCCTTCCCAAAGTGTGATGTCCAGAATTAAACACAATACTCCAGCTGAGGCCTAACCAGTGATATATAAAGGTTTACCATAACTTCCTTGCTTTTGTGCTCTATGCCTCTATTTATAAAGCTATGGATCCCTTATGCTTGTTTTAATAGCCTTCTCAACTTATTCTCCCACTTTCAAAGATTTGTGCATGTGGGTCTCTGTTCCTGCACCCCTTTAAAATTGTACCATTTAGTTTATATTGCCTCTCCTCATTTTTCCTTCCAAAATGCATCACTTCACACTTCTCTATTAAATTTCATCGACCATGTGTCTGCCTATTTCACCAGTCTGTCTATGTCCTCCTGTAGTCTGCTACTATCCTTATCATTATTTACTACATTGCCAGTTTTGAAAGAAAAAGGCTTGCATTTATATAGCACCTTTCACCACCTCAGGACATCCCAAAGAGCTTTACACCCAATGAAGTACTTTTGAAGTGGAGTCACTGTTGTAATGTAGGAAACGCAGCAGAGCAAAGACCCACAAACAGCAATGTGATTATGACCAGATAATCTGTTTTAATGATGTTGGTTGAGCAATAAACATTGGCCAGGACACCGGGGAGAACTTCCCTGCTCCTCTTCGAATAGTGGCCGTAGGATCTTTTACGTCCACCTGAGAGGGCAGACGGGGCCTCGGTTTAATGTCTCATCCAAAAGATGGCACCTTTGACAGTGCAGCACTCCCTCAGTACTGCACTGGAGTGTCAGCCTAGATTTTGTGCTCCAGTCTCTGGAGTGGCGAGTGTGCTACTAACTGAGCCATGGCTGACATATCCAAGACCAGATCATTAATATATATCAAAAAGAGCAGTGGCCCTAACACCAACTCCTGGGGGACACCACTGTATACTTCCCTCCAGTCTGTAAAACAACCGTACACTACTACTCTCTGCTTTCTGTCTCTTAGCCAATTTCGTATCCATGCTGCCACTGTCCCTTTAATCCCATGGGCTTCAATTAGATTGTGACATTTTATTGTTTTGGTGTCAAGGAGATAAGTAGAAGGATTGGGATTGCAAATATATTCATTTATTATATCTGATTATTTGCCTATTCATCTTTTGCTAAATAAATTTGCTTATTAACATAAATTTAAAATGAGATCTGAATTTGTGATGTTCTATCATTCTCTGAAGACTGGAGAGATCCTGTGGAGGAGACATTGGATAATTCCCGTGGCTAAAAGCGATTAACAGAAAGGTTTTCTGTTCATTATCCTGGGCCATTAACAAAAACATACAGCAAGGCTCGTGAAGATGCTGCTGAAGGCACGGAGCCAGGACTCACCACTGGTAAGAGCACGGGTAGGAAGGACCCTAAAAAGGAACAGGGGAAATGTAGAGTCATCTTGGAAGGTACAGCTCAGTTACAACCAGGGCAGCAACACAATGACCAACTAGTGACTATCCTTCTGAGAGGGAGGACGGTCTCTTTGGGGTCAAAGTGTCCCACGGTGACATAAGCTGCCAATGAAAGTTCAGAATCAAGTCAACTCTGTGTGCAGGCTCAGTTAATCTGCTGATAGACAAGCCAGCCTGGCTCACTAGTGGAACCTGAAGGGGTAGACAAGTCACTTGTAGAATCATAGAATAGTACAGTACAGAAGGAGGCCATTCGGCCCATCGAGTCTGCGCTGGCTCCTTCAAAGAGCAATCCAGTTAGTTGGGGCTTGAATACTTGTCACTTGGATTCAGATAACCCTGTAAACCAATGCCCTAACAGGTAGGGTTATCCTGGACAAGCAGCAGAAAGCTTACCAGTGCGCTGCGCTAATAGGGTGCACAGTTTTATCTGGCTAAACAGCACCTAAGCTCTCTGGATTTAGGTAAGTAGGTGTGTCTCCCTACAGGGAGAGTGCGTGTGCTCCACATCAGACAAACTATGTGGAGTTCAGTAATTTGGTCCGGAGATTGGAAACAGTTAAAGGAGTAGTGCATAAATTTGCAAAATGGTAAAATATTTCCTTCCTGGTGGCAGAGATTCATAGTTAATCTTTATTTTTCTCTCTCTCGCCAGACGATGTCCAGTTCATTATCGCTTCCATTGGTGAAAAGATGATTATGGGAGGGACGTGATCCAGGCAGAGATAATGTGAGCAGGATATCTAACTTGGACTGTGAACAAAGAACTAGATGACACAAAAGGAAAAGTAACACATCTAACACACTAGAGACAAGCTACCACCTTCTCTCCAGTCCTCGCTTCTCATTCTCCTGACAGGGCAGCTGCACCTGACAGAGGATCATTGTAAAACAGTAAGCTCTGTACAATGACAATACTGTATCACCAATCACATCAGCTGCAACAGATTAACTATATCCAATTTAAAAACAAGAAAAATGTAAACAGCGATTGTCAAAAATCAATGGAATAATCAGGCGGGTTCTATAAACGCCCAGGCAGTGTAGATGGAAATCTACCCCAGCATCTGCTGAAATAGGCCTGGGACAAAAATGCTGAGATCCCAAAACATCCAATGTAATATAAACAGAATTTGACCGACTCAGTCACCATAAAACAGTGGCCCTGTCCATTATATCCTGGGTTCAGTCGAATCACTGGCATCAACAACTAACAGGACCAGTCCTCTTCACCAGCTCCTTGCCACTGATCCAGTCATTTGTTAAACAAGGTCAATAACATTCTTTAAACCAAGTCTTAAGGGGAGTGTTCTTGGCCAAACGATGCTAGTGTTTTGCAGCTCCATACACAACTCCTCCAATAATGAAGCAGCCCATGCCCATCAACGGGCCCTGCTCAACATCCAAGCGTGGCAGACAAGCAGCTGGTAATATTCATACCATGCAAGTGCCAGGCAATGACCATCTCCAACAAGGGCCCAACCACCTCCAGCCACCAACAACATCCTGGTGGTTACCACTGACCATAAACTTAACTGGACCAGCAATATTAGCACAGTGGCTACAAGGGGCTGGGCACTCTGTGATGAGTGGCTCACCTCCTGACCCCAAAGCCTCTCCACCACCAACAAGGCTCAAGGTAGAAGTGTGATGAAACACTCTCCACTTACCTGGGTGGGTTATGCTGCAACAGCACTCAAGAAACTCAACACCATCCAAGGCAAAGCAGTTCACTTGATCAGTACCCCTGCCACTAAGCTCAATATCCACCACTGGCATACTGTGGGTATGGTATATACTATCTAAAGGATGTATTGCAGCAATTCACCAAGCTTACTTTGGCAACACCTACCAGCCCCATGACCTCTACCACCCAGGAGGGCAGAAGCGGCAATGCCATGGGAACACCGAACGCAATTAGTTGTAAGTTCCCCTCTAAGTCACATATCATCCAGACTTTTTTTTTAATTTATTCGTTTATGGGATGTGGGCATCGCTGGCAAGGCCTGCATTTATTGCCCATACCTAATTGCCCTTGAGAAGGTGGTGCTGAGCCGCCGCCTTGAACCGCTGCAGTCCGTGTGGTGAAGGTACTCCCACAGTGCTGTTAGGTAGGGAGTTCCAGGATTTTGACCCAGCGACGATGAAGGATCGTATATCACCGTTCCTTCATAGCTGCTTTGTCAGTATCCTGGAATTCCCTACCTAACACTATTGTGGAGCAGCATCACCACAAGGACTGCAGCAGTCCGAGGAGAGGCCCACCACCACTTTCTCGGCATGAAATGCAGTCTTGCCTAAATCCCCAGAACAAATAAAATAAAAAGACCAAATCCCTTTTGGTAAAAATAGAAATGTGTATTAAATAATATACTAAATAGAAAATACCCTTGACAGAATTTACTTAACAGGTGGAGCACTGGCATAACAATGGCTTTTTAGTTGTCGCCGTTACATGAAACGGTGCAATGCCCAAATAGCCACTGGGTGGCAGTATGTGCATGTCTGAGAGCCAGAGCTTCCTGGTCAATGATTCCGAGCTTCCCCTGCGCGTGGCACAGGCTGTGCAGTGGCTGGAATACCAACAGATAATGCAAATCCGCTTTCAGACAGGGCACACACTTCGAGTTTCCAGATTTTCAATATATTTCCTTCCTCTGACAGTCGCAACTTCTTTTTAGTAATAAATTGAAATTATGCTGTAAATTTTCCATAAAACTATAGTTTCCTTAACGAAAAACAGGAAATGCTCAACAGGTCAGGCAGCATCTGTGGAGAGAGAAACAGAGTTAACCTTTCAGGTCAATGACCTAGTTTCCTTAATCCTTTCAAAGCCTGATCCCCAGGTTATCATTCTGTTTGGGTCCAAGCAGGAATACACGGCACTAACACAGCCCACTCCAGCACAGCAGTACAATATCAATATCCACATCTTTGCAATATTGCTTTGGGAACAGATTATCCCAGGCTGGCTGTAAATCTCTCCGTACAGTGACACTGGGTGTAAATCTCTCCGTACAGTGACACTGGGTGTAAATCTCTCCGTACAGTGACACTGGAAGATTGTGCACTGAATCACTGGATGGAAAGTCTATGTCAGGGTCACTGCACACCAAGACAGTGGCCTGAATGCTCACCGCACATTGAGATGTTGCTCGGAAACTCGTGACGTAGAATAGGTGCAGGTGCTGTGCAGTCAGACACTGGTCAAACAGCTCCTGAGACAGGCACTCACTGAAACACTGGCCAGTTGGCTTGTCTATAATTAGAGCTACAGGACATAATACAGCTACAGGACATAATACAGCCTGTAATACAGCTGGATTATACCATTAAAATGTCTTGTCAGTCTGCTCTGGCAGATGGGCCTTAAATATTTTTGGTAAAGTGAGATATCATGCCTTGTGTTTGGACACCTTTTACCAAAATAAATAATGCTGTAAGTGCTGATAATAAAGAACAAACTTATACATCATTCAAGAAGCATTTAGATGAGCACTTGAAATGCCATAGCATACAAGGCTACGGACCAAGTGCTGGAAAATGGGATTAGAATAGACAGGGCTTGATGGCCGGCGTGGACACGATGGGCCGAAGGGCCTCTTTCTGTGCTGTATAACTCTATGACTCTATCATCACATCCTCAGGGTGTCTCAAAGCATTTTATAGCCAATTAACTATTCTGAAGTTATGTAGCCAAACATGGCAGCCAATTTGTTCATAACAAAGCTCCAAAACCCCAAATCAGATGTATGACCAGTTAATCGGTTTTTAGTGGTGTTGGTTGAGGGGGAAATTCTGGCCCGGACACTCCGGCAAGGGATCTTGCCGGTAGGAACAATAGAGGTGAGTACTGGCAAGCATCAACAAGCACTTCTTTCCAATATAAGTAAAAGGGAGAGGTGAGTGTTCACCCAGGTACATCCACCCAAGAGGCAAAAGAGGCATTGGTTTAACGTCTCATTCCAAAGATGGCACCTCCACCAGTAGTGTACTGAACTGTCAGCCTAGAATTACGTGCTCAAATGTAAATGAAATTGATCGATAATCAAGAGTTGTCTCTCCCCATGGCCACCTCAGTCCTTGGCACCACTCAACTCTCTTACTTCTGTCGGCAAAATGAGATGATGGATCACTGGCTAATGTTGCTAGCAGGAGCAAAAGGAGTGTGTGATGCAAAGATATACACCCACCTCTCCCTTCTACTTAGAATGAAAAGTGATTGCTAATGCGTGCCAGCACTCACCTCTATTGCTCCTACTGGCACAATCAAGTGGCAGTGGAATAACTGAACCAACTGATGCCCTGCCAGCTGGAAGCTCTCCCACGCACCCACCCGAGACATCTGCCTGCCAAAAATGCTCCCCAGACACCAAGAACAACCCTCAGCTTACAGGATTCACTAAACATAAGAAATAGGAGCAGGAGTAGACCATTCGGCCCCTCGAGCCTGCTCCGCCATTCAATAAGATCATGGCTGATCTTCTACCTCATCTCCACTTTCCTGCACTATCCCCATATCCCTTGATTCCCTTAATATCCAAAAATCTATCGATCTCTGTCTTGACTATACTCAACCACTGAGCCTCCACAGTCCTCTGGGGTACAGAATTCCAAAGATTCACCACCCTCTGAGTGAAGAAATTTCTCCTCATCTCAGTCCTAAATGGCCGACCCCTTATTCTGAGACTGTGACCCCTGGTTCTAGACTCCCCAGCCAGAGGAAACATCCTCCCTGCATCTATCCTGTCAAGCCCTGCAAGAATTTTGTATGTTTCAATGTGATCACCTCTCATTCTTCTAAACTCTAGAGAATATAGGCCTCGTCTACTCAATCTCTCCTCATAAGACAATCCCCCCATCACAGGAATCAGTCTGGTGAACCTTTGTTGCACACCCTCTATGGCAAGTATATCCTTCCTTAGGCAAGGAGACCAAAACTGTACACAATACTCCAGGTGTGGTCTCACCAGGGCCCATTATAATTGCAGTAAGACGTCTTTACTCTTATACTCAAATCCTCTTGTAATAAAGGCCAACATACCATTTGCTTTCCTAATTGCTTGCTGTACCTGCATGTTAACTTTCAGTGATTCGTGCACAAAGACACCCAGGTCCCTCTGAATACCAACATTTCCCAATCTCTCACCATTTAAAAAATACTCTGCTTTTCTATTTTTCCCACTAAAGTGGATAACTTCACATTTTTCCACATTCTATTCCATTTGCCATGTTCTTGCCCACTCACTTAGCCTGCCCATATCCCCTTGAAGCCTCTTTGCATCCTCCTCATAATTTACATTCCCACCTAGCTTTGTATCATCAGCAAACTTGGATATATCACATTTGGTCCCCTCGTCCAAATCATTGATGTAGATTGTGAATAGCTGAGGCCCAAGCACTGATCCTTGCGGTACCCCACTAGTTACATCCTGCCAACCCGAAAATGACCCGTTTATTCCTACTCTCTGTTTTCTGTCTGTTAACCAATCCTCAATCCATGCTAGTACATTATCCCCAATCCCATGAGCCCTAATTTTCTTTTAATAACCTCTTGTGTGGCACCTTATCGAATGCCTTCTGAAAATCCAAATACACCACATCCACTGGTTCCCCCTTGTCTATTCTACTAGTTATAGCCTCAAAAAGCTCTTAACAGATTCGTCAAACATGATATCCCTTTCATAAATCCGTGCAGTGATGCACTGAGCACTGTGAAAGCGACCAACAGAATCACTGGAGGTGAGCACAGGCAGCCTTTGGTGCTCAGCTCTGTAGCTGGGCTGTGTGCTTAGCATGAGTACAGTGTTCTTGGATAGCGATGGAATGAGCTAGCAGATTAGTTCACTGATCAGCTGTTCTGTAGGACGGTACTTGTTGCCAAGCACTAAATAAATCAAATACTGATACCCCAATGTCTGCCGATAGCCCAATGCCCATGAACATTGCGTGGTGGAGAACAGGGACCCGGCTACCCACCGTGTGGTAATTACATGGTATGTCAAGTTTGCAGCAAACAACCTTGATGAAAATTTATTCTGCCCTGACCATTGCACTATATATTTTATCTACCTCTATTCTCAAATTATCCAAATTGATCTAACTTAGATTAATTAGTAACTCTGGAAAGAGACACAAACATGCATGCACTTTGAGCAGATGGCTGTACAAGATTCTCACATGTTCCTAGGACTGGAAGTCCTGTCACACACCTAGTTATAAAATCACAGCCACAGTAGGTTCTCCAGGGTCTTGTAGAGAAGCCCCATTTTTCATTGACTGTGAATGATTAACAGGAATGATGGTTTCTTGGCTGGACAGTTCATTTCCCTCAATTAAAGAGCCACATATTCCACAGGGGCTGAAGTAAGGAGCTAGGAAACAGTGATCCCGAGGGTTCCTCAAATATCTTGGAACGATATACTTTCATTGAAACACCAGATAAACATTAAAAAATCTCTCTCTGGAAAACAGACTTTATGCAGAAGAACAGCAGAAAAATTAGTCTTCACTGACTTTCCCCACCATCAAACTATAGCAATAAATTACCCCCACCATCAAACCCACGTTTCCCCACGATCGCCTCTATTCATGTCCGCATTTTGCCTGTTACTCTGGACCCGAGCCCAATATTTCTACCCCCTTTTTAAAAAAAAATTCTGCCCCTGTTGGGCCCTGCTCTCCTATCTGCTCCCCTTCTCATTTCCCAGTAATGCCACCTTTCATTTCTCTGCTTTCACCTTTTTGCTCTCATTTCACCCGTCACTGCCTCCTTACAAGCAGCAACCTCAACTTAGCGATCCTCCTCTCCTGCCAACTTTCCCGCCAAGCCGCTGGGGAATAATTTCCCCAGCCTCTGCCCGTCCCGCCCACTCCACCGACACCGACCCCCTTGGAAACTGCCAGCGGATCAATCATTGCCCCTTTCTGTAGTTCTCTCCCCTCATTCGGAAACAGTCAGCTCGCCGACCCATCCCACCCGCTCAGTGAAAATACCATAACTCACCCTTTCTTCCAAAACTAAAATCTGCTTGAAGCATTACCAGCAGCACTGCCCAGCTGATAAGCATTGGCTTTGACCACAAGCAATGCTCAACCGCCTCCAAAGAGCTGCCCAGACACTTACATTTCAAAAACCACAAATCTTAATGTGGTTACTTTCCAATATCTCAAAATCGTGGCAAGTGCAGGCAATGAGCTGATAATCTACAGAAACGTTCCTTCTCCTAGCTACAACTGGACTGAAGTAGATGCCAATTAATGCACTGCACATTACATCCGCCACTACGAGTGTACTTGCATCGAAGTTACTCATTCACAGCAGTCAATGGATATACTTGTCCAAGGCAGGACATACGGCAGGCACCACTCGGCCCTGACATCCTGCACCCACGGTAGCAAGCTGATCTCATCAATGTTTCAACATCAGGAATTCTAACTCTTACAATCATGAGTGAAACCCAATGACAGCATCCTCTAGCTGCACTGCTCTCTCATGCAACTGAGATTCCATACACTTTCAATTGCTGTGTTGATTAAGTAATTCCATTCTGTGTAAATAAACTGCCTATAAGTGCATCCCCAGTATTCTAGAAACACTCATGGCCCAGACCATGAAAAGCAACTAGGAATGTACCAAGTTTTGAAACTGAAATTTTAACATCCAGGAGAAATATACCCAAGAACTACTCAATCTGTGCAAAAATATCTTCCGATTAGGCATCCGAATCAAACCATCCCATCAACGCCTAAAATCCAAAACATCAGAAATGTCAGATTACGGTATTGGCCCAGAAATTAAACATCGATGGTTCCCGCGGGGGTAAGGATTCCCCGCGATATCGCACTCCGCGCCTACCTTTTTGTTTCGGGCCCACACGAACTTCAGTTTCAGGGCCTCTCCCGGTTGCCAGCATGCAGTGCTTGCGTGTCCCAGAGGCGCAATTAGTTCGTGCGAGCTCTGGGATCACGTGATTCAGTTAGAGCCAATGGCAGCACACCATCTTTCATTCATAGTTTTGACAGCAAGGGCTGTCAAAGCTATGAATACTACAAGCCCCCAAAAGAACAGCTAAACCTCAATTAAATAAAAAAAAAGCCATCGCATTAATAAAATAACTATAGTTAAATAAATTAACCACTTTAAACAAAAAAATTAAATTTTTGAAAAAATTTAAAATCTTTTTAAAAGTTATAAAAATAAACTTACCTTTCTTTAAAGTCTCTAAAAAAGATAAACTTGTTGAAAAAATTTAAAATAACACTTAATTAACTACTTACCTTGTTAAAAGGGGGTCCTACGCCTGCTTTCTTTATGTGTAAAATCTTCACCACTTACCTGCGCGTTCAAACCTGAAAAAAAAACTAAGTGCACTGCGTGCACACAACCTGCAGTGCGCACGCGGTTCACTTAGGAACCGCCCCCTTTGCAATACACGAAGTGCCGGTTTCCCGCGCATGCGCAGTGCATGCAGGAAACCGGCAATTCGAGACCTAATACGCGAGAGTACACAGTGCGTACTCTCGCGTATTAGGTCTAATTTTCGGGCCATTATGTTTCAACAGTGGGGCAGGAGGGCACCTTTGGGAACTGTAGGAAGCACAATTCAGCTACACATTTTACCATACAGTTGAACATGTGCCTCCTTCCAGCCCATAATGTCCGTACTTTAATGTCGGAGTTGTAATCCAGCACCTGACTCGACGTTTCCCCATCACACCGGAGGTGGTGAGACTGCTGGATGCTGAAGCAGCCGGGTAACCAGGGCTGCCGCTGCAACATGGGCAACAGCTTAAGATTCGGTACGGACATATCTGCTGTGTCAAACACACACGTTTGTGATCTATCATTCAATCATTTAACAAAACGATCAGCCTTTCGGAGCTATTACAAAGATAAATCCATCCCAGCAGAGGGCAGCACCTCAGTCATTTTGACACTCGCTTATTATCAAAGAACATTCTTACAAATTGTTTTTTTTTAGAACTATAATAAAACCTGGTGTATAAGTCACAACTTCAAACCGTGTTTATGTCCTGTAAATATGGAGCTCTTTATAGAAGAGGCACAAGCAAAATGGGGTGAATGATGTACATTTGACACTGTTTCACCTTGCCCTGTGTACAATGATAAACTCTAGTAACAAATAAACTAAAAACAAAGAGGAAAGGTCTGCAAAATCCTAAATCGAACAATCTTCCGTTGTTACTGTGCAGGATGAGTAATTTATGCTTTATGGTGATTCCAATTCCACAGACCCTCCAGTGATCACACACATTATCCAGAATTCTCTCCCCATATATTAGATGTTATCACTCATACCAATCACCAGAGACCAAACTTCATGGCTATGATTTTAGCAGAACATCCTGTTAGCAACTTCCTTACAAATTCCAATCTGCTATTACCTCAATTTTACAGACAGGCGATTAGCTGTAATTCTGTTAGCGGCCATATTCTACACAGTGTTCACATTAACTAGTTACTGTGTGTTTGTCAGTTCTGATTATTCATCATAAACTTCAGCTAAGGCAGATGGTGTGACTGTGGGCTGGAGATGCTGTTTTCTGAAGGAGTGTGTGGTGCTCGTTACACGAACTAGGTAAGCGTTTTACATTTATTTACCTCAATGAGGAGCCCACATATAACCCCCTCCCCCGGCTCCTGACTGCCTGGAGACACTTACCAGAGGGCGCTGCAAAGCTAACAGAGGCCTGATATTGTACAACTCTATGCCAGCAGGGGGCTGAGGCCCAATATCTGGGCCCCCACGCCCCTGCTCACCCCCAGTAACCTGCGCCCCTGCTCACTGCGCCCTGCACCCCCCCACACCCAGCGCCCTCTGCTCACCCATACCTTGTGCCCCCACTCACCTGAAATTCTGGGCCACTTGACCAGGGAAGTAATTAATGCAGATACTTGACTGCCCAGAATCCAGAGCAAAGAAAGGCCACTCAGCCACTCTAATGGGGGTTTATGTATGGTTGGTTTATGTCTGATTACTCTATCGTGGGTTTCTCTCCCACATCACCTGCTGATCCCCCACTTTAGACACACGTTTATTCCCTCAATTTCCCCATTGAAGTGTTAATACTTCTAAACCCCTGCCCCCGCCTCCTTCTCAAAATATATCGATCTAGCTTTTGTCCCCAAAGGTCCCAATTGGCACTGAATCAACTAACTTTTCTTGAATTAGTTCCACATATCCTGCCAGCACACCCACATCCAGAGAATCAATTAAAAAAAAATGATTTTTAATTGCCTTTGGGGGTTGGAGAGGAATTTCCCAAAAGGTTTGCCAAATTGGTCTCGGGATTGTTAATCTGTTTTTTTGCCTCTCCCAGGAGATGGCATGGCTGCACGGTGGGTGGAGGTATTGGGGGTCATGTTCTTTAGCTGCACCCAGGCCGAATGGGACTGCCTCGATGAAGCAGCTAGTCTGTTTATGTCCGTCTTTTCGTGTGTTTGTCCAGTTTTATTCTAATCTCTAGCCTTGTCATGTTGGCTCGGCATCTGGCTATACAAGAGCCTTTAGTGCAGTTCATGTTCAGCCATCAGCATGCACACCTCAGGCTCGGTGGGGTTCCAGCTTTCCGCTCTGTACTTACTCCTTTGGTGGATTCAGATCTTCTGGCCGAGGCTCGAAAAACCGGAGTACTTCATCACATTGTGAGATCAGAGATGGCAGTCGGACCAGAGACTAGAGTGGATTAAATAAGAGAGTTATGTACTGCAGCAAGATCAATATACAGTCACACAGACATCTCATCACAGTATTACAAATATGGAGACTGTACTTGTCTCATTATTAAGCAAAGTTCAAATGATAGCTGCTGACCAAAAGATAAAACAGGTATCTTTTGTCCTACTGATTTAAACTGGAAGTCTGTTACATTTTTGGGGTTTCATAACTCGTTTCATAATTCCAAATATTTTGGGCTTTTGTGCTTTGGTAAGCTCTAGCTCCCCATTTTCCAGAGAGTGTTTTCACTTATCCATATATCTCGATAAATTTGGAATGTGCCCAGGGAACAAACAGACTTTGGGTTCTGATGAAATGTCATCGACCTAAAACATTAACACTGTTTCTCTCTCTCTCCCCAGATGCTGCCTGACCAGCTGAGTGTATCCAGCATTTTCTGTTTTTATTTCAGAGAACCCTCTTTGGGTTATCCTTATCCACAAGCTACCCCATGGCGATATCATCCGAAGCCATGGGGTCAGCTTCTACATGTAAGCTAATGGCTCCCAGCTGCCGTGCTCCACCACCTCTCGACTCCTCCACTGTTCCATGTTGTTAGATAGTTTGTCCCAGATAATGAAGCAGTCTGTGCCCGCATGCAACAAGACCTGTACAACATTCAGGCTTGGGCTGATAAGTGGCAAGTAACATTCAGGCCACACAAGTGCCAGGCAATGACCATCTTCAACAGGAGAGAGTCGAGCCACCTCCCTTTGAGATTCAATGAGATTACCATCGCCGAATCCCCCGCCATCAAAATCCTAGGGGTCACAATTGACCAGAAACTTAACTGGACCAGCCACATAAATACTGTGGCAACAAGAGCAGGTCAGAGGCTGGGTATTCTGTGGCGAGTGTCTCACCTCCTGACTCCCCAAACCCTATCCACAATCTACAAGGCACAAGTAAGGAGTGTGATGGAATACTCTCCACTTGCCTGGATGAGTGCAGCTCTAACAACACTCAAGAAGCGGAGATGCCGGCGTTGGACTGGGGTGGACAAAAATGAGAAGTCGCACAACACCAGGTTATAGTCCAACAGATTTATTTAAAATTACAAGCTTTTGGAGCTATCGCCCCTTCTTCAGGTAAAGTTATAATGAGTGAATCTACAAAAGTTCACAGAATATAAACACAGAAACTGCAGAGATACAATCTTTCCTTACATCAAAGACACACCAAGAGCACAGCCAAGACAATGATATGTGTCCCAGGGGGTCCAACGTGTCAAAACCTGCTGTCTGCAGTGTTTTTTTGGGTTTGTTTTTTGGGTTTGTTTTTTTGTGTTTTTTTTTTAAAAACTGGAAAGACAGACAACGATGTCAAGTCACGTTCTGTAGCGTGACATGAACCCGATATCCCTATTGAGGCCGTCCTCATGAGAGCGGAACTTGGCTATCAGTTTCTGCTCGATGATTTTGCGTTGTCGTGTGTCTTGAAGGCCGCCTTGGAGAACGCTAACCCGCAGATCCGAGGCTGAATGCCCTTGACTGCTGAAGTGTTCCCCGACTGGGAGGCAACAATCCTGCCTGGCGATTGTTACGCGGTGTCCGTTCATACATTGTCTCAGTGTCTGCATGGTCTCGCCGATGTACCATGCTCTGGGGCTACGCCATGTTCTTCGCAGCCTTCAACAGATCATCGATGACGACGAACACCTTGCTAAGGCCATCCCCACGCCTCCACTACTCGCCTTCAAGCAGCCGCCTAACCTCAAAAGTACCATCGTTCGCAGCAAATTACCCAGCTGTCAGGAGAACAGCGACCACGACACCACACAACCCTGCCACGGCAACCTCTGCAAGACATGCCAGATCATGAACACAGATACCGTCATCACACGTGAGGTCACTACCCACCAGGTACATGGTACATACTCATGTGACTCGGCCAACGTTGTCTACCTGATACGTTGCAGGAAAGGATGCCCTGATGTACCATGCTCTGGATTGTATCTCTGCAGTTTCTGTGTTTATATTCTGTGAACTTTTGTAGATTCACTCATTGTAACTTTACCTGAAGAAGGGGCGATAGCTCCGAAAGCTTGTAATTTTAAATAAATCTGTTGGACTATAACCTGGTGTTGTGCGAACACTCAAGAAGCTCGACACCATCCAAGACAAAGCAGCCCGCTTGATTGGCACCCCTTCCACCACCTTAAACATTCACTCCCTCCACCACCAACGCACCGTGGCTACAGTGTGTATCATCTACAAAATGCACTGCAGCAACTCGCCAAGGCTTCTTCGACAGCACCTCCCAAACCCGCGACCTCCACCACCTAGGTGGTCAGGGGCAGCAGACACATGGGAACACCACCACCTCCAAATTCCACTCCAAGTCACACACGATCCTGACTTGGAAATATATTGCCGTTCCTTCATCGTCGCTGGGTCAAAATCCTGGAACTCCTTCCCGAACAGCACTGTGGGAGTAACTTCATCTCACGGACTGCAGCGGTTCAAGAAGACGGCTCACCACCACCTTCTCGAGCGTAATTAGGGATGGGCAATAAATGCTGGCCTTGCCAGAGACTCCCACATCCCATAGAGTCATAACGGCACAGAAGGAGGCCATTCGGCCCATTGAGTCCGTGCCGGCTCTCTGCAGAGCAATCCAGTCAGTCCCATTCCCCCGTTCTATCCCTGTAGCCCTGCAAGTTTATTTCCCTCAAGTACCTATCCAGTCTCCCCTTGAAAACATTGTGTGTGTCCGCTTCCATCACTTCTGTCAGCAGTGAGTTCCAGGCCCTCAACATTCGCTGCGTAAAAAGTTTTCCCTCACGTCCCCCCTGTATCTCTTGCCCAAAACCTTAAATCTGTGTCCCCTAGTCCTTGTACCATCAAATAGTGGGAACAGCCTTTCCCCATCTAGCCTATCCAAACCCGTCATAATCTTGTACACCTCTATCAAATCACCCCTCAACCTCCTTTGCTCTAATGAAAACAAATCCAGCTTCTCCAACCTGTCCTTGTAGCTAAGATCCCCCATCCCCGGAACCATTCTGGTAAATCTCCTCTGCACCCTCTCAAGGGCCTTCACATCCTTCCTAAAGTGTGGTGACCAGAACTGGACGCAATACTCCAGTTGTGGCCCAACCAGCGCTTTATAAAGATTCAGCATAACTTCTCTACTTTTGTACTCAATACCTCTATTTATGAAACCCAAGATCCCATATGCTTTGCTAACCACTCTCTCAATATGTCCTGCCACCTTCAGGGACCTATGCACATTAACTCCCAGGTTCCTCTGTCCCTGCACACTCTTTAAAACTGTGCCATTAAGTGTATATTGCCTCTCCCTGTTCCTTCTGCCAAAATGCATCACCTCATACTTCTCTGTATTAAATTTCATCTGCCACTTGTCTGCCCATTCTGCTAGCCTTTCTTTGTCCTGTTGCAGTCGATTGGTATCATCCTCACTGTTTGCCACACCCCCAAGTTTGGTGTCATCGGCAAATTTAGAAATTCTACTCTGTATTCCAATATCCAGGTCATTTATATATATCAAAAAAAGCAGTGGCCCCAGCATTGACCCTTGGGGAACACCACTGTCTACCATCCTCCAGTCTGAAAAACAGCCAATTACCACAACTCGCTGTTTTCTGTCCTTAAGCCAATTCCTTATCCAAGCTGCCACTGACCCACCTGTTCCATGAGCCTCAATTTTGTTAACCAGCCTTCTATGCGGTACTTTGTCAAACGCCTTCCTAAAATCAATGTAGACAACATTCATTGCATTACGATAGCAAAATACTGCAGATGCTGGAAATCCGAAATAACAACAGAAAATGCTGGAAAAACTCAGCAGGCCAGGCAGCATCAGTGGAGAGAGAAACAGAGTTAACGTTTCAGGTCAAAGACCTTTCGTCAGAACTGGAAATAGCAGGAAATGAAATAGATTTAAAGCAAGGATAAAGCTGGG
>JASTWF010000430.1:0-235038 GCA_030390025.1 Squalus acanthias
GTGGCCATGGCAACAGCAGATCTACTGGTCATGATCTTCAATGTAGTAGTGTATTATATTTTCAGTTATCACTTTCCATTTTCATTCCTATCCCAGACTCCCGTGTGTAAGTTCATTCTATATATGACTACTGTCAACCTCGATGTGTCTGTTTGGTTCACCGTCTCCTTCACATTTGACCGATTTGTAGTTATCTGCTGCCAAAAGTTTAAACCAAAGTATTGCACCGAGAGAACTGCGGCCGCGGTTATAACAACGTTCTCAGTCCTGATCGTATTAAAGGACATCCCCGCTTTGTTTGCAGTTGAACCTCAGCAAATAATTGACAAGGTGCAGTGGGGCTGCCGATCCAGTGTGGCTTTTTTTTTCTCACCTCCAGGTATAGCCTACGTCTGGTTTCACAGCGCCTGGATAGTTTGGCTTCCTTTTACTATGATTATCTTGTTTAATTATTTGACAGTCAGACGGATGTTAATGGCCACTAAAGCCCGAAAGGGATTCCGCGGTCACAGCAGGGAGAATCAGTGTGATCCAGAGACGGAGAACCGACGGAAATCCATCATTTTACTCTTCACTGTATCAGGTAGTTTCATACTGTTGTGGATGACAAATGCCGTGAGTTTGGTAACTACCAGCCTGACAAACACCAATTATTACCGAGGTGACCGCACAGACCCTGGATATATCGCCACTGAAACCGGAGCAATGTTGAAGTATTTGAGTTCTTGTCTAAACCCGTGTATTTATGCAGCGACCCAGCGGAAATTCAGAGAAGAGCTGAAGAATGTGATGAAATCTCCCTGGACAATGATTCTGAGATTAGCTGGAAAATGAGAGGAAAAATAATCAAGCCAAACGCAAGCTTCTTCGTAACTAAAGCTCATTTCAACTCCGTTTCCACCGTATAGTGTCCTTCTTTCTGCTAATGTGAAGAATGGGAGAGTTCTTGTGTGAATCTTTCTTCCATTTGGTAGCATGCGTTTGATGTCTGCTTTACATTGGTGTTCTTCTTTCGTTGAGTAAACATAACCTATTCCTGCAAAGTTAGCACATTTCAAGTTCAGGGATCAAAGATAACAATGATGAGGTGTAGCAGTGGGGTCGGACACGTGGATCACAGAAAAATCAACCTTACACTGCAGATACTGGGATCGGGCGCGCCACTTTAAAATCATCAATTTCATTTGGTGCCGAAACAATTAAAGGTCATGCGATTGCGATATTGGTAACTTTCCTGGAAGTTTGGTGTGAATATTGCAGGCGCGGGTATCTCTATCGGACTCCATTCCTCATTGACAAATAGAGTCACCTGATCAATGCGTTTTTGGAGGAAGCTATCGGAACTCGTCTCAGCGATGTGACCTTTCACCTCTGTTTTCCCAGATACTGTCTTAAAATCTCGATTGTACACTGACTGGTGTCTCTCACTCAGCACAAAGCACATTAGTCTGCTCTTGTTTTGTGCTGTCGATAAAAGTATCATGAGTAATATTATTTATACTCATTCTCAATCAGTCTCCCAAACAAAATGGTAAAGGCATGTAAAAATTAATGATCATTCATATAGTTATTAACTATTACAATTGATGTAAATTTTCGTTAACATAAAACACTGCCATTAATTTGAATAAAATCAATCTGATATTCAGTATTCTGTGTTTGGCTGAATATTTGCAGACGTTCAGAAACAATCTCTGGTCATTAACGTCTTATTATTCGGTTCCACGTTGTTCAAAAAAGTAATTGAAAAATACCAACAACTTTGAATCAGTTACAAATTGTTCATCGGTGATCTCGCCTGATTGAGCGAGAAACGCCAAGGAACGGGAGCTGGAGGTTGTGGAATGAGCTAAAGGGTGTGGATGGCCTGCGAGCGATAGGGATCCAAATACTTAATTCATAGAAACTGCGTTTTCAGGTGGATAAATCCATGAGAAACCTAACAGAAATGTGTGTTATAGGGACAGGGAAATAGATCACAAGAATAATCAAGTGATGATGAATCTTTAAAAAATGCTGGTGAGGCCACCTTTAGAACACCGGGTACAGCTTCGGCCCCTCATTGTAGAAGAGACATAAAATCCACTGAGAGCGGGCAGTGCAGATGCACCAGGATGGTGCCATGGACCGTAAATATACTGATGATGAGGGACAAGATATTGGGTCAACTTACGCTGGAGCAGCAGAAGCTAAGAGTATATTTAATCGAGCTTTTAAAATGTATGAACAGTTTCGGCAGAGTGAAGAGGGTGGGATCATTCCATCTAGTCGGTTGATCAGCGATAAAGGGCGGTCGACTTAAAATGGTCAAAAAGGAACTGAGCAGAGAGGTTCGCAGAAACGACTTTGTTCAAAGGGTTGCTGGAGCATGGAATGTTTTGCCTCAGGGAATAGTTAAGGGAAAATTTGATGAATATTTGAAGCAGATAAATCATATGTCTGTGGAGAGAGTGGAAGAGAGTGCGGAAAATTTTTGATTGCTGTATCAAAGAACCCGGTACAGATAGAATGGGTGATATGACCTACTTGCACCCAATATCTATGGTTTTATAGAGTTACCTATGTTGACCTCATTATCATTTATGTTGTTTTTAAGATACCCTCATGCCCGTTGAGATTCAATTAAACAAAATATTAAAATAAACTGGTAGCAAGGAAGATCCCAGAGGTTCAATAGTCACCCTTCCCTTACAGGTTCCCATTTGTCGATAGCCTACTTTCATCAGCATGATTTTTCAGAATTCATTAGACTCGGGAACAGTGCCCATGGATTGGAGGGTAGCTAACGTTACCCCACTATTCAAAAAGGGGGGTAGGGAAAAAGCAGGTAATTACAGACCTGTAAGCCTTACATCAGTTGTGGGCAAAATGCTGGAGTCCATCATTAAGGATGAAATAGCCGAGCACTTAGCAAATGGGGACAGGATAGGACAGAGTCAACATGGATTTACAAAGGGTAAATCGTGCTTGACTAATCTATTGGAATTTTTTGAGGGAGTAACTGGTAAAATAGATGGGGGAGAGCCAGTAGATGTGGTGTACCTGGACTTCCAAAAGGCCTTCGATAAGGTCCCACATAAAAGATTAGCATGGAAAATTGAAGCTCATGGGATAAAGGGGAAAGTATTGACGTGGATAGAGAACTGGCTGTCAGATAGAAAACAGAGAGTTGGAATAAACGGCTCATTTTCTGAATGGCAGGCAGTAACAAGTGGGGTACCACAGGGATCTGTCCTGGGTCCCCAGCTGTTCACAATTTATATTAATGACCTGGATCAGGGAGTCGAATGCAGCATTTCCAAATTTGCAGACGACACTAAACTAGGAGGGGGGGTGGGCTCAGAGGAGGAGACCAGGAAGCTCCAGAGCGATTTGGACAGACTGGGTGATTGGGCGGATAAATGGCAGATGCACTATAATGTGGACAAGTGCGAAGTTATCCACCTTGGGTGCAGGAACGGGAGGGCAAATTATTATTTAAATGGCAATAAATTGGGAGAGGGGGAAGTACAGAGAGACCTGGGTGTTCTTGTACACCAGTCACTGAAGGCGAGCATGCAGGTGCAACAGGCGGTCAAGAAGGCAAACGGTATGCTGGCCTTCATAGCAAAAGGGTTGGAATACAGGAACAGGGATACCTTGCTGCAGCTGTACAGGGCACTGGTGAGACCACACCTCGAGTACTGTGTACAGTTTTGGTCGCCTCATCTGAGGAAAGATGTTCTTGCCATGGAGGGGGTGCAGCGGCGATTCACCAGGCTGATACCAGGAATGGCGGGATTGACCTATGAGGAGAGACTATGTAGTTTAGGGATGTACACACTGGAGTTTAGAAGATTGAGAGGGGACCTCATAGAAGTGTATAAAATTCTGACAGGTCTAGACAGATTAGATGCAGAAGGAATGTTTCCCTTGGCGGGTGAGAACAGAACTAGAGGACATAATTTAAGGATAAGGGCTAAACCATTTCGGACAGAAATGAGGGGGAATTTCTTCACTCAGAGAGTGGTGAACCTGTGGAACTCATTGCCACAGAGGGCAGTGTACGCCAGCTCATTAAATATATTTAAGAGGGAATTAGATATATTTCTACAGGCAAAAGGGGTTATGGGTTACGGAGAGAAGGCGGGGACGGGATACTGAATTGAAGGATCAGCCATGATCTCATTAAATGGCGGAGCAGGCTCGAAGGGCCGGATGGCCTACTCCTGCTCCTATCTTCTATGTATCTATGTATCTATGTATTTTGTAATGAGCTGTCTGTGCAGAGCCAGATCTCCCACCCATCCCATAATTCCTCACCGTTTGTAGATGTGGTACCTTGTCCGCTGCTTCATTAAAATCAGACTGGGTCATTCCAACTGCATTTCCCCTGCCCTACAGGCCAGTGATGTGTTTCAGAAACTCCAGCAGGTTAGTTAAAGATGACACATCGTCCCTCAAACCAATATAATTCCCTTTTACATTGGTCCTCTCCCAGGAGCTCACCCATTGGCTCTCCCCTGGCCTTATTTTAAACACTGGGATTATTCCAGCTGCTGTCAGATCCTCAGGAATCTTCTCTAATTGTGGAAACTTGCAGCAGTGTCAGTAAACCTGCACTCCTGTCAGTCCCCATTCCTCTATATCGCGGTGTCTGGGTCCCTGGATTTCAGATTCCCATTTTATGCGTTTGAACACTGTAACTACATTTAGAATCCGCAGTTGCAAGCACTCCTTCAATGATTCCCCTGTGTTCTACTCCGAATATTTACCAAACGGCTTTTGCTAGTCCTTGCTATCTACCTGCTAGATTCGTTGGATAATAAAAAAGCTTTTTCTTAATCCTTAACACTGCTCCCGACATAATGACTTGGAGCACACTGTGCCTCCTATTAGCCCTGAAATTCGCCTCTCCAGCATGCCGGGGGTGTAAGGATCGCGCGTGCAATTACCTACCGCGCCTGCCGTTGAGTTTTGGGCCCACGGGAACTTCAGTTCCTGGGCCTGCTCCAAGTGCCAGCGCGCAGTGCTTGCGTGTCCCAGGGGCGCAGTTAGTGCGAGGCGTCCCCTGGGATCACGTGGGCCATGGAGAGCCAATGGCAGCAGACCATCTTTCATTCATAGATTTGACAGGAAGACCTGTCAAATCTGTGAACTGAAATCGGCCCCAAATGAACAGCTAAACTTAAAATAAAGTTTGAAAAAAACATCACATTTAGAAAATAACTATAGTTAAAGAAATTAACTATTTAAACAAAATTAAAATACTTTTTAACATTACTAAAACTAAACTTACCTTTCTTTAAAATATCTGAAAAAGATAACCCTGTTGAAAAATTGTTTAAATTATACTTAATTAACCACTTACCTTGTTGAATACGGCTCCTGCGTCTCCTTTTTAAAAGCGTAGGTTCTTCAATACATACCCTCCCAAAGAAACCTGATAAAAGCCTCCACCGCGCACGCGGTTCACCGCCCCCTTCAGCACACCGGAAGTTCCGGTTTCCCGCGCATGCGCAGTGCATGCAGGGAACCGGCACTTCAGGACACCTTACGGGTGAGTACACAGTGCGTTCTCACCCGGGAAGGGCCGAATTTTTGGCCCATTATCTTTTAAATGAATGAATACATTTTTATTCCACCCCCACGAGCTCTTCCTCAACTACTTTGCGCTTGTCTACTCCTGCGCTGGGATCTCACTGACCTGCCCCACGGCAGCAATCTCACACGCACAGCGGGCGAATTATCAGAAAATTATTGAAGCGCTCACTCTGCTTTCATTCAATTCACATTAATGGGCGGGCAACATAAGCGGCCTAGAATCATAGAATCAGAAAGCACATAAGGAGGCCATGCGGCCTATAGTGTCTCACGCGGCTCGCTGAAATTTGTCCAACTCCGCTGCTCTTTCCCCACAGCCCAGCAACCCTTTCGTTTTCAAGCAAATATCCAGTTCCCTTTTGAAGTTGCTATTTTTATAAGGGTGTGAGCAATGGCTCTGTGTTGGCATTCTCGCCTCTGAATCAGACGGCAGTGGGATAAAATCCCACTCCAGATACTTGAACACAAAATCTATGCTGATACTTCAGTGCAATGCTGAGTGTGTGCTGCATTGTCGGATGGGACATTAAGCTAAGCTCTCAGCAAGACATAAAAGAGCCCACAGCACTATTACGAAGAGGAGCAGGGGAGGTCCCCACAGTGTCCTGGACAATATTCATCCCTCAACCAACAACACTAAAACAGATTAAGTGGTCATTATCTCATTGCTCTTCTGAGATGTTGTTGTGCACACATTGTCTGTCCCGCTTCCAACATTACAACAGTGTCCACACCTCAAAAATACTTATTTTGCTGTAAAGCGCTTTGTGACGCCCTGAGGTGGTGAACATTGCTGTATACAGGCAAGTCTTTCTTTTGTTATTATTGAATTTGCTTCCATGACCCTTTCGGACAATGCATTCCAGATCATAACAGTTCGCTGTTCAATTAAAAAACTCATGATCTCCTCTCTGGTCCATTTGCCAATTACTTACTATTGATTATCAAGACGTGAATAAGTACAAACCCTCGGCAGCCCTCACCTGATAGCCTGATGTGTACCTCGGGGAGCTGTATGTTTAGTTTTTGAAATATCGAATGCTTTTTGCTCAGCGCCCCTAACCCCAGAATGCCAATAGACATTTGCATTTACATTCCGTTAGCAACACTTATACTTGGAAATGTTGACCTCAGGGTTTCCACAACTCACCTGCTCTATTCCATCAGTTACTGGGCAAGGTGTTACAAAGGTTATGCCGACCGGAGGCACTTGTCGAGTTGCTAGAGGATATATTGCTCCATACGGAAACTAATGAAGAGCATTACATCTTGCTCGGAGAATATTTGGTTCTATTATGGGATAGCGGGATAAAAGTAAACCCAAGGAATACTGGGATAGTACAGCCCACAGTCCAGTATCTAGGAGTGATTGTAGAACGTGGTGTACATAAGTTCAGTGAAGATAAAATAAAGGTCATAGGTCAAATACGATTCCCAGTTAAAATCGCCCCCTGGGCCAGTGGTAATGGTGAGGCAGAGCAGCTAGCCCAGGAGTTTGAGAGAGCCCCAAAACTGTGGGATCCGCCACGTAAGCCTTTCAGGGCCAGGTAAATAAAGTTTAAAGTGACACATTTCCCTTTAGTTCTTGCAAGGGTGCAGGGTGAGGTCCCTTGGGTTAAATAAGTCCAGGCAGTCATTAAAGATGAGGGCTCATGGCCCAAAGATGCCTTTAACAGAAAGGACAATTTTACAGCACAGGATAACTTGTAATTTAATCAGGGAAAATGGGTAGTCCCGCAGTCACCCCGTAATGAGCTCGTCCATTGGGCCCACAACTCTATTGGGCACCACAGGGTGACAGCTAGTTCAAAGGCTACTGCAGCCGATGTGGTGGCCTTGTATGGATCAAACGCTGAAAGCCATTATTAATGACTGTTTTGTAAGTAGAAGCGTTTCCTAATTGCACTCCTGAAAAGCCTGGCTCTAATTTTCAGATTATGCTCCCCAGTCCTAGAATCCCCAGCCTTCGGAAATAGCTTCTCTCTTTCTACCTTATCTGTTCCTATTCATATCTTGAAAACGTCAATCAAATCACTCCTCAACCTTCTAAATTCTAGGCAATACAATCCTAATTTGTGTAATATTTCATCATATTTGAACCCTTGCTATCTGGGTATCATTTTGGTAAACCTTCGTTGCACTCCCTGCAAGGCCAACATATCCTTCTTAAGGTGTGGTGCCCAGAACTGCTCACAGAACTCCAGGTGTGGTCTAAACAGGGCTTCGTATAGCTGCAGCATAACTTCTACCCCTTGTATTCTTGACCTCTAGATATAAATGCCAGTATGCTATGGGCCTTTTTGATTATTTTTTTACATGTGCTAAATATTTAAATGATCTATCTGAGAGTATAATGATGCAGGGCAAAATGTGAAGGTCCTTTAGTGACGCTGCTTCTACAGGAGCCCGGATAGCTCAATTGGTAGAATATCAGACCTTTAATCTGACAGTCCAGGGTACAAGTCCTCATCCTTCGCATTCATACAGTAAAGTAAAACTCTGATTATTTAATAATGGCAACAGGAGTACTCCATTTAGGCCTCCGATTCTGTTCTGCCATTCAATGAGATCTGTGACCAAACTCCCTTTGCACCAGATGCCTTAATACCTGTAGTTAACATCAATCAATCAAAGTTTAACAGTTGACCCAACATAAGCTGCTGTTTGTGGAAGTGAGATACACATTTCTACCACCCATTCCATGGAGAAGTCTTTCCTAATTTTACTCCTGCAAAGGCTTGGACCTAATCTGTAGGCGGTGTCCCCTAGTCCTAGACTCGCCAATTATCGGAAATAGCTTCTCTCTATCTACCCTATCAATTCCCCTGAATACGTGAATACTTCAATCATATCATTCCTTAAGCTTCTAAATTCCAATGATTACAACCCTAGTTTGTTGTAATCTCCCCTTGTAATTGAACCCTTGGACTCTATGTATCATTCTGGCAAATCTACGCTTCACTCTTTAATCCTCATACTACCTTCCGAAGGTGTAATGCCCATAAGTGAGCACAGTATTCCAGGTGTGGTCTAAACAGGGCTTTGTCTCGCTGTAGCTTAATTTTCCCCCCTTATATTGTAATACTATAGATATAAAGACCAGCATTCAATTAGCCTTTTGGATTCTTTTATCTACCCGTCCATGACAATTTAATGATAAATTTAGATGGCCATGTAAGTGGGCGCGGTGGCCAAGCTGTAAGGCGACGGTCTTGTAAACCGACTAGCGCGGGTACGATGCCCGTCCGTGCCTCGGCTATTTTTGAATAATTCAGGCGATGCTTTCCAAACGACACGTCCCTTGTCCAGCCGCTTCATTTCTACAGGACATAGAAGGCTAACAGACAAATGGCTGATGGAATTTAATACAGAGAAGTGTGAGGTGATGCATTTTGGCAGAAGGAAGAGGGAGAGGCAATATCCACTTAATGGCACAGTTCTAAAGATTGTACAGGGACAGAGGGACCTGCGAGTTAATGTGCATAGTTCCCTGAAGGTGGCAGGACACAGAGAGAGTGGTGAGCAAAGCTTATGGGATCTTGGCTTCATAAATAGAGGTATTGAGTACAAAAGTAAAGAAGTTATGCTGAACCTTTATAAAATGCTGGTGAGGCCACAACTGGATTATTGCGTCCAGTTCTGGTAACCACACTTTAGGAAGGATGTGATGGCCATTGAGAGGGTGGAGATGAAATTTACTAGAAAGTTTCCAGGGATGGGGGATCTTAGCTACAAGGACAAGTTGGAGAAGCTGGTTTTGTTTTCATTAGAGCAAAGGAGGTTGAAGGGTGATTTTATAGAGGTGTACAAGATTATGACGGGTTTGGATAGGCTAGACGGGAAAAGGCTGTTCTCACTAGTTGATGGCACAAGGGCTGGGACACATATTTAAGGTTTTGGGCAAGAGATACAGGGGGGATGTGAGAAAAAAATATACGCAGCGAGTGGTGAAGACCTGGAATTCACTGCCGACGGAAGTGGTGGAAGCGGAGACACTCAATGTTTGCAAGGGGAGACTGGATATGCACGTGAGTGAAATAAATTTGCAGAGCTACGGGGATAGAGCAGGGAATGGGACTGACTGGATTGCTCCACAGAGAGCCAGAAAGGACTCGATGGGCCGAATGGCCTCCTTCTGAGCTGTTATGGCTTTGGCATAGCATAATTTCTCCCCCTTATATTGTTATCCTATAGATGTAAAGAACACCATTCAATTAGACTTTTTGATTATTTTCTGTACCTGTCCATGGCAATTTTATGCTAAATGTACATGGACCCTTAAGTCTCTTTGGACATCCACTGGTTCCAGGTTTACTTCGTTTAGAATGTATTCTGATCTCTCTTTATCTGCGCTTCACGCTTTAAAGCTAATTTTTCCTTCCGAATGTGTGATGCACGGAACTGAACATAGTCTAACCAGGACTTTGTATAGCTGTAGCATAACTTTTTCCCTGATACTGTAGTTCACTAGATATAAATATCAGAATTGCATTAACCTTTTTTGATTATTTTCTGTGCCTGCCTAATAAATTTTAATGATATATGTACATAGAACCATAAGTCTCTTTGGACCTCCACTGTTTCCAGCCTCTCACTGTTTATCACTCTGAACTATCTTATTTAGATCCAATGTCGATAGTCTCACACTTGCCTAGATTAAAAATCATTTGCCACAGTTTTGTCCAGTCAGTTAATCTATTGATATCTGCATTATTTACAATGCCGCCTATATTTGGGCCATCGGCAAACTTGGATATCTGGTTTGTTAAGAAGATGGAAACCCATGGAATGAAGTGGAAAGTGGCGGATGGCTACAAAATATGCCCAGTGATAGGAAGCAAATGTGGTCGTGGATGGATGTTTTTCAGACTGGGAGGTAGTTTGCCGTGCTGTTCACCAAGAGTCATTTTGGGTCCATTGCACTTTTCATTTTTTATAAACAACATAGGGAGCATCATTACACATTTAGCAGATGATACCAGTCTTGGAAAAGAAGTAGATAGTGATGAGGGTACTTACAGGCATCAGGCTGACAGAGCAAGGGTGGTGAAATGGGAAAGAGAGCAGATGGAGTTCAATGCGGAGAAGTGTGAAGTGATGCACTTTGGGAGGACTAAAATGGAAAGACAGTAAACTATAAATGGCACAATATTGAAAAGTTTAAATGATCAGAGGAACCTTGTGCACCACACTTCAGGAAAGATGTAAAGGCCTTAGAAAGGGAACTGAGGAAGTTTACCAGGATGTTACCAGGGATGAGGACCTTCAGTTATGAGGAGAGGTTGGAAAAGTTAGGACTGTTCTCCTTGGAACAGAGAATGTTAAGAGTAGCAAAGGCTATGGACACCGACAATATCCCGGCTGTTGTGCTGATGACTTGTGCTCCAGAACTAGCAGCGTCTCCTGACAAGCTGTTCCAGTACAGCTACAACATCTATCCGACAATGTGAAACATTGCTCAGGTATATCCTGTCCACAAAAAGCAAGACAAATGAAGCAATCCATGCCCGCATGCAACAAGACCTGGACGACATTCAGGCTTGGGCTAATGAACGGCAGGTAACATTTGCACCACACAAGTGCCAGGCAATGACAATCTCCAACAAGCGAGAGTCTAACCGCCGCCCGTTGACATTCAATGGCATTACCGTCGCCGAACCCCCATCAACATCATGGGGTCACCTTTGACCAGCAAATTAACAGGACCAGCCACAAAAATACTGTGGCAACAAGAGCAGGTCAGATGCTAGGGATTCTGCGGCAAGTGTCTCAGCTCCTGACTCCCCAAAGCCTTTCCGGCACCAACAAGGCACAAGTAAAGAGCATGATGGAATACTCTCCACTTCCCTGAATGAGTGCCTCTCCAACAACACTCAAGAAGCTCGACACCATCCAGGACAAAGCAGCCCGTATGATTGGTATCCTATCCAACACCTTAAACATTCACTCCCTCCACCACCGGCGTATCATCAACATGATGCACTTCAAGAACTCGCCAAGGCTTCTTCGACAGCAACTCCCAAACCCGCGATCTCTACGACCTAGCAGGACAAGGGCAGCAGGTGCATGGGACAAGAGGGTGAGGGCGAACAGCCAGTTGTCGTGGCGCACATAGGCATCAACGATATAGGTAAAAAACGAGATGAGGTCCTAAAAGCAGAATATAGCGAGTTAGGAGGTAAATTAAAACATAGGACCTCGAAGGTAGTAATCTCAGGATTGCTACCAGTGCCACGTGCTAATCAGAGTAGCAATAGAAGGATATTTCAAATGAATACATGGCTAGAGGAATGGTGCAAGGGGGAGGGATTCAAAATCCTTGGAAATAGGAACCGGTTCTGGGGGAGGTGGGACCAGTACAAACGGGACTGTCTGCACCTGGGCAGGGCCGGGACCGATGTCCTAGGGGGAGTGTTTGCTAGTGCTGTTGGGGAAGGTTTAAACTAAAGTGGCAGGGGGATGGGAACCTGAGCAGGGAGACAGAGGAAAGGGAAACAAGGATGAAAGCTAAAGACAGGAAGGAGAAAAACAAAAGCAGAAGGCAAAGAACTCAACGGTTTAAATCAAACATGGTCACAGTAAATA
The DNA here is from genome assembly GCA_030390025.1 of Squalus acanthias. NCBI lineage: Eukaryota > Metazoa > Chordata > Chondrichthyes > Squaliformes > Squalidae > Squalus > Squalus acanthias. The sequence continues at coordinate 12,169 of JASTWF010000430.1, forward strand.
ATAATTCATATAGGTCTGAGAGCGTTAAAAAAACCAAGCCAGAAGGCTTTGTGACTTAATGCAAGGAGCATTCGGAACAAGGTGGATGAATTAGCTGCGCAAATAGAGGTAAATGAAAACGATTTGATTGGGATTACAGAAACATGGCTCCAGGGTGGCCAAGGCTGGGAACTCAACATCCAGGGTAATTCAATATTTAGGAAAAATAGCCAAAAACGAAAGGGAGGTAGGGTAGCATTGCTGGTTAAAGAGGGGATTAGCACAATTGAAAGGAAGTATATTAGCTCTGATGATGCTGAATGTGTAAGGGTATAACTGAGAAATAACAAGGGGCTGATAACGTTAGTGGGAGTGGTATATAGACCTCCAAACAGTAATACGGAGGTTGTGGATGGCATTGAAAGGGAAATTAGAGAAGCATGCATTAAGGGCATAGCAGTCATCATGGGTGACTTTAATTTACATATAGATTGGGCTAACCAAATTAGTAAAATAATGTGGAGGAGGAATTCCTAGAACGTTTACGGGATGGTTTTCTGGAACAATATGTCGAGGAACCAACCAGAGATCAGGCCATCTTAGACTGGGTATTATGTAACGAGAAAGGATTAATTAGCAATCTTGTTGTACGAGGCCCCTTGGGTCAGAGTGAACATAACATGATAGAATTCTTCATTAGGATGGAGAGTGAAGTAGTTGAATCAGAGACTAGGGTCCTGAATTTAAATAAAGGAAACTACGATGGTATGAGGCGTGAATTGGGTAGGATTGATTGGGGAATGTCACTCAAGGGGTTGACGGTGGATAGGCAATGGCAAACATTCAAAGACTGCATGGATGAACTACAGAATTTGTTCATCCCAGTGTGCCATAAGAATAAAACAAAAAGGGTTACTCAACCGTGGCTAACAAGGGAAATTAGGGATAGCATAAGATTCAAGGAGAGGGCAAATAAATTGGCCAGAAAAAGCGGTAGCCCTGAGGATTGGGAGCAGTTTAGGATTCAACAAAGGAGGACAAAGGGATTAATTAAGAAGGGGAAAATAGAATATGAAAGTAAGCTTGCTGGGAACATGAAAACTGACTGTAAGAGCTTTTATAGATATGTGAACAGAAAAAAAGATTAGTGAAATCAAGTGTAGCTCCCTTGCAGTCAGAAGCGGGAAAAGTTATAATGGGGAACAAAGAAATGGCAGACCAATTAAATGCATATGTTGGTTCTGTCTTCACAAAGGAGGACACAAATAACCTCCCAGAGAAATTGGAGAGCATACGGTCTGATGAAAGGGAGGAGCTGAAAGAATCAGTATTTGCAGGGAAATGGTGTTAGGGAAATTAACGGGATTGAAGGCCGATAAATCCCCAGGGCCTGATAATCTACATCCTAGGGTACTTAAGGAAGTGGCCCTAGAAATAGTAGATGCATTGCTGATCATCTTCCAACATTCGATGTAATCTGGAACTGTACCTGTCGTAAGAATGAGCCTTACGCGTGGTGAACTTAAAGTAAGCTTAATCAACTAAAAAGGTGCTACATACAAAAGAGGTCTTACTCTATACCTCTCCAGGATCCAACTGATCAGCCCAGTATTTATCCTGGACTAATCACAGGAAGTGATGTAATAAAGTTCGAGTCACAGGAAGCTGTATTGTGTTACCACATTCTCCCCCCCCCAAAAGATTAGGAGGCCGGGATGAAGTTCGAGTCACAGGAAGCTGTATTGTGTTACCACATTCTCCCTCCATTTCGTAGCCGCTGGACGAGGGAGAGCCGCACCCGCTTGGGTTCTCGTAGCAGTAGAGGGCCCCGAGCCCGTTTACCCGCCGCGGGCCGTGGACCAGAGTCCGAGTGATCCAGCCCGCTCTGTGAGGGGTCAGGACGATCCTGACTGTGTACTGGTGCCCGAACGGGTGTCGGGCAGGGCTGTGGCAGATCCGTTTCCGAGCGTATGGTACGGGGTGGATCGTGGCTGCGCGTGCGAGCCCCGACGTGCTCAAAATCAGTCTGCCCCAGGTCGGCACGCTGGAGTGAGGTACCAGCCGGCGTCAGATCCAGATCGTGATGAGAGGCACCTGGCGAGCCCAGAGATGTTCCTGGTACAATATCATCCCCTGGTGTCCCTCTTTGTTTCGGCGGGCAGGGAGCCAGATCCCGCAATGACACGGTAGATTCCCGACCGTCAGGATACCGAATATAGGCGTAGGTAGGGTTGACGTCAGTGAGCTCAACCTCATCTACCAGGGGGTCATTCTTAGACGCCCGAACGTATCTTCGGAGTAGCACTGGTCCCGGTGCAGTCAGCCACGACGGGAGAGATATCCCATAGGATGAGCGACGCTGAAATCGGAAGAACCGTTCATGAGGTGTCGTATTTGTGGCGGTCGAAAGGAGGGACCGTGTGGAGTGTAATGCGTCTGGAAGTACTGCTTCCCATTGCTGGTTGGGTAGGCCCCGAGATCTCAAAGCCAGACGTACCGCATTCCAGATGATAGCGTTAAAACGCTCGACTTGCCCATTCCCGACCGGATGATAAGGCGTCGTTCTGCTGGCAGCAATACCCCGTTCCGAGAGATAGGCCTTGAGTTCTCCCGACATAAAAGAAGGGCCCCGATCCGAATGAACATAGGATGCCATGCCACAGAAAGCAAATACCTGCTCAAGGCAGCTGATAACCGTGGTCGTCAGCATATTGGGGCAGGGAAAGGCAAATGGAAAACGGGAATACTCATCGACCATGGTCAATAGATAAGTGTTGCGAGTTGAAGAGGGCAATGGCCCCTTAAAATCGATGCTAAGCCGTTGCATTGGCTGGGTCGCATGTATGAGTATACCACCCGAGGGGCGGAAAAACTGAGGTTTCGATTCCGCACAGACTCTGCAGTCCGAGCACATCTTCTTTACATCCTCGGTAGAGAATGGGAGATTTCGGGACCGCACGAAGTGTAGCATGCGAGTAACGCCCGGATGACACAACCCATCATGGATGTCTACGAGCGTAGAGGGTGCCATGGCAGAGCAGAATGCTCGTGTGAGGGTATCCGGAGCCACATTCTCCTTGCCAGGTCGATAGTGGATGGTGTAACCAAAAAAGGTCAATTCCAGCCGCCAAAGCTGGATTTTATTATTTTTAATTTTGGTCCGTTTTCAATTATCGAGCATGAAGGCGACCGATCGCTGGTCCGTGATTAAGGTAAAGTGCTGGCGAGCTAGGAGATGAGTCCACTTCCGTACTGCCTCTATGATGGCTGTGGCTTCTTTCTCGACTGGAGGATAATGTAGCTCAGCCCCTTGAAAAGTCCTGGACAAAAAAGCCACCGGACGACCTTCCTGATTCAGAGTGGCCGAGATCGCCACCTCCGAGGCATCACACTCAACAACAAAAGGAAGACTCTCATCGATGGAGTGAAGAGCCGCTTTCTCCAACTGTTTTTTCAGGAGGTTAAAGGCTGCAACAGCCGCTGTGTCTAGTGGGAATGTGCTGGCCTTCAGTAGAGGTTGGATTCGGTCCGAGAAGTTAGGAATCCATTTAGCATAGTATGCAAACAGGCCGAGGGCCCGGCGCAAGGAGGCCGGATTCTTAAGTGGCGGGAGTTCTTGGAGTGGGCGAAGCCTTTCAGGGTCGGGTTTAATGATGCCATTGCCCACACAATAGCCAAGGATGTTGATGGTTGGTTGTGACTCAATGGATTTAGCCGCATTTAATGTCAAATTACGGTGCCGGAGTGCATCCCAAAATCGTTGGAGATTGGCGTCATGTTCCCGCTGATTGCGACCTGCGACAGTAATATTGTCCAGATAAGGAAACGTATCCTTTAAGTCTTCCTGTTTGACCAGGTCATCCATTGCTCGCTGGAAGACAGCCACTCCATTAGTGACCCCAAAGGGGAGGCGACGAAATTGATACAGCCGTCCATTGGCTTCAAAGGCCGTATACTGCTTGTCTGAGACCTTCAAGGGTACCTGATGATAGGCACTTTTCAGATCATATGTTGAGAACACCGTGTACTCAGCCAGTTTATTAACCATATCATCGATGCGCGGCAATGGGTATGCATCCAAGTCCGTATATTGATTGATGGTCTGTGAATAGTCAATGCACAGCCGTTTTTCTTGTGAGGTTGTAGAGGGTTCTTAACAATAACGACCTGGGCGCGCCATGGCGACGAACAAGGCTCGATGATATCCTCTGCTAAAAGCCGAGAAATCTCAGCCGCAATAAAAGACTGGTCTTCCTGACTGAAACGTCGTGACTTTGTTATAATCGGTTTGCATCGAGGAGGGATACCGGTAAACAGTGAGGGTTCATCCAGTGAAGCTGCTGACAATGCACAGAACGGTAATCGAGGTCGTATATTAGAAATAGTGAGTTCAGGTTTGGATCTGCCGAACTCAATGGTGAGCTTCTTATGCTGCTTTTGAAAATCTAGCCCTAAGATAAGATCACTACATAAGTCCTTGAGCACCGAAAGCCGGGTGGAGGGATACCTGTGACCATTAAGGGTTATTTCAACCATACAAAAGCCAGAAATTCTGGTATTAAGTGATGACTGAGCCATCGCAATTGCCTGGTCCGATGGGAAAACATGTAGCTTTAACTCTGCAACAATCTGTTCCATAATGAAACTATCAGTGCTACCTGAGTCAATTAAGGCATCTAAAGTATGTCCATTAATTGATGCTTTTGTAGCTGCATGGAATAGGTTCTGAGGACAAGCAGCTGTAATTGGTGTCGTTGCACAAAGAGTGGCTGAAACTCTAGGTGTGTTTCTTCGAGCGAAAACCCGAGAGGAAGCACGATAAATTTTAGCCGGAACATCTTGATAGGCCCTTACCGGGGCAGTTCGGTAGGACTTAGCTTGATAAGCCCTCGTAGAGGCTCTTGATAGGCAAACCTTTGCAAAATGACCCTTTTTGTTGCAATGACTGCAAAACGCATTGCGAGCAGGGCAGAATTTCCGAGGGTGAAACTCATCACCACAAAAGAAGCATTTCTTAGATTGCCAAGAGGCTGCCACAGTGGGGTCATCATCCTCTTCATCAGTGAAGTCATCAGATTGATCGTCAGGTATAAAGTCCTCCCTAATAGAGTTCACCTGTGGCCTCTTAAATTGCCTGACTGTAGTTAAGGCAGCAGACCGAGGTCTGGGCACTGTATAAAGGTCTGCATTTCTTTTTGCCAGATCTAGAGAGCAAGCCATGTCATAAGCTCTCTGAAGCTCAAGTGTCTTACTTTCCAGTAGACGCTGGCGTATAAATGGGGAGGCAAGCCCGCAGATGAAAGCATCACGGATCATTTCTTCACGGTACAGCTCAGCTGAGGCCGCCTGAAAGTTACAGTCCATACTAAGTCTGCGAAGCTCTTGGAGGAATTTATCAATGGATTCCTCCGCCCCTTGTTGGGCTGTAGATAGTAGATGTCTGGCATAGACCTCATTCGGTGTCTTAGTATATAGTCTTTTAAGCGTCCGAATTGCCTCCTCGTAACTGCCCCATTCCTCGACATACTGAAATATATTCGGGGTGACACAGTTGATGAGTATCCGCAATTTTGAGTCATCATCAGCCTTGCAATATTCGAGAAAATTGTCAAACGTGCGATACCAGTGTTTCCACACCTTACCGGCTGCTGGGGTGTTTGGGTCCAAGTCAAGACGCGATGGTTTAAGGATGTTTTCCATGATGGGTGATTCCCTGGATCCTTAGTTCCGAGTTCGTCCAAAAAGTTTGAGTGCGAAGTTTTTCAAAGTTGATTAAATTGTCGTAAGAATGAGCCTTACGCGTGGTGAACTTAAAGTAAGCTTTAATCAACTAAAAAGGTGCTACATACAAAAGAGGTCTTACTCTATGCCTCTCCAGGATCCAACTGATCAGCCCAGTATTTATCCTGGACTAATCACAGGAAGTGATGTAATAAAGTTCGAGTCACAGGAAGCTGTATTGTGTTACCACAGTACCCATGGATTGGAGGGTAGCTAATTTTACCCCACTATTCAAATAGGGTGGGAGAGAGAAAGCGGGGAATTACAGACCGGTAAGCCTGACATCGGTATTGGGGAAAATGCTAGAGTCCATTATAAAGGATGTAATAGCTGAGCACTTGAAAAACAGTGACAGGATCGGAGAAAGTCAACATTGATTTACAAAAGGAAAATCGTGCTTGACTAATCTACTGGAATTTTTTGAGGATATAACTGGGTAAATAGATAAGGGAGAACCAGTAGATGTGGTGTATTTGGACTTTCAAAAGGCTTTCGATAAGGTCCCGGATAAGAGATTAGCGTGTAAAGTTAAGGCACATGGAATTGGGGGCGAGGTATTGACTTGGATAGAGAACTGGTTGGCGGACAGAAAGCAGAGAGTAGGAATTAATGTGTCTTTTTCCGAGTGGCAAGCAGTGACTAGTGGAGTACCGCTGTCATCGGTCCTTGGACCCCAGCTATTCACAATTTACAATAATGATCTAGATAAGTTAAGTAAATGTAAAATCTCCAAGTTTGCAGATGACACAAAGCTGGGTGGGAGTGTGTGCTGCGAGGAGTATACCGAGAAACTCCAGGATGATTTGAACAGGTTGGGTGCGTGTGCAGAAGCGTGGCAGATGCAATATAACGTGGATAAATGCGAGGTTATCCACTTTGGTGTCAAAAACAGAAAGGCAGACTATTATCAGAATGGCAATAGATTGGGAGAAGGGGAAGTGCAACGAGACCTGGGTGTCCTTGTGCACCAGTCGCTGAAGGTAAGCATGCAGGTGCAGCAGGCGGTGAAGAAGGAAAATGGCAGGTTGGCCTTCATAGCGAAAGGGTTTGAGTATAGGAACAGTGATGTCCTGCTGCAGTTGTACAGGGCCTTGGTGAGACCACCCCTTGACTGCTGTGTGCAGTTTTGGTCGCCTTATCTGAGGAAGGATGTTCTTGCCATGGAAGGAGTTCAGCGAAGATTCACAAGGCTGATACCTGGGATGGCACGAATGACATATGAGGAGAGATTGGGTCGATTGGGCTTATACTCGCTGGAGTATAGAATAATGAGAGGGGATCTCATCGAAACATATAAAATTCTGACAGGTCTGGACAAACTAGATGCAGGAAGATTGTTCCCGATGGTCGGAGAGTCCAGAACCAGGGATCATAATCTAAGGATAACGGGTAAGCCATTTAGGACAGAAATAAGGAAGAATATCTTCACCCAGAGAGTGGTGAACCTGTGGAATTCTCTACCACAGAAGGTAGTTGAGGCCAAGTCATTAAATATATTCAAGAATGAGTTAGATATATTTCTTAAAGCTAAAGGTATCAAGGGATATGGGGAGAAGGAAGGTACAGGGTACTGTGTTTGGATGATCAGCCATGATCTCATCGAATGGCGGAGCAGGCTCGAGGGGCCGAATGACCTACTCCTGCTCCTATCTTCTATGTTTCTATGTTTCTATGTAAGACCACCTCCAAGTACCCCTCCAAGTCACACACCATCCTGACTTGGAAGTTTATCGCCGTTCCTTCATCGTCGCTGGGTCAACATCCTGGAACTCCCTACCTAACAACACCTTCACCACACGGATTGCAACGGTTCAAGAATGCGGCTCACCACCACCTTCTCAAGGGCAATTAGGGTTGGGCAATAAATGCTGGATTTGCCAGCGACGCCCAGATCCCGTGAACGAATAAAAAAAACTAATGGAGTTTTACAAGATGATTTGAGGTTTGATAGAGAAAAACGATTCCATCTGGCGACTGGGTAAAGAACTATCGATATTGGCGAGCTTTACATATCAGTGAATCCGCAGGCAATTTGTCGCATCAAAGACTCAGTTTTACGCCCGAAGCTTAACTTCTTCCGATAGCTTGTTCGACTCTCACCTCGGCAAAAGCATCGACAGAAGAGATTCTCAGTAAACTTCCTCATATTTACAATCAGATCAATTACAATGGAAGCTTCCCGATGCCGGTCTTCAATCCCGGGTTTTGATCTCACCAGATCTCCTCTCTGAACATAGCAACCTTTCTCCAGTCCCAGTTAGTGCAGTGATAATTAGAATTCTCTCTCTCCACCTTCCTGCGATGCTGCTCAATCAAAGAAACTTTTAATATAAACATGATTCATCTTAATAATAGTATCTATTACAGGAAAACAATGGGACTATTTTTGTGAGTGTAAACATATTTAATTTGAAAATATATAAAAATTGTTTGAGTTACTTACTTTAACAATAAATAGCACTTTTGATTGACCCTATTTATAGGGGCTGTAATCACTCACAATCTCTGCTGCCAACTCCAGCTCCGCCCACAGTATAACACCACTGTTGGGGCGTAACCAGGGGCGGAAAGCTGTCTCCAGGTGACATCACAAAGGATACAGAAGACAGTCACACATCAGCCAGTAACGATGACAAAAAGCAGCCGGAGCCACTCCCCCTCGATGTGTTCCAGGGTCACATGACAATGCTCTGCTCCTGCTGCGCAGTCTCACTGGGCATGAACACATGTTGTGCTATCACTCCTGTCTACGATCCCGCCCCCCATTTACTGTGACTCGAGGTAGGGAGCACAGCCTCCAGAATTACCCCTTACACATTCTCTCTCCCATCATCCAAATGCGAATTCCCACTCTTTAATGGATCCCATGTCCAACACTTGTTTATACATTTTAAAGTCCCCCTTCTCTATATCAGGGAGCGTGTCTCCCTCCTGCTTTGTCAGTGAGAGGCAGTTTGAGGTAATATTGCTGAGATGAGGCAGAGATATTACAAACACCTCTGCCTTCTTAAAGTAGTCTACTCGCTTTAACAATAAGGAGCATCAGAGACAACATTTGGGGGGATCATCAGTAGTATCAACTGGTTTAATCATCTTGTTAGGAACAGCACGTGTACGATATAGGGTAAAGTTCCCTCAACACTGCACCAAAAGACACTCGCTGGGCAGGTATGGCATGGGTTAGACACAGAGTAAAGCTCTATCTACAACGTGCAATCATACCATCCGTTGGCAGGTACAGCACGGGTTTATTCCAGAGTAAAGCTCCCTCTACAGTCTCCCCTCAAACACTCCCACTGCAGGTAAAGGACGGATTAGATACAAAGTAATGCTCCCGCTACACTGTCCCATCATATACTCCCATGGCAGGTACAGGACCGGTTAGATACAGAGTAAAGCTCCCACTACACTGGCCCATCAAATACTTCCAAGACAGGTACAGCAAATGTTAGATATAGAGAAAAGCTCCCGCTACAATATTCCATCAAATACTCCCAGGCAGGTACAGTACGGGTTAGATGCAGTATTAAGCTTCCTTTCGACTGTCCCGTCAAATATTCCCAGGGCAGGTACGGCAGGGGTTAAATACAGTGTAAAACTCGCTGTATTTTAGTTCATCAAGCACAGTCAACTCAGATACAGCAGTGCTCAATGCCGTGTAAAGCTCCTCAGACACTATCCAATGAACTAAATCAACTCAGGTACTGAACGGTACGGATACAGAATGAAACTCCGTTTACATGTAACTTTCAAGCTCTCCCAGGTGAGGTATGGGCAAGATTCACACACGAGTGATTCCCCAGTCAAATTGCGGCATCAAAGGCCGAGCCTTACTGCAAATGTTGAACAACTGCTGATACCAGGTTCGACTCTCAACTCGGCAAAATCCTGGACTGATTGGATTCTCAGCAAAGTTCCCCATCTATGAAATCATTGCTGAAGCTTTCTGTTTTATCCCGTCTTTGATTCTGGGGGCCATTGTACCACCAGGTATGTTGTGTGAAACCAATGACATTTCTCCGATCCCAGTTAGTGTGGTGATCATTCGCCTTCTCTCTCTCTCCACCGTCCTGAGGTACTGCTGACTCCGAGGAACCACCAATATATAAAAATGATTCATGTGAATTCCATAGACTGTGATTGGAATTCAATGGGACTAACTTTGTGACTATGAATATATTAAATTTGAATATATTTACAATTAATTACATTTGGTTGAATAACTTACTTTAATATTAACATGTTCTTTTCTGTCCTTACCCCTATTTATTTGGGTTGTACTCACTAACAATATCTACTGCCAACTCCAGCTCCGCCCACAATAACTCACCACGGTGCATAACCAGGGGCGGGAACCTGTCTCCAGGTGACTTCACAAAGGAGTCAGAAGCCAATCATACTGCAGCCAGTAACAATGCCACAAAGCAGCCGGAGCTCCGCCCAGTTGAGGTGTCGTAGGGTCACATGACCATGCACTGCACCTGGCGCGCAGTCTCACTGGGGATGAATACATATTGTTCATTCAGTTCCGTTTCCGACCCGTTCCATCTACTGAAATCCCAGGCAAGGAGCAGAACTCATTCTCCGTCCCATCCTCCAAATATGAGATCCCACGATTCATTGGCTCAAATTTCCACCTTTTGATTTATACACCCCAAACACTCCCTCACATAATATCAGGTAGTGCGTCTCCCTCCTTTCTCGACAGTGAAATGAAGCTTGAGGTAATGGTGCGTTGATGAAGATATAACAACCACCTCATCTGTGTTCTAAAACTAGTCTATTCCCTGTAACAGTAAGGGGCGTCAGAGGCACATTGTCGGGATCATCAGGGCTATAAATGGTTGGGACCATATGAACAATAATTGGAGGGGAAATCATGGGCAATAATAGTTAAAGCTCCGTCTACACTGTCCCATCAAACACTCGCAGTCCAGGTACGGCACGACAGACATGCAGATTAAATCAACCGCTACACTGTCCCATCAAACACTTACCGTTCAGGAACAGCATGGCTTACATACATTGTAAAACATATTTAAAGTACCAATAAAACAGTCCCACTTCAAGTCAAGCACGAAATAGATGCTGAGCAATGTTCACTCTAAATTGTCCCATCAAAAACTCCCAGTTTATGTACAGTATGGGTAAATACAAAGCAAAGTCCCCTCAACACTGTCCCATCTAAAACTCCCAGAGTAGGTTGACAGGGGTTGGATACAGTGTAATTATCACTGTATTATCGTTCATCAAGCACAGTGAACTCAGATACGGCATGTGACCAATGCAGAGTGCAGCTCCGCTGAAAATACCCAATGAAGCACACCATCTCACGTAAGTCATGGTATGAATACGGAACAGAAATCCCTGTACATGTAAGCATCATTTCCTCCCAGGTAAGGTATGGGCGAGATTTACATATCAGTGAATCCCCAGTCAAATTGCCGCATCAAATGCCGAGTCTTTTGCCAGAAATTAAACGGCACCCAATAGCTTGTTAGACTCTAACCTTGAAAAAACCCTGTACTGATGCGATTCTCAGTGGAGCTCCTCGCCTTTCCAATCATTCATGATGCTTCCTGATTAATCCCGTTTTGTTCAATGAGAGTTTTGCTCCCATCAGATCTGCTCTGTGAAACCAGCGACCTTTCTCGAGTCGCAGTTAGTGTGGTGCTGATTCGACATTGTTCTCTCCACCTTCCTGAGATAATGCTGACTCCGAGAACCTTTTAATATCAAAATGATTCATTAATTCTGGATTCTGTTACTCAAAAACAATGGGACTAATTTTGCGACTATCAATATATTTACATAGATACATAGATACATAGAAGATAGGAGCAGGAGTAGGCCATCCGGCCCTTCGAGCCTGCTCCGCCATTTAATGAGATCATGGCTGATCCTCCAATTCAGTATCCCGTCCCCGCCTTCTCTCCGTAACCCTTAACCCCTTTTGCCTGTAGAAATATATCTAATTCCCTCTTAAATATATTTAATGAGCTGGCGTACACTGCCCTCTGTGGCAATGAGTTCCACAGGTTCACCACCCTCTGAGTGAAGAAATTCCCCCTCATTTCTGTCCTAAATGGTTTAGCCCTTATCCTTAAATTATGTCCTCTAGTTCTGTTCTCACCCGCCAAGGGAAACATTCCTTCTGCATCTAGTCTGTCTAGACCTGTCAGAATTTTATACACTTCTATGAGGTCCCCTCTCAATCTTCTAAACTCCAGTGTGTACATCCCTAAACTACATAGTCTCTCCTCATAGGTCAATCCCGCCATTCCTGGTATCAGCCTGGTGAATCGCCGCTGCACCCCCTCCATGGCAAGAACATCTTTCCTCAGATGAGGCGACCAAAACTGTACACAGTACTCGAGGTGTGGTCTCACCAGTGCCCTGTACAGCTGCAGCAAGGTATCCCTGTTCCTGTATTCTAACCCTTTTGTCATCTGCAAACTTGGAGATATTACATCCAGTTCCCTCGTCTAGATCATTAATATATATTGTGAATAGCTAGGGTCCTAGCACAGACCCCTGCGGTACCCCACTAGTCACTGCCTGCCACTCGGAAAAAGACATGTATATTCGAACTCTTTGCTTCCTGTCTGCCAAACAGTTCTCTATGCAAGTCAATACCTTACCCCCAATCCCATGTGCTTTACCTTTAAACTTTAACCTCTTTTGAGGGACCTTATCGAAAGCCTTCTGAAAGTCCAAATACACCACATCCACTCATTCTCCCTTATCTATTCTACCAGTTACATCCTCAAAAATTCCATTAGATTAGTTAAGCACGATTTACCTTTTGTAAATCCATGTTGACTTTGTCCCATCCTGTCACTGTTTTCCAAGTGCTCTGCTCTAACATCTTTTTACAGCGGCGGACCTGGGCGAGAAGTGAGTGGAGCAGCGAGGCTATAAAGCCTGCGGTATCCAGGTAAGCCCCTCTTTTACGGCGGCGTACCTGGGCGAGAAGTGAGTGGAGCAGCGAGGCTGTAAAGCCTGCGGTATCCAGGTAGGCCCCTCTTTTACAGCGGCGGACCTGAGCGAGAAGTGAGTGGAGCAGCGAGGCTATAAAGTCTGCGGTATCCAGGTAGGCCCCTCTTTTACAGCGGCGGACCTGGGCGAGAAGTGAGTGGAGCGGCGAGGCTATAAAGCCTGCGGTATCCAGGTAGGCCCCTCTTTTACAGGGTGATTGCTTTAATAGTGTGGGTCACAGTGGTTGCTGGCTAAGTGTTTTTTTTTACCTCTATATAAGTTGGGCGGTTTCTAAACCCGAGACACTACACTTGTAGTGTCTCCCACCCTTCCACCTCCACTAACCTAAAGTGGGTGAGTGTATATCAGGAGGCCCGGTGAGTATGTAAACTCACTTTCGCGGGCTTTTGTTTACAGAGGCTGGTGTCGGGAGCGGAGAGAGCCGAAGTCCGGTGAGTATCTAAACTCACTTTCGCGGGCTTTTGTTTACAGAGGCTGGTGTCGGGAGCGGAGAGAGCCGAGGTCCGGTGCGTATCTAAACTCACTTTCGCGGGCTTTTGTTTGCAGAGGTTTACCAATCTCAGACCGGCGGCGGCGTTCCAGAGTCACGTTACGATTCAAAACGTGACGTGGGCAGGAGGGAGCGGCTGATTGGGTGAGTACGGCAGGTTAGTATTTATACAACTTTATAGTTTGATAGTTAAGGTTCATAGTTTATAAAGTTTCAAAGATCTTAATTTTGTGATTATAATTTCTAGTGCTAGCAACCAAGGGCCCTTGAGTAATGCATTTAATTGAGTGAATTTGGTGGTATTGATTTGATTTAATTAAAGTTCAATTAATTAAAGGGTAAGTCATGGCAGGACAGCCCAGCCCCGTGTTGTGCTCCTCCTGCTCTATATGGGAAATCAGGGACCCTTCCGGTGTCCCTGACGACCATGTGTGCGGGAAGTGTATCCAGCTGCAGCTACTGACAGACCGCATTGCGGCGCTGGAGCTGCGGCTGGATGCATATTGGAGCATTCGCGATGCTGAGAACCTCGTGGATAGCACGTTTAGAGAGTTGGTCACACCGCAGGTGAAGGGTGTACAGGCAGGAAGTGAATGGGTGACCACCAGGCAGAGTAGGAGGTGCAGGCAGGTAGTGCAGGGGTCCCCTGTGGCCATCCCCCGCTCAAACAGATATACCACTTTGGATACTGTTGCGGGGGATGACTTAGGGGAAGGCAGCAGCAGCCAACTTCCTGGCACCATGGGCGGCTCTGCTGCACAGGCTGGGAGAAAAAAGAGTGGAAGAGCTGTAGTGATAGGGGACTCAATTGTAAGGGGAATAGATAGGTGTTTCTGCGGCCGCAACCGAGACTCCAGGATGGTGTGTTGCCTCCCTGGTGCAAGGGTCAAGGACGTCTCGGAGCGGCTACCGAACATTTTGGAGGGGGAGGGCGAACAGCCAGCTGTCGTGTTGCACATAGGCACCAACGATAATGGTAAAAAAGTGGATGAGGTCCTAAAAGCAGATTATAGGGAGCTAGGAGGTAAATTAAAAAATAGGACCTCAAAGGTAGTAATCTCAGGATTGCTACCACTGCCACGTGCTAGTCTGAGTAGAAATAGGAGGATATTTCAAATGAATACGTGGCTAGAGGAATGGAGCAAGGGGGAGGGATTCAAATTCCTGGGACATTGGAACCGGTTCTGGGGGAGGCGGGACCAGTACAAACCGGACGGACTGGACCTGTTCAGGGCCGGGACCGCTGTCCTTGGGGGAGTGTTTGCTAGTGCTGTTGGGGAGGATTTAAACTAATGTGGCAGGGGGTTGGGAACCTGAGCAGGGAGACAGAGGATAGCATGTCAGGAAGAGACAGAAGGTATGGAATAAAAGGTAAAGTGTTAAATAAGGAAAAAGCAGTAAGTAAGTGTCGCAAAATACGTTTAAAGTTCTTTATCTGAATGCACGTAGCATTCGTTACAAAATTTACGAGTTAATGGCACAAATAACTATGTATGGGTATGATCTTGTGGCCATTACAGAAACAAGACTGCAGGGTGACAACGTCTGGGAATTAAATATGCCAGGGTATTTAACAATCAGGAAGGACAGGCAGGAAGGAAGGGGAGGTGGGGTGGCTATGTTAATAAAGGAAGGAATCACTGTAATACAGAGAAATGATATTGGGTCAAATGATCAGTATAATGAAACAGTTTGGGTAGAGATAAGGAATAATAAGGGGAAAAAACACTGTTGGGCGTAGTATATAGGCCTACTAATAGTTGTAACTCTGTTGGAAGAAGTATTAATCAGGAAATAGTTTTTGCATGTAATAAGGGAACAGCTATTATTATGGGGGATTTTTTCTATCATATTAACTGGACCAAACAGATTGGGCAGGGCAGCCTTGAGGAAGAGTTTATTGAGTGTCTTAGGGATGGATTTCTTGAGCAGTATGTAACTAATCCTACAAGGGGTCAAGCAACCTTGGACCTGGTACTGTGTAAT
Organism: Squalus acanthias; assembly: GCA_030390025.1. Lineage (NCBI taxonomy): Eukaryota > Metazoa > Chordata > Chondrichthyes > Squaliformes > Squalidae > Squalus > Squalus acanthias. The sequence continues at coordinate 27,404 of JASTWF010000430.1, forward strand.
GAGTAAGGATTAATTCATAATGTCCTAGTTAGTGATCCCCTTGGAATGAGTGACCATAACATGGTTGAATTCCATATCCAATTAGAGGGTGAGAAGTTTGTTTCTCAAACAAGCATACTGAGCTTGAATAAAGGAGACTATGATGGTATGAGAGCAGAATTGATTAAAGTGGACTGGGAAAATAGATTTAAGGGTAAGACGGTACATGAGCATAGTTTTCATTCAAGGAGTTATTTTACAACTTTCAAAATAAATATATTCCACTGATGAAAAAAGGGTGTAAAAGAAATGACAGCCATCCATGGCTAAGTAAAGAAATTAAAGAAAGTATCCAACTAAAAACAAGGACATATAAGGTAGCCAAAGTTAGTGGGAGGATAGAAGATTGGGAAGTCTTCAAAAGACAACAAAAAGTAACTAAAGGGAAAATAGACTATGAAAATAAATTAGCAAAAAATATAAAAACAGATAGCAAGAGTTTCTGTAGTTATATAAAAAGAAAAAGGGTGGTTAAGGCAAACGTAGGTCCCTTAGAGGATGAGACCGGGAAATTAATGATGGGAAACATGGAGATGGCAAAAATGCTGAACAAATATTTTGTTTCAGTCTTTACGGTAGAGGACATTAAGAATATCCCAACACTGGACAAACAGGGGGCTCTAGTGGGGGAGGAGCTAAATACGATTAAAATCACTAAGGAATTGGTACTCAGTAAAATAATGGGACTCAAGGCGGATAAATCCCCTGGACCTGATGGCTTACATCCTAGGGTCTTGACGGAAGTGGCAGTAGGATTGTGGATGCTTTGGTAATAATTTTCCAAAACTCCCTGAACTCAGCAAAGGTCCCGGCAGATTGGAAAACAGCTAATGTAACACCCTTATTTAAAAAGGGTAGTAGGCAGAAGGCTGGAAATTATAGACCAGTTAGCCTAACATCTGTGGTGGGTAAAATTTTGGAGACTATTTTTAAGTAGACAGTATCGGAACATTTAGATAAACATAATTTAATAGGACAAAGTCAGCATGGCTTTATGAAGGGGAAGTCATGTCTGACAAATTTGCTCGAGTTCTTTGAGGATATAACGTACAGGGTGGATAAAGGGGAACCAGTGGACGTAGTGTATTTAGACTTCCAGAAGGCATTCGACAAGGTGCCACATAAAAGATTATTACTCAAGATAAAAAATCACTGGATTGGGGGTAATATTCCGGCTTGGGTGGAGGATTGGTTATCTAACAGGAAGCAGAGAGTTGGGATAAATGTTTCATTCTCGGACTGGCAACCAGTAGCCAGTGGTGTTCCGCAGGGGTCGGTGATGGGTCCCCAACTTTTTACAATCTATATTAACGATTTGGAGGAGGGGACCGAGTGTAACATATCAAAGTTTGCAGATGATACAGAGATGGGAGGGAAAGTAGAGAGTGAGGAGGACATAAAAAACCTACAAGGGGATATAGACAGGCTGGGTGAGTGGGCAGAGATTTGGCAGATGCAATACAATATTGGAAAATGTGAGGTTATGCACTTTGGCAGGAAAAATCAGAGAGCAGGTTATTATCTTAATGGCGAGAAACTGGAAAGTCCTGCAGTACAAAGGGATCTGGGGGTCTTGGTGCAAGAAAATCAAAAAGTTAGTATGCAGGTGCAGCAGGTGATCAAGAAAGCTAATAGAATGCTGACTTTTATTGCTAGGGGGATAGAATATAAAAGCAGGGAGGTATTGCTGCAGTTGTATATGGTATTGGTGAGACCGCACCTGGAGTACTGCATACAGTTTTGGTGTCCATACTTAAGAAAAGACATACTTGCTCTCGAGGCAGTACAAAGAAGGTTCACTCGGTTAATTCCGGGGATTAGGGGGTTGACATATGAGGAGAGGTTGAGTAGATTGGGACTCTACTCATTGGAGCTCAGAAGAATGAGAGGCGATCTTATTGAAACATATAAAATTGTGAAGGGGCTTGATCGGGTGGACGCGGTGAGGATGTTCCCAATGATGGGTGAAACTAGAACTAGGGGACATAATCTTAGAATAAGGGGCTGCTCTTTCAAAACTGAGATGAGGAGAAACTTTTTCACTCAGAGGGTAGTGGGTCTTTGGAATTTGCTACCCCAGGAAGCTGTGGAAGCTACTTCATTAAATAAATTTAAAACAGAAATAGACCGTTTCCTAGAAGTAAATGGAATTAGGGGTTACGGGGAGCGGGCTGGAAATTGGACGTGAGTTTGAGTTCGGATCGGTCAAGGCCCTGTGGGTGGCGGAGCGGGCCCACTGGCCGAGTGGCCTGGTCATGCTCCTAATTTTTGTGTTCTTTAGAGTTGAGGTTGGATCAGATCAGCCATGATCTCATTGAATGGCGGAGCAGGCTCGAGGGGACAATTGGTCTACTCCTGCTCCTATTTCTTATGTTCTTATTTTCTTATGTTCTTTTAATGAACTCTAGCATTTTCCACACCATCGATGTCAGGCTTAACGGTCTATAATTCACCATTTTCTCTCCATCACCTTTTTTAAATAATGGGCTTACATTAGCTACCCTCCAATCCATGGGAACTGTGCCAGAGTCCATAGAATTTTGGAAGATGACCAGTAATGCATCTAATATTTCTAGGATCTCTTCCTTAAGTACCCTAGGATGTATATTATCAGGCCCTGGGGATTTATCGGCCTTCAATCCCGTCAATTTCCCTAACTCCATTTCCCTACAAATACTGATTTCATTCAGTTCCTGCCTCTCATTAGACCTTATATTCCCCGACAGCTCTGGGAGGTTATTTGAGTCCTCCTTTGTGAGGACAGAACAAAGGTATGTATTTAATTGGTCAGGCATTTCTTGTTTCCGCATTACAAATTCCCCTGATTCTGACTGCAAGGGACCTACGCTTGACTTCACCGAACTTTTTCTCTTCGCATATCTATAGAAGCTTTTACAGTCAGTTTTTATGTTCCCTGCAATTTTACTCTCATACTCTATTTTCCCCCTCTTAATTAATCCTTTTGTCCTCCTTTGCTGAATCCTAAACTGCTTCCAATCCTCAGGTATGCTGCTTTTTCTGTCCAGTTTATCTGTCCTCTCCTTGGATCTTATGCTATCCCTAAATTCCCTTACTGGCCACGGTTGCGCCACCTTTTTTGTTTTATTTTTATGCCAGACAGGGATGAAAAAAATTCTGTAGTTCATCCATGCGATCTTTAAATGTTTGCCATTGCCTATCCACCGTCAACCTTTTAAGTAATGGTCCACAATCTATCCTAGCCAACTCGCGCCTCATAACATTGTAGTTTCCTTTATTTAAATTCAGGACCCTAGTCTCAGAGTCAACTATTTTACACTCCGTCTTAATGAAGAATTCTATCATATTATGATCGCTCCTCCCCAAGGGGCCTTGCATAACAAGATTGCTAAGCAATCCTTTTTCATTACGTAATACCCAGTCTAAGATGGCCTGATCTCAAGAAGGTTCCTCAACATATTGGTCCAGGAAACCATCCCTTATACACTCTAGGAATTCATCCTTCACAGTATTGTTACTAATTTGGTTAGCCCAATCTATATGTAGATTAAAGTCACTCATGATAACTGCTGTGCCATTATTGCACGCGTCTCTAATTTCCAGTTTAATGCCATCCCCAACCTCAGCATTACTGTTTGGGGGTCTGTATACATCCTGAAGTCGACAACTATACTCATCAAGAGCTTTGCATCTGTATGAAGATTTCAAGCTGGCAAATATCCCTTAATGCCATGGTCTCCCTTTATGCAAAACTCGTTCTTCTGCACTGCTACGAAATCCAGGTAATTAATGTGTCCAGCTTTCATACACTAAGGCAACAGGTGAATGTACATTTACAAACAAGCCAATACAATATAGTACTAATGTCAGCTCTGCCAATGACCATCGCTGTTTATACAGAGGAACAACCTTCAGAGCCCTGTAAAACAAACTGATCACATTACACATATTAACTTGTGGAGATACCACCTCCAGACTAATTAAAGATCTGCTACCCATCATCTTAACAACCATTTGGTCTTCATATTCATTCATTAAAAATGTTGGGGATGAGTGGACTGGGCAGGTGAGGAAGCTCTCGGCAAGGAACGACTGGCTGCCTCTGATAGTTACGGTGAAGAACACAACCACAGATTTCAGAGGGAATTACAGGAATATAAAACTATCCTTTCTGATGCCAGCACATGCACTTTTCAAGGATTGCTTTTTGAGGGAGGGAGAGGGAGTATTGGTTTAAGGATAATTCACAAAAATTAAGCATCATGAAAGGTGGCATCACACAGAAAAAAAAACCCATTGAAGTGGCAGTAAAATCACAGTTAGTCTTCCAAGCATCGTCCCACATACGAATAATGCACAATACACAGCCCTTGTCAGCACCAGTAAGCTCATGAACAGTAAATTCATATACTTACCATATTGATGAATCTTCTGTCCCGCAGACCTCCAAGAAGTCATATCCATCGTCCAACTGAAAGTCTGTGAAGAGCAGTGCAATGGTATCATCAGGCTCAGCCAGAATAGACCAAATACAGTCCACATTATTATCATAATCTGACGGAAAACTGGGGCTCGAGATAACTCCACTCTGCCCACGCATGGTCCCTCCACAGCCATCATCCGCTGCCAAAAAAAATATATAAATACATTTTAATAAAAGGAACTGGAATTGGAGCATTTGGAGAAAATGAAAAACCTTTGTCTTGAAAATGTGAGTAATTTTTAACCAGTTTACTGTGGCTTTTATTCTTATTTTTAATTTACAGTTCACAGTACAAAAGGTTTTCAGTGAATAAACAGCGCTTTTTAAAAAAAATCAACGGAGTATAACTGAAACACAATTCTATTAAGGTACCAATTTCGTGAAATTTGCAAACCTTATAATGCTGCTCGAGTCAAGTTCGTTTATAAAAGTTACAAAGAGTAAAGGACCCAAAGCAGACCCTTGGGGAACACCACTGGAAACCACCTCCCCGTCTGAAAAACACCAATCCATCACCGCCCTGTGCTTCCTGTCACTGAGCCAAATTCTGTAACAATACCATCACTTTTCCCTTACTTCCATGGGCTTCCACCTTCTTAACAAGCATCCCCTCTGTGTGTGATATTTATACAGAAAGTAAGTGTTTATGTTATGAGTGCGATGCGTTATATGTGGACTAGTTTAAAGTATATTTTTATAACATGATAACTCTTGTTATCAAAATATAAATATATAATTGCATCTGTGATCATTCTAAATGTACTTGGATGTATCTGTGTGCTAGTTATAAATATATTTGTGTGTATTTTTGTGCTATTTATCATTTTTGTGTATGTGTGTGTGTGTCTGTGTTATGTATAAATATATTTGTGTGTAATTTAAAAGTACCATATTGAGAAATAAATATATACACAAAACATTTGGAATGAAGACTGATGTCCCCCAATAAAGGAATAAATATTACAGGTATATGGGAAAACATTTGTAACATTTGCAACATCATTTGTAACCATGTAAAATAATCAAAATAAAATGTCATCCAAAATGGATAGACCCAATTATATATAAAATTATCGCAGTGATTTAACTTAGTTTTCCTTGGTGATCTAGTAGTTAGGATTCGGCGCTTACATTGTCGGGGCCTGCTATTATCTGCATGCATCTGCTGTAAGAAAAAAAGCCTATTGATTTAATCACCATTAATGCACTGATGACCTTCTTTTACAGATTGAAAGAATGCTGACTAACCAAGAGTCGATACTTCAGTATGTTTTCTGTGATGAACTGTGACCCACATCTCATTTCACACACAGGAGTCTGGTTTAAAATGTTCATTGCTTATGACACCAAGAATCTGGTGCAACTTTTGTTAAATTTAACAGGACCGGTAATTTCTCAGACAATAATATTCTCTGAAACAATGTTCCCGCCCGGGCCCGGGACATTCCGCGTGAGAGGCGAAGGTGATAACCGCTCCAGTCCGGAAACCAGCGCTTCACCGCACACACACTGTTCAGCGAGATGCTCAATATATCTTTCTGCAAATTCATCACCAGTGAACCTTCAATCCCAGGGTGCTGGTTTTCAGATTTACATCAGTAACCTTTTAAATAAAGTCATATCACCGCGAACCAGCTCTCCTGCAACCGGTGCGGTCTCCCTTCCAGCCTTTCCGTAACTTGTTTGCTCCGAAGTATTCTGATTATCATCGAGCTGAAACGTTAACTCTTATTCTCTCTCCACAGATGTTGCCTGACCTGCTGGATATTTTGAAGAAGTTAATGAAGTAGGGTGGGAAGAGGGTCATGAGGAGACTAAAACACGGTCATGGACCTGTTGGGCTGAATGGCCTGTTTCCCTGCTGTAAATACTGTGTATTACAGCACAGATATTCCCTCGTGCAAACTTCATCTACTTGCCATGATGTGGACATGCCGGTATTGGACTGGGGTGGACAAATGTGAGAAGTCGCACAACACCAGGTTATAGTCCAACAGCTTTATTTGAAATCACAAGCTTTCGGAGCTGCTGACGAAGGAGCAGCAGCAGCAGCAGCAGAGTGGTGGTCTCTGTGAGCAGGAAGAGGAGAAGGAGAAGGAGACCAGACAGCAGGCCACCACCAACAACCAACAACCACAACTGAGGTGCCTGGAGAGAGAGGACAGGAGAGGAGAGGAGAAAGAAAGGAAGGCCAAGGCCATCAACAACAGAGGAGAGGCCTTTCCACACTGCCTCCTCAATTGGCCTCCATTTTAGGAGAGGGAGAGAGGGGAGAAAACAACACAACATCCATCATCTGTTTGGAAGGAGGAAGGAAGGAAAGAACAGCTACAGGTGGGTGTGATTCTGGTGCACTCTCCCAGAGACTTTGTTTTGTAGGTGGGGGGAGGAAAGAAGAAAAGAAGAGGGCCGGAACATCTAAGGGATGTGTGTGTGTGTGTGTGTGTGTGGCTTCTGTAAAAGCTAGGCCGCACACACCATATTAAACACCCCTTTCCCATTGCCTGACCTGGGACAGCTGGAGCTGCCTAGGTGAAGTTCCCCAATTAATTTAATCTAATTGGGCATCGTTAAGACCTGGTGCAGGACTGAGCCTGGGCATCTCCAGCTATCCCAGGTGAAGACATCTTCTCCCCCCACCAGAAGACCACCACCAAAGACTTTTATTACATCGGAGAGTGCACCCCCCTGCCAACACCCACCCACCCACCATCCTGAGTGGCGACCCTGCCCTTGCGGCTTCCCTCCTTCCCACCCCCCCCCCTCTCTCTCTCTCTTTGTCTCTTGTCTCTCTCTGCCTCTCTCTCTAAGAGGCACCTCAATTTACTTATAATTACGTACCCATTGAGCAGAGGGGAGAAGGCCCCTCTCCCAATTCAATCAACTAAAGGGAGAGGTGTGCCTTCAATTTAAGAGCTCCCTCTGCTCAGGGGAAAACAGAAACAAAAAACCGAGGCCATTAACACCTTCAGGCCTGTGACTTGGGGTGAGTGTAGCCCTTAAAGACCAACCCATCATGGCGACCACATCTTCGCCGGTGGCGGGGGCAGCGAGGACATACGCAAGCGTGGCAGCCGCGGCCACGGCCGCAGCCACGAGTCCTCCTGTTACCCCGTCACCTTTTACCCTCCTTACGAGGAAGAATGGGGTCAAGAGCTACACTCACCCCAACATGACTATAGAGGCGTGCGTTAAAGCCATGGCTGGGGTTGTCGGCCCTTCAGCCATCGTCGCCGCCTCTAAAATGTACGGCAAGGCTGTGTTCTTCCTGGGGTCGGAGCGGGCGGTGTCCCTGGCCATCGAGAAGGGGCTCACCGTGGGCGGGACCTTCCTGCCGGTGGACCCCCTTGAGGCCACCGCGCAAAGGATTGTGGTTTCCAACGTCCCGCCCTTTGTTCCGGGTGAGCTCCTCCTCCCCCACCTACGTCAACTGGGGGAGGTGAGGTCGGGGATCACACCCATCCCGCTCGGCTTCCGGGAAACCAGCCTTCGGCACGTCTTCTCCTTCCGGCGCCAGCATTTCGTCCGGCTGGCGCGGGAGGAGGACGCGGATGGCGCGTTCACGGTGCTCCACGGGGGGACCGCCCACCGCGTCTTCTGGACCTCGGACGGCGTGCGGTGCTACGCCTGTAAGGAGGTGGGGCACGTCCGCAAAAACTGCCCCGCCTCCAAGGCCGCCACGACACCTGGCGCGGCCAGGGTTGGCGCCGCCGCCCCCCCTCCCCCTGATACTGTCCGCGCGTCGACGGCGACGGATGCGCGGTCGAAATCGGAGGCCAACACCACCACGGCCTCCGGCGGGGGGGAGGGAGAGCGTCCGGGGGGAAGGAAGGCGCGTAGGAAAAATAAACACCTAAGGGCGGATCCCCTCGTGGAGGAAACATCCGAGTTGACCGAGCTCACGCCCGAGTACATCGCGGAGTTGATCGGGATGCATGAGACTGGGGGGGTCCTCGTGCCCGGGCCCGTGACCGTGACCGCAACTGCTGAGGCAGCTAAATCAAGACCTGCGGCCGGGCTCGGGCCCGAGGGGCCCAAGAAACCCAGTCGTCGGAAGGGGGCAGAGAGGGAGGCCCCAGCAGACATGGAGGCATCCCCCTCTCCGGGCCCCAATATGTTAAAAAGAAAGCTAGACCCCCAGGAGGAGGACTGCGAGGAGGAAGGTCCCTCCGCAGAGGGGGAGTCGTCGCCCGCCGCGGGTGCTGCGCCCCACCCCACCACCGTCATTGTCGCACGCGATCGGCGGGGGTCGTCTGTCCCTCGGGAGGGTGAGACAGCCGAGTCTGTCCGACCTGTGCCTCCCGGGGATGGGGAAGAGACCCTGCCCGTGGGGGGGGGGCGCGGAACAACCCGCGGAGGGAAATGTAGTTCCGGAACCGTTGCTCCTCGCCGGGTCGGGCGTCCTGGGGACTGGGGCGGGCGAGGCCAAAGAGGCTGAAGCCGAGCCCGCCTTTTATAACCCAGATATCTCCCAGGGACTGCTCGACCTGGTGGAGGAGTGTAGCAATCCCCAGCCCGCTGGGTCGGAGGTTGGTGGCAGGGAGATAGAAAGCCCCCTGACTCCGTCTCTGATGTTGGCGCAGGACGTACTGGAGGAATTTGAGTTTATTTTCTCCCCGGTTTCTCCGGTCGCTCCGGCGCCTGAGGCGGGGGGGGGCCCCGAACCGCCGCCGCCTCCCGGCCCGGCGCCCCTGAAGGAGCCCAGGGTGGACTCCTCTGCCACCGATCCTGGGGGTGGGTTCGTGACGGAGGCGGGGCCGGCCGGTGCGGCCGAGCCGTTCGCTGCACCCCGTGCGACGGACGGGTCGGCCGCCGGTGCCGACCTCCCGGAGGAGGACGGGGACTCGGTGGTGGGCATCGAGGACGATTTGGAGTCCATCGGCAGCGAGGTGATGGACGCCCTCGTGCCCTTCACCGACTCTCCTCTCATCCCCGGAGGGGAACTCCGGGATTTTATGGCCATGAGCCAGGGTCGTCACAAGAAGATCCGGCTGGCCCTCGACAAATGGTCGGAGCTGGCGCTGCTCGTCATGTCCGTCCGCGCCGCCGTTAAAATCATGGGCGCGGACAAGGACTTTGGCCGGCTCGAGCTGCGTCGGCTCAAGAGTTTCCACACTGGGCTGCTGAGGGAGTGGCGGTCGTCAGTGACCGCGCTCCCTCCCCTCCGTTAGGTAGAGGTTGCACTATGCTTCTGAGATGAAGATAACCATAGCCAGCCTCAACATCAACGGCAGCAGGGAGGCGCGCCGTAGATTCAATAACTTCTCGGTCCTTCGGGACGGGAAATATGCGGTGTGCTTCCTGCAAGAAACCCACACCGCTCCGGGAGACGAGGCCACGTGGCTCCTGGAGTGGCAAGGAGGGGTCAGCATGAGTCACCTCTCCAACAATTCCTGTGGGGTGGCTGTCTTGCTGGCCCCGCATTTTCAGCCGGAGATCTTGAGGGTCAAGGAGCACGTGCCGGGCCGCTTGCTCCAGGTCACTGTTCGCCTGGGAGGTGTGCCGCTCCATTTAGTGAACGTGTACGCCCCCCGGACCGGTGCGCAGCAAGTGCGCTTCTTCGGAGAAGTGTCCGCTCTTCTGGGCTCCATCGACGTGGGCGAGTGCGTCATCCTCGGGGGGGATTTCAATTGTACCCTCGAGGCGCGGGACCGGTCGGGTCCCCCGCGAAGCCCGGCGGCGATGGAGAAGTTGCAGGACCTGGTCGGGTCCTTCGACTTGGTGGACGTCTGGCGAAATCTCCATCCCGACTCCAGCGCCTTCACGAGCGTGAGGTCTGGAGGAGGAAGGTCCAGAATCGACCGCCTTTACAATTCCCGGGCGTACGTCTCCTGCGTTCCGGCGGCTTCCATGCGGCCGGTGCCGTGCACGGACCACCGCCTGGTGTGGGCGGAGCTCGCTCCGCTGCGCGCGCGGGGGGGTCCGCGTACTGGCATTTTAACAACCTGCTGCTGGAGGATGCGCGGTTCCGGGATTCGTTTCGCCGGTTCTGGACCGACTGGAGAAGGAAGCGGGGAGGCTTCCCCTCCTTGAGGCTATGGTGGGACGTGGGCAAGGCTCACGTCCGCGTCTTCTGTCAGGAGTACGCGAAGGGGTCGACCAAGAGGCGGGAGGCCCGGGTCGGGCGAATGGAGAAAGAAGTGCTCGACCTGGAGTCCCGTCTCGGTCAGGTCGTCGAGGACCCAGCCCTGCGGAAGGTGTACGAAGAGAAGAAGGGCGCGCTGAAGGACCTGCAGCTGGTCGGGTCCTGAGGCGCGTACGTGAGGTCGTGGATCCAGTTCCTGCGGGACCTGGACCGCGGCTCCCCCTTCTTCTACTCGCTGGAAAAAAGACGGGGGGTCCGTAAGCAGCTCTTGGGGCTGCTGGCCGACGACGGATCTCTGGTCTCGGATCCGGAGGGCATCAGCGCGGAGGCCCGGGCCTATTACGGGGCTCTGTTCTCTTCGGATCCGTCCAGCGATGATGCGCGCAGAGTTTTGTGGGAGGACCTGCCGCAGGTCGGCCCGGAGGGCGCCGAGAATTTAGAAGCTCCGCTAAGCCTGGCGGAGCTGACCTTCGCCCTGCGCCAGCTCTCGAGGGGCAAGTCCCCGGGGCTGGACGGGCTGACCGTGGAGTTCCACAGGGCGTTCTGGGCCGTCGTGGGGGACGACTACGCGCGGGTCCTGGGGGAAAGTCTGGCGACCTGGGAGATGCCCCTCTCTTGGCGCAGGGCAGTCATTGTCCTGCTGCCCAAGAAGAGCGATCTCCGCCGACTTAAGAACTGGCGCCCGGTCTCCCTCCTCAGCACGGACTACAAAATTTTCGCCAGGGCTATGTCTGCTCGCCTTGGCACCGTGCTGGCCCGCATGATCCACCCCGACCAGTCCTACATGGTCCCGGGCCGGAGTATCCACGATAACATCCATCTGGTCCGGGACCTGGTCCACCATTCCCAGAGGGCCGGTCTGTCGGTCGCCTTCCTTTCACTGGATCAGGAGAAGGCGTTCGACAGGGTGGATCACGAGTATCTTTTCGGGACTCTGCGCGCATTCGGGTTCGGGACGCATTTCGTCGCCCGGATCCGACTTCTGTACGCCGCCGCGGAGTGTCTGATTAAAGTTAACGGGTCTTTGACAGCGCTCCTTCGCTTCGGGAGGGGGGTGCGTCAGGGATGCCCCATGTCCGGTCAGTTATACGCCGTTTGCGTGGAGCCTTTCCTGCGCCTCTTGCGGAAGAGGTTGACGGGACTGGCTCTGCAAGGGCCGGGCGTGGAGGTGGTCCTCTCGGCTTACGCCGATGACGTGCTCCTCGCGGTCACGGATCCCGTCGACTTGCGGAGGATGCGAGAATGCCAGCAGATTTACTCGGACGCATCCTCCGCCAAGATCAACTGGGAGAAATGTTCTGGACTCCTGGTGGGCCCATGGCGGGTGGACTCCCTGCCGGAGGAGTTCGGGCCTTTCGCCTGGAGCACCACGCACCTCCTCTACCTGGGAGTCTACCTCAGCCCGGCCGAGGACGCCTGGCCGGCGAACTGGCAAGAGCTGGAGGCCAAAGTCACCGCTCGCCTAGGGCGCTGGACAGGACTGCTCCGAGTGTTGTCCTACAGGGGTCGAGCGCTGGTCATAAACCAGCTGGTGGCCGCCATGTTGTGGCACCGGTTGGTCACTTTGATCCCTCCCCCTGCGTTTGTCGCCAAGATGCAGAAGAAGCTCGTCGACTTCTTCTGGGACAAAAGGAAGCACTGGGTCTCTGCCGCGGTTTTGAGTCTCCCGCTTAGGGAGGGCGGTCAGGCGCTGGTGTGCCTTCGCACCCAGGCGGCGACTTTCCGTCTTCAGACGCTGCAGAGATACCTGTACGTGGAGAATCCTCCTAGGTGGCGTGCGCTGGCGACGTATTTCTTCCGCCAGCTGCACGGCCTCAATTACGACACACAGCTCCTGTTTGTGAGAGTGGGTGGCACGCGTGCCAGCCTGCGGGAGCTGCCTGTCTTCTACCAGGAACTGCTATGGGTTTGGAACAGCGTCGCCTCCGAGCACAGTTCTCCCCCGTCAGGAGCGTCGGCCGTCCTTCGGGAGCCGCTGTTCAGGAATCCGCACCTCCATGACCGCGGGTTCGGCTGGCTGGCGGAGGGCAGGGCTGTGCCTGGTAAGGTGACCAGAGTCGGGGACCTGCTCGATGGCGGAGGAGCGGGCTGGATGGCGCCGGAGGAGTTGGCGAGGCGCATGTCCTGGGTCAACGTCCGGCTCGTGGTCAAAGCCATCGAGTCGCTAAAAGTGGCACTGGGCCCCGTCTCCACTAGGTGTGTCGAGGAGGCTCAAGCACGTGGGGCGATCCCGTCCGAACTGACCCCCGTTCGGACGGAATTCCTTATCGGCACCCGGCCCCGAATCCTCCCTCGGGAGCCGGCGCCTCACCACTTGAGCCTTCTCGGAGAAATGCCCTCCGTGCCCTTTCAATCCGCACGGAGGCGTTTCCTGTACGGGCTGCTCCTGCACACTCTCCACTTTGCCATCTTCGTCTGCCTTCCGGACACGCCTTGGCGTACCATCCTGCCGTCCGGCGGAGGCGAAGGTCCCCATTGGAAGGCTCTCTACGCGGGAGTCTTCCCTTGTTCTATTGGGGACTTGGCCTGGAGGGTGTTGCACGGAGCAGTCCCGTGCAATAGGATTTTAAGTAGGTTTACGGACTCCCAGGCTGCTTGCCATTTCTGCGGCCTGGAGGAGTCCGTCTATCACATTTATATTGAGTGTGAGAGGTTGCAGCCCCTCTTTCATTATTTGAAGGGGCTGCTCCTCAATTTCTGGTTGCACTTCAGCCCCACGCTCCTGATCTACGGTCACCCGGTGCGGAGGGGAGCGGGTAGGTCGGAGGACCTCCTCGTAGGACTGCTCCTAGGCCTGGCCAAGAAAGCCATTAATTGGTCCAGGCAGCGGGCGGTCGAGGGGGTCGTTCGGCCCGATTGCCTGCCTCTCTTCCGCGGCCATGTTCGCGCCCGGGTGGCCCTGGAGATGGAGCACGCGGTGTCCGCCGGCACGCTTGAGTTTTTCCGCGACCGGTGGGCGCCGCGGGGACTGGAGTGCATCGTCACCCCGGACTTCCAAATTTTGATTTGATTTGTTAAGTTTCATTTAAAGTTTTAATTGATTTACAGTAAATTTGTGTTTGTCCAACCAAAAAGAGCAACACCAGGTTATAGCCCAACAGTTTTATTTGAAATCACAAGCTTTCGGAGCGCTGCGCCTTCGTCAGGTGAAGTGACGAAGGAGCAGTGCTCCGAAAGCTTGTGATTTCAAATAAAACTGTTGGACTATAACCTGGTCTTGTGCGACTTTTCACATTCATCTACTTGAGCTACTTTTTAACTGGATCCGGGCTTCATCTGTTCAAATGTTTACCGCCGGTTCGCTGCTGGCTTAGACCAATTTCACTCAATGATCTTCTGACGTGGAGATGAGAGTGCTGGAAGTGAGTCAAAGCTATTCTGAACCGACCATCTGCTGCTGTATTATTGTGAGGATTGTTTGGTATTATCCTACTTTTTTCATTGAAAGTTACTAAAGTTCTGACCCTCGGTTGTTGAATAAAATGATCACAAATCTTCAATGACCGACACTCAACATTTTCTCAGTTTCCAAACCAACATTCTCCAAATAGTGTTCTAAATGCCATGACAATATTCAACCCACTTTTATATTAACAGTAATTATAATACAAGTTCATCTCTCTTGATTAATCGAATCACAGTCCAGGTGGAGTGAGTCTTTATCAATGCTTTGGTTGAAGGCTTGTGCGTGAGGAAGATTATTTAAGTTTTTGTGGCACTGACACTTAACATTTAAACTTAAGGAATATTGGGCACATGCAGCTGGTGTAAGTGTTCTGTTGGGCCGCGGGGCCGAGTGACTCAGGGACGGATTATGAATCAATTCTCTGAAGTTCACGTGGATTTGAATTTCGCCCTAACTCGCATCAAGTCCCGTTCAACCATCGCGACTGTGCTCGCTGACCTACATTGGCTCCCGGATAAGCAATGCCAAGATATTAAAAATGTTATCATCGTATTCAAATCCTTCCATGGCCTCGCCTCTCCCTATCGCTGTAATCTCACCCAGCCCTTCAACACACAGAGATTTCTGCAATCCTCTAATTCTGGCCACTTGTGCATCCCCGATTTTAATCACTCCAACATTGGTGGCTGTGCCTTCATTTTGAGAAGGCCCAAAGCTCCGAAATTCCCTCCTTAATCCTCTCCACCTCTCTCTCTCCTTTCTTTCCTTCTTTAAGACGGTCCTTAAAACAAGATTTCGGTCATCTGCCCAAATATCTCCTCATGTGATGCGCTTTGGGACATTTTAATACGTTGCAGGCGCTATATCAATACTAGTTGTTGTTGTTAGACACATAGGAGGAGGCAATTCAACCACTCGAGACTGTTCCGCCAATTAATTAGATCACGGCTGATCTGTGTCTTAACTCCACCCACCTGCCTACTTTCCATTATCATATTTGCCTTTTATTTTATCCTTGCTTTATACAAGTTTTAGACTGTGGTTGACCTCGTTTAAATTTTGCATCACTTCTCGATTATTGCCGAAACTCCATCAAGCTCTAGAATGGCTTTTTCCTAATTGCACTTCCAGTGTCCTGGATGGTGTTCCAGAGTGTGAGGTCACGGTTGCTGCCATTGAGACAACGATAGGAACATGGGAGAGGTGGGAAACCGCGGGTAGAGGCTGCTGTCAAGGACCAGATACAGAATCATAGAATCACACAGCACAGTCGGAGGCCTTTGGGCCCACCGGGCCTGTGCCGTCTCTTTGAGAGAGAGATCCAATTATCACCACTCCCCTGCTCTTTCCGCATAGCCCTGCAATGCTTTTCATTGTAACTTCTCTTTTTAAAGTTGCAATTGAATCTGCTTTCCCCGCCCTCAAGCAGTGCACGCACTGTCACCCAGATCGTAACAACTCGCTGAGTAAAGAAAAATCTCCCCACACCACTTTACCAATTATCTGAAATCAGTGTCCTCTGGTTACCGACCCTCTTGTCAGGGGTAACAGTTTCACCCTCTCTGCTCTATTACCCCGCCCCACCCCCCATAATTTGGAACACCTTTATTCAATCTCCGCTTAACCTGCTTCGCTCTAAGGAGAACAATCACTGCTTCGTTGGTCTCTCCACATAACTGAATTCCCTCTTCCCTGGACATGATGCAAAGAGACGAAGTTTGGAAAATATTGCCAGTTAGGAGCAGGAAAATCGAAAGGATCCAAAAAATAACATACATTCGCCAGTTTTGTGAATCTTTAGATACGATTTGGGAAAGGGAATCAGTGGAGAATGAAGGGCGAACCGCCCGATTGACCAGAGGAGGTCAAGACACCGTTCCCTGGTTTCAGACGCTGGGAGATTTTCCCTGATGTTATCGGTGACATTAACTTTTCTGAGACATTTAAAGGATTCTCGTCACTGCAGATCAGGAATTCAAACCTAAGATCGGGTTCAGGACAATCAGAATAATTCGGAACAAACAAGGCACCGAAAGGCTGGAAGGGAGACGGCACCGGTTGCAGGAGAGCTGGTTCGCGGTGACATGGGTGTGTCTGCAGTGTGCGGGACCAGACAGTCTCTGTGTGTTCACAATGAATGTCCCATTCTTTAATTTGGAAATGTTAAACTGACAGTGGGCAATTGCTATTCCGGTCGCAGAAATCTGAAACTTTATCTCGCCGACACCTTGGTTCAGGGAATCTGACAGCAGCATGTCCGGCCGTCTCTGTGGCGCAATCGGTTAGCGCGTTCGGCTGTTAACCGAAAGGTTGGTGGTTCGAGCCCACCCAGGGACGAAGTGTTTAAAATTTTTTCTCCCCTTTATGGTTCTTTGACGCACAGTTCTAAGTTGTCACTGTTTGCTTTGACTGCAGGAAAATATTCCGCACACATTGCTAGCTGTGCTGTTATCCAGTAAATTCCCACCCAAATACTTTTATGAGTACTCATTTCAAATCAAATGATAAAAACATATCGTTGGATCATGTTCCTCCATCCAACCTGTTAGAAATATATTAAGTTCTTGTGTTCAAATAAACTGATGGAAATTGATTCTGCATCTGCATATATGGAACTGGAACAGGAACAGGCCATCGCACCGTGTGAGGCTACATTGAATGTGTGGCTATTACATACATAGATACATAGAAGATAGGAGCAGGAGTAGGCCATCCGGCCCTTCGAGCCTGCTCCGCCATTTAATGAGATCATGGCTGATCCTCCAATTCAGTATCCCGTCCCCGCCTTCTCTCCGTAACCCTTAACCCCTTTTGCCTGTAGAAATATATCTAATTCCCTCTTAAATATATTTAATGAGCTGGCGTACACTGCCCTCTGTGGCAATGAGTTCCACAGGTTCACCACCCTCTGAGTGAAGAAATTCCCCCTCATTTCTGTCCTAAATGGTTTAGCCCTTATCCTTCAATTATGTCCTCTAGTTCTGTTCTCACCCGCCAAGGGAAACATTCCTTCTGCATCTAGTCTGTCTAGACCTGTCAGAATTTTATACACTTCTATGAGGTCCCCTCTCAATCTTCTAAACTCCAGTGTGTACATCCCTAAACTACATAGTCTCTCCTCATAGGTCAATCCCGCCATTCCTGGTATCAGCCTGGTGAATCGCCGCTGCACCCCCTCCATGGCAAGAACATCTTTCCTCAGATGAGGCGACCAAAACTGTACACAGTACTCGAAGTGTGGTCTCACCAGTGCCCTGTACAGCTGCAGCAAGTTATCCCTGTTCCTGTATTCCAACCCTTTTGCTATGAAGGCCAGCATACCGTTTGCCTTCTTGACCGCCTGTTGCACCTGCATGCTCGCCTTCAGTGACTGGTGTACAAGAACACCCAGGTCTCTCTGTACTTCCCCCTCTCCCCATTTATTGCCATTTAAATAATAATTTGCCCGCCCGTTCCTGCACCCAAGGTAGATAACTTCGCACTTGTCCACATTATAGTGCATCTGCCATTTATCCGCCCAATCACCCAGTCTGTCCAAATCGCTCTGGAGCTTCCTGGTCTCCTCCTCTGAGCCCACCCCCCCTCCTTTTGTACAGCTGGTATTAGGGAAAGCAATTTAAAACACGCTGGGCCATTGTATTGATAATTTAGCTCCATCTAATAACTTTATTTTTTCAATGTAAAACGTTGTAAAACACTGCGGTCTGACAGCAGGCACATGCGAAAATGATGCAATATTTGTGTAGGCGTCATGCTCTGGAACTCCCTGCCTAAACCCCTCCACATTTATCCCTCCCTAACCTCCTTTCACACCCTCCTTAAAACGGAAGGCTTTGAACAGTTTGTGTCAACCCTCTTACTAGTTTCATATTTGTATAATATAATGAGCTAAAGCTGACGCCGATCAAAGGGGAGAAAACACTAAATATAAGGATAAACTCACACATATCAGGCGCAGTGCGGGTCTGGTCAACGTCAAACCTCTCCTTTCTCATTCAGTAGAGGAAGAAGAGACTCAACGGGAGACAGACGCCAGAAAGTTTAATAAATAGAACAACAAAAGACACAAGTATAAGTAACATCTATTTCCAAATCTTATCAATGCGCATTTATTTCACTTTATATAAAAGCTGACTGCTCCCAATTTGAAAATGTGCACCATGTGGTTTGTGTTCACTAGTGACTTGTATTCCTATGCTTGTCCTTCAAGTTTGCAATTCACTTTGTATTGGATATTGAACAGACTTGTATTTCAAGGTGAGAGGACAACGCACCACGTGTAAAGCAACCGACTTGTATAATGACACATGGAGTTTTCCCAACACCTGAGCTACCAGACACTTTCAATGCCTTTCAGCGGGTAGATTGATGACAGAATTTGCAGAATAGGACATTACTCCACCGTCATTGAAAGTTATCGATCATTTTTCTAAGTAAGGGTCGTGTTCACAATGATCAAGTGAAAAAAAGTTTATCTATTTTAACCCAAACAATTCCTTTCATAATTCTAAAAGCCTCAATGAAATCAGCGCTTAACCTTCTAGATTCCAAGGAATACAAGCCTAGTTTATGTAATCTCCCGTCATAATCTAACCATTGGACCCTGGAAACATTCTGGTGGATCTGTGCTGCACTGCTTCCGAGGCCAATGTCAAACCTTTCTGAGGTGCCGTGACCAGAACTGTACAGAGTCCTCCAGAGGTGGTCTAACCAGGACTTTGTACAACTGCAGCAAAACTTTCTCCTCTTTGTATAACTACCTCTGTACCAGATTATACAGCTCGTGTGATTGGATTGTATATACCGACACAGCAAAATAAGGACTCGTTTGATCGGAATAAAATCTTTAAAAAATTCTATTTGAAATCAATTCATTAAATTACTTTTCTTAAGAAACTGTATAAGAATCACGGTATCCAGTTTTAATGTCACTGGATCAGGGAACTTCGTCAGTCACCACACACAGTGCATCGACACTGCAGAGGCTCCAGCACCTCTGACAATATTGTTTTTCCAAACTTTCAGTTTTCAAAATGGAATTGGATAATTACTTGAAAGGGAAACATGTGCATGGCTGTGGAGAAAGAGCAGGGGAGTGGGATTAATTGGAGCTCTTTCAAAGAGCCGGCACAGGCAGGATTAGCGAATTGCCTCCTTCTGTGCTGTGTCATTCTATGATTCTACTAACAGATCAAATTCTGCCATTCTCTATAGCCTTCCTCAATAGAGCACCGAAATGCTATTTCTGTAAAACTGATTCATGAAGGGCAGCACGGATGGTGATGTTCCTAAAATCATCTTGCTGCCGTATTTCTGTAGTGCAGTGTTTATCATGTTTGCTTAACACGCGAAATGTCTCTGATTCGGAACCGGGCAGAAGTATTTTGAGAACTTGTTGAATTAAATATTAGGAAAATAGAATAATTCACATTTATGTTTAGATATTAAAATACAATGGCCCAAAAATTCGGCCGTTCCCGGGTGAGTACGCGCTCTGTATTCACCCGTATTCATTCCTGATGTGCCGGTTTCCTGCATGCACTGCGCATGCGCGGGAAACCGGAACTTCCGTTATGGTGAAGGGGGCGGTTCCTAGGTGAACCGCGTGCGCGCTAGAGGTTGCGCGCACGCAGCACACTTCGATTATTTTTCAGTTTTCAACGCGAGGGTAAGTATTGAAGATTCTACGCTAGTAACTAGGAGGCGTAAGACCCCTTTTGAACAAGGTAAGTAGTTAATTAAGTATAATTTTAATTTTTTTTCAACAGGTTTATCTTTTTTAGATACTTTAAAGCAAGGTAAGTTTATTTTTATAACTTTTAAAAAGTATTTTAATTTTTTAAAAAATTAAAATTTTTGTTTAATGTGCTTAATTTATTTGACTATAGTTATTTTATAAATGTGATTTAAAAAAAATATATTTGAAGTTTAGCTGTTCTTTTGGGACCGATTTCAATTCACAGATTTGACAGGACTCCTGTCAAATCTATGAATGAAAGCTGGTCTGCTGCCATTGGCTCTCCATGGCCCACGTGACCCCAGGGGTCGCATCGCACTAACTGCACCCCTGGAACACGCAATCACTGCGCGCCGCACTAGGGAGAGGCCCGGGACCCGACGTTCCTGTGGGCCTAAAACACAACGGCAGGCGCGGTGGGTAAGAGCCCGCGCGATCCTTACCCCCGCGGCAAGCCGGCCACGCGAATTTCTAGGCCAATATCTCACAGCTATGTTACATTTGCTGTTTCTCTGTTCGGTTCTGTACACATTCAAACTCTACAATTTCTCTGTATCTCTGTATGTCGTGTCACTGCAACTATAGAAAACCCTGGTTAGACCACACCTGGAGTACTGTGAGCAGTTCTGGGCACCACACATTAGGAAGTATATATTGGCCTTGGAGGGAGTGCAACATAGGTTTACCAGAATGATACCCGGACTTCAAGGGTTAAGTTACAAGGAGAGATTAAACATATTATGCATATATTCACTAGCGTTTAGAAGGTTAAGGGGTGGTCTGATTGCAGTTTTCAACATATAAAGGGGAACAGATAGGGTAGATAAAGAGAAACTATTTCCGCTGGCTGGGGATATAGGAGTAGGGGCATAGTCTAAAATTTAGAGACATACATTTCAGGTTGAAATTAGGAATCACTGAATTTTGAAACACTCTTCCGCAAAAGACAATTGATGCTAGATCAATTATTACGTTTAAACCTGAGATTGATAGTTTTTGTTAAATAAAGGTATGAAGCTAGGTGTGGAGCTAGGTCGCAGATCAGCCATGATCTCTTGGAATGGCGGAACAGGCTCGAGGGGCTGCATGGCCTCCTCCTTTTCCTATGTTCCGATGCTCTCTCAATCGCTCCCGTCACCAGCCCTGACGGTGCAGAAAGTTCCTCTCAAAGCCGCACATTCCGGCTGATATCAGTTCAATTGTGAGAGATGATTCAAGGATGCTGCAGCGCTGCATCGGTCAACAACAGCAGTTCTAAGCCGCGTTTCAGACCCGGGAAGAAACCCATCAATGATTCGCTCTTCCCCAGCTCCAGAGTGTGTGAGGCCGGGACAAGCAG
The DNA here is from genome assembly GCA_030390025.1 of Squalus acanthias. Lineage (NCBI taxonomy): Eukaryota > Metazoa > Chordata > Chondrichthyes > Squaliformes > Squalidae > Squalus > Squalus acanthias. The sequence continues at coordinate 48,472 of JASTWF010000430.1, forward strand.
CAAAATTCCGGTCCCACACTCTCCAATCACTCGCTGCCAGCGCAAAGCTGCGAATGCAGCCTCAAGCAGCGGCTTATTGCCCATCCCTGGAATGCAAGCTGCCACGGCCCAAGCCAAATCTCCCCGTACACCCAGCACAGGCTTCCGAATAGGCGGGGCGATTATATCCGGGTCACTCAACCTTCTAGCAGCATTTACAGATACCGGAGTGAGGGAGACTTTATTTGGGCCTCAATGGGGAAACCCCGGGCGGAAACAATTTGTGGGAACTTGCTCCTCATGAACGTTTCTACTCGTGTGAAAGGGGAGACAATCCTTTTAAATTTAACAACGGCTGCAGCAGATTTCTGGCATCATAATCACCGAGCATTTTTAACCAAACGCTTAAAATACAGTGCGCAAAACCGGAAGGTTAAATATTCAGGACATGCAGAGCAGAAAAGCCATTACATTTTCTCTTTCACTCGTCAAACAGATGAGCATTACGTTCAGTTGCAACAGAAAGTAAATGGTTTATTGATGGAAATTAATGAAAGTATTAACTGTCGCACAGAGTCGTAAGGATAATGTGGATCCCTTCAAGATAGACGCAGGCGACATTGTAATTTAAAATAATGAAATGGCAGACATGTTAAACAATTACATTGTATCGGTCTTCAAATTAGAGAGCGATGATAAACTACCAGAGACATGGGGAAAACGGAAACTCAATCATAGAGAGGGACTGACTAGATTTAACATGATAACTTCCAGCAGACATTTGATAAGGTTCCTCACAAGAGACTGTGAGCAAAAATCAAAGCGCATGGAATTTGAGGCAACGTATTGACACGGGCATGGAGGTAGGGGGCACAGAGTAGTGATAATTGGTATGTACTCCAATTAGCAGGATGTTAAGTGGTGTCCCCCTGGGAGCTGGACTGCGGCCTCAGCTTTTCACTGTATTGATAAATGACTTGGAAGAAGAAATAGTGAACCGGATATCCAAGTTTGCTGATGGCACTAACTTAGAGGCACAGTATGCAGTGTAGATGGGAGCAGTGAATTTTAAAGGGACATTGATAGATTATGTGAGAGGGCAAAACTGTGAGTAATGGATTTCAATGTGGGGAAATATCTGATCATCCACTTTGGACCTAAGAAAGACACGTCACTCTATTTTCTAAAAACATTGTGTTAGAGAACGATTTTTTCGTGAAATAGCCAATCCTGTTAAATTTAACACATGTTGCTCTAGATTCCAGGAGTCATAAGCACAGAACATTGCAAACCAGGCTCCAAAATACAGTATGTATAATATGATAGAGATAAATATTCATCGCATGCAAAGGGCAGACTAAATTATTGAAGCTTCGACTATTCCTCAGTCCCTTCTTTCGTTCTGCAAATGAAACTTATCTGTTAATTAATGACAATTACAACATTATTTTCCCATTGGATGCAGTTAGTGAATTTGATAAGGCTTTGAATTAACAACTGTTGTAAGAGTCAATCCGCTCAACGGTGATTGAACCCGAGCCTATAGCGGCGAATGGGCCGAATCCTGACCATTAAACATAGAAACATAGAAAATAGGTGCAGGAGTAGACCATTCGGTCCTTCGAGCCTGTACCGGCATTCAATGCGTTCATGGCTGAACATGCTACCTCAGTACCCCATTCCTGCTTTCTCGCCATACCCCTTGATCCCCCTAGTTGTGAGTATTATATCTAACTCCCTTTTGAATATATTTAGCGAACTCGCCTCAACAACCTTCTGTGGTAGAGAATTCCACAGATTCACCACTCTCTGGGTGAAGAAGTTCCTCCTCATCTCAGTCTTAAATGGCTTCCCCTTTATCCTTAGACTGTGACCCCTGGTTTTAGTTTTCCCTGACATTGGAAACATTCTGCCCGCATCTAATTTGTCTAAACCAGTCAGGATTTTAAACGTCTCTATAACATCCCCCCTCATTCTTCTGAACTCCAGAGGATACACGTTCAGTTGATCCAGCCTTTCTTGATATGTCAGTCTGGCCATCCCAGGAGTCAATCATTAGTTCAACAGGGAACGTGGCAACGAATCGTTGGGATAACTTTAAATATAATTGGGTCTATCCGTTTTAGAGGCAATTTGATTTTTGACTTGTTTCACATATAAATGCAATTCATGAATTTACTGCTTGCAGATGTAGTTACATGTATCTGTAATAATTATTCATTTATTGGGGGGCATCTGTCTTCATTCCAAACATATTTTGTAAGTTGTCGGGACCTGGAACGCTCGACATGAATAGATGATGAAAGCTGATTGATCAATGATTTTAAAAGGAGTTACACAGGTACTTGAGGATGAGGAACTTATAGGGTTAGGGACAAAAAGCGGGGTGTGGGAGTAAGCATGGCTGCTCTTTCTAAACCATCACAGGCACGGCTTGCCGAACGTCCTCCTGTGCTGTGAGTTTCTATGATTCTATACATACACACCCACAGTTTATATTTTCACACGGCCTTCTTCACAGTTCTAACTATTGCCTACACTCGAAAGTTTAATTGATTTTCAAAAGCTGCTCGACCTGTTGTGTATTTGAGCAGTTTCCTAGTTTATTTTCCTGTGATGTGGTGATTCTGCGGGCGAATGACACGGTGTTTGAGAAACATTGATGTATGGAACATCTCCTACATTTATCCAAACGGAGACCTCTTGGTGGAACGGAAGCGCGCCTGATTTCTTAGATCAAGAAGGCTGCGTGTTCAAATCACGTCAGGACTTTAGCGTTGCTTGGAGTCTGGATAATTCTGGAAGAATAATTTATTTGCTTTTTCACAATAAACAGAACCTTGCTATAAAGTATTTCTTACTAGTTCCCCAGTGTCAGGGAGAGAAGCACCAGATGTCCTCATTTATTTAATGTAATAAACAGAAACAAACACAGGTGTTCAGTAAAGTGTTCCATACAGGTTGATAAACCCTGACACCCTCCCCACTCCAGGCGATCTCCCAATGCGCTTCATAGAGATGTGATCAAAAATATGGAAGCCCAATCCTAAGAAGGAGCTATTAAAACGTTTGTCCAAAAGTCTCCTTAAAGCTAATGGTTTTAAGGCGCGTCTTAAAGGAGGAGACGGAAGGTTTTGGGAAGGAAATTCCAGGCAGTGAGGACAGGTTATTGCAGACTATTTGTAAAGAGAAGAGACCGGAGTCATAGAATTATTGAACCTTAGGATCATAGAATATTACAGCACAGAATGAGGCAGTTCGGCCCGTCCTGCCTCTGCCGGCTCTTTGAAAGAACTGTCCAATTTAGTCCAAAACCCCAGATTTTCCCCATAACCCTGCTAATTAGTTCCATTCAAATACATGTCCAATTGTCTTTAGAAAGTTTCTAGAAACATAGAACATAGAAACATTGATAAATAGGAGCGGGAGTAGGGCATTCGGCCTTCGAGTCTGCTCCGCCATTCAATATGATCATGGCTGATCCTCTATCTCAATACCATATTCCCACTCTCTTCCCATACCCCTTGATGCCTTTTGCATCTAGAAATCTATCTCTCTCCTTCTTAAATATATTCAGTGACTTGGTCTCCGCAGCCTTCTGTGGTAGAGAATTCCAGAGGTTCACCACACTCTGAGTGAAGAAATTTCTCTCATCTCAGTCCTAAATGTACTACCCTGTATCCTGAGACTATGACCCCTCGTTCTAGAGCCCATGGCCAGGGGAAACATCTTCCTTGCATTCAATCTGTTTAGCCCTGTCAGAATTTTATACGTTTCATTGACATCCCCTCTCATTCTTCAAAATCTCTTGAATACAGACCTCGGCGATCCAATCTCTCCTCATATGACAGTGCTGAAGACTTGTGATCCAGAACGTGCAAGCTGTTCCATTACAGCTACAACACTGGCAGCTACCCGAAAAATGGAAAATTGCCCGGTTATATCCTGTCCACAAAGAAACAGGAACAATCCAATCTGGCAATTGCCGCCCCTTGAGTGTACTCTCAGTTATCAGCAACGTGTTGGAATGTGTCATCGAGAGTGCGATCAAGCAGCACTTACTCACCAATAACCTGCTCAATGATGCTCAGTTTGGATTCCGCCAAGACCACGCGGCTCCAGACCTCAATACAGACTTGGTCCAAACATGGAAAAATAACTGAATTCCAGAGGGGAGGGGAGAGTGACTTCCCTTGAGATCAAGGCAGCATTTGACCGGGTGTGCCATCAAGGAGCCCTAGTAAATGTGAAGTCAACGTGAATCAAGGGAAATCATACACAACGTTGGCTGGTCGTGGTTATTGGAGGCCCAACATCTCAGACAAAGGACATCGTTGCAGGAGTTCCTCAGGGCAGTGTCCTCGGCCCAACCATCCTCAGCTGCTTCATCAATCTACTTCCCTTCATAATAAGGACAGAAGTCGGGATGTTCACTGATGATTGCCATTTACAACTCCTCAGATAATGACGGAGTCCATGCCCGAATGCAACAAGACCTGGAAGACATTAAGGCTTGGTCTGACAAGTGGCAAGTAAAATTCGCGCCATACATGTAACACGCAATGAATATCTCCCACATCAGAGCGTATAACCACGGCCCCTTGACATTCAAAGTTATTACCATAGCCGAATCCCCCATCATTAATATCCACTGACCAGAAACTTAACTGGACCTGCAATATAAATACTGCAGCTGCAAGAGCAGGTCACAGGCTGGGGCTTCTGCGGCAATTGACTTACATTCTGACTCCCCTTGAAAAGCCTTTCCAACATCGAATGGAAAAAGTCAGGAGTGTGATGGGATATTCATCACTTGCCTGAATGAATGCAGCTCCAACATCACTCAAGAACTCGGCACCATCCAGGAAAAAGCAGCCCGCTTAATTGGCACCTCATCCAGCACCTTTAACATTCACTCCCTCCACGATCAACGCACTGTGGTTGCAGTGTGTGTAATCTACCGAAAACAGAGTTAACATTTCAGGTCGATCATTTTGCATCATAGAGATGTAACAGGTTTTAGGCAAGTACAGAGGCAGGGAGAGTTGGGGGAGGGGGGACTAAAAGGAAGCTCTGTAATTGGGTGAAAGGCAGGCGTGATCTGAATCTGTCCAATTTCGCACGGTGGTTGTGCCACACAACATGATGGAGTGTGTTCTCAGTGTGAAGACGGGATTTCGTCTCCACAATCAATGTGCGGTGGTTACTCCTGCTAATTCTGACATGGAGAGTTGCTACTGGGGCTTATTTAGGACGGGTTCAAGTAGGCTTTTCCCTCGTGTTGGTCTCTCACCACCTGCTGCAATTTCATTCTTGCAGCTATATCCTTCAGGATTCGGCCAGCTCGGTCAGTAGTGGTGCTACCGAGCCACTTTAAGTGATGGGCATTGAACTCCACCACCCAGAGTATATTCTGTGCCTGTGGTATTCAAGAGGGAGGAGTAATAATTCATCAGCTGAGGTAGGTGGTAATCTGACGGAGGTTTCCTTGGTGATGGAGGAGTCTGGGACATTGGCTGAAAGGTAAGGTTGTGTGAGTATGACTATGTCAGACTGTTGCTTGACGAGTCTGTGGGACAGCTTTTACAATTTTGGCTCAAGTCCCCAGATGTCAGTGAGGAGAATCTCACATGGTTGACTGGGCTGGGCGTGCTCTTGCCGTGTTCTAATCCAATGCCTCGTGGTGTCTCCGATTTTATTCTATTTTTTCAGCGGTTTGATACAACTGATTGGATTGTTAGGCCATTTCTGAGGGCAACATATTTCTGCGGGTCTGGAGTCATATGCAGGACAGAGCAGGTGAGGATGGCATGTTTCCTTCCATAAGGGACATTAGTGAACCGGTTGTGTTTACGACAATCTTATGGTTTCATGGCCACATTTACTGATATTCGTTTTTTCTTGCAGATTTACTGAATTTATTGAGTTTAAATTCACAAACTGCCATAGTGGGTTTGACCTCACCTCTCCGGATAATTAGCCCAGGCCTCTGGATTTCTGTGCCAGAAACGTTACCACTATGCTAACGTAATCTGCTACCTTTTCTGAAATCGTTGATGTTTACAATCATCGACAGTGCTCATCCATTTATATGTCGTAACCTATTGACTATCCCAATCCATTGACAGATCCTAGTCCATTGACTTTCCCAATTCATTGATATGACCGAATCTATTGAGTCTCCCACTCCATTCAATTTGAAAAAGGTCTTTGATAACGTACCACATCGTAGACTCGAGACTAAGAATCGCGCATGTGGAGTCAGGGGACAAGTAGCAAAATTGAAAACAAACTGGCTACAAAAAAACAGAGAGCGGGGGTTCCTCAGACTGGCGGCAGGCCGGAAGTGACGTTCAAAAATGATCGGTGCTGGGATCACTGTGTTCACCATTTGCACAATTTTCTTGGACTCAATAATCTGAAGTGCACTGTCAAATTTGCGATTGGCACAAAATTGGCAGCTTCAGTTAATGCTGAAGAATACTGCGACCACAGACAATAAGATGGAAACAAACTTACAGGATGGGAGTTTAAATGGCAATTTAATTTCAAATTAAAAATGCGTGTGGTGTTTTATTTTGGGAAGAGGAATAAGATGGCCACATACTCCAACAGTAAAGTTGTATTACACTTGTGTTGAAGTTTGGTTAGATCACACTTAGTGTACTGTGCACAAATTGGACTCAATATTACAAAAAAGGATATCGAGGCACTGGAGAAGGTGCCACCAAGACTGTGCTGGCGGCAGGTGGTGAGAAAAACAACACGAGGGAAAAATCTACTTGACAGAGAGGTTTTAACTGTCAAGAAAAACTGAACTGGCAGAGAACCTTTTCTCTAGACAAGAGAATTCTGAGGGGCGACCTAATGGAGAATCCAGAATTATCAGGGGGAAGTATTAGACAAAATATGCATGATTGTGGGGTATCCGAAATAGTGCTGATACATATAAGATAGTCACTAATAAATCCAGTAGGATTTCAGGATTAACTATTTTCCCAGAAAGTGTTTAGAATGTGGAACTCGCTGCCACATGGAGTATGTTGAGGCGAATATCATTAATGAATTTTCAGGGAGGTAGAAAAGTAAGGAATACCAATCAGAAACCAGCTCCGTGTGGCGAAAGATCAATTCAGAAACTAACATTGCAAATGTCTGACATCAGGGTATGGCATCTGGAATGTGGCACCTGGTGGGAGACATCTGGAGTGTGACACCTGGAGAGGTATGTCCGGGGTCACTGATGATGCGTGGAGGTGTTGCGGTGATCCAGCGTTAATCAGTCGGTCTTATAAACCGCAGAGCGCGTGTTCATCCCCCGTCCGTGCCTCTGTTAGTTTTCAATATTTAAGGCGATGTTTAAGCTGCACCTCCTCAAAGACAGTACATCCTTCCTGAGGTGCAGTGCCATACACTGAATGAAGCACTCTAGATGGGGTCTCAACAAGCCTCGTTACAACTGAAACATAACGTGCCCCACTTAGTATTCCAGCCCACTTCAGATAAACGCCAACATTCCTTCAGCCTTGTTGAATGGACCTCCAGCAACTTACTCATCAAACATTAAATCGAATGGGATCCTGCAGGCCACTCACAACCTTTATTTTAGCGACATTGTAGTGCAGCAGAGTATGTTAGTATTTGAGATTTCCAGAGTGAAATTTTAGAAACAGGGCAAGTCTGCTTTGTATTATATACCGTCCTGGGATAGAGGCTGTTCGATCCTGAATTGAAATATGTAAACCACTGAAACTGTTGACGTCAGCACCAGAAGTTGAATTACTCTTTTCATGTTAACAATCCTATGACAAACACACAGAGATCCCAGGAATATCCGGGACCTGAATGTGTGCGAGACACTGCTCTCAATCCACTCGATAAGGTGGACCATGTCGAGCTGCTTCACCTTGTCCAGAACAATAGAACCAGAGGACACGGCCTGAGATTGAAGAGGGTAAATTCAAACCTAATCTCTGGAAACATTATTTCAGTGAGCGACTGTCTATCTATGGAACAGGCTTCCTTCCTAATCTTCATAATTAAAACTAGAGGACAGGGGAGTACAGGGGAACACGGGCAGCAAAATTAGAAATAAAATGAAGGGGAATTCAGGGGCACACTCTAAATGTTTAATTAAAAACAGAGGACAGGGGAATGTGGCAACAGATATTAGAAAAAGGACCAGCGGAACACTTCATTTAGAAGTAGGGGACAGGTAAAGAGAGCAAATGTTCAATTAGAAATAGAGGACAAGGGGATTCAGGGTAATAAATTAACAGTCTAATTAGAAATAGAATAAAAGGAGACATGGGGTAACACAGTAAATAACTGTTTTTTTAGAACTAGGGAGCTGGGGAGACAGTAAATGTTTATTTAGTAATAGAAGAGACGGGGAGGTCAGGGAAACACAGTAACTGTTTAATTAGAAATATAGAAACACAAGGAAATACAACAGATGGTTAATTAGAAACGGGGGACGGGAAATCACAACCACATCAGCTTGAATGTGACCCGGTGATGCAATGGTTAATTATTCATGCCTTTGCTTTTTATTTTACATGTTATTTTTGGATGATGCGGTTGATTACACATCCCCATCTCACAATTGTATCTGGGTGCAAAACATCGCTGACTGATGGAATTGAAACCTCTGCCTGCTGCCTGACTCCTGCCTTAAATACTGTTGGCCGTCGGAATCCAGTTAAATGAGTATGTGTCTCTTACACAGAACTGCCCGCAGCTAATGAGCAATTTCCCAAAAGCTGGACGCCAGCCGGATTGGAAGAGCCCGGGCTCCACGGGGCCCTGCAACCAAGAGGATTTTGGTTTTGGAGAACGTCTGGGTCAAGTGGAACGTTAAAGAGTGACGGGTAAAGCGGGCTCTTAATCACAGTTTGTAAATGGAGACCATTCACAATTAAAGTACAAAGGCTATTGTCCGCATAAGCTTCTCAATAAGGTTCTTGAACATTGGAGTGAGGTTTCATAGGTGTATTAAGCACATAATACATGCAATAGTCCTTACACACACACTCAAAAGGTAAAAATTTAAACCACACCTGATGATGGTTCGTGTGGTGACCCAAGCATGTCGCAGTCCTGACCACAGTATCTTAGGATTTTAACAAACCGAATAATCTTTCAAAACTGTAAGTTTTTATTCATTTTTCTCACTCCCGGTACATGAAAATCCTCACAATTCTGCATTACACAATTATATCAAAGTTAAAATAAAACTCCGCGTAAAGATAATTTAATTGATTTATCTGAAAGATAATTTCACACATATAATCCAATGGTACCAAGTGAAACCTTTATTCGTGAGACTGTCTGTCTCTGTATCTAAAGTACTATGTGAAAATGATGATGTTCTCCAGATGTTTTCCTTTGCAAAACTCGCTCTCTTCCCAAACTGTTAACAAAGGAAGAAAGTTCCCTGCAATTGATGAATCTGTTTGCAATGATATGTGTTTAATTAAATCGCTTATTACTTCATCCTGAAACTGACCATTGTTGCAGGGTCCGCTCTGGCCCATTAGCCAAGTGGTACTTTAAATAGACTTGTACTTCCTGCTTAACAATAAAATACTAAAGATTAACATTACCACAATAGAGAGAAAAAAAGAGAAACCAACACAGTATAATATTAGCGTACGTCAGGCTAGTCTGATTAACCCTTTACTTACAGCGCCCTCTTTGTTTACGTTAGATTATTTCAGGTCAACACTAAACAATATCTCCTCAGCATCATAGATCTATCTCGGCCTATTCTATAGCTGAGATCTCCAACCATTGGCTTTACACATGTTCTCACTCTACAGAGCCACAATAACCACTTCATGTAGTGCTGTTGTCTGCGTGACTGACCATGTTTTGGATCCGTTCCTCAGATTAACTTCATCACGAATAGAGCATGCTGGTTGCTTCATGTACAACGCGCCACTCCTGCAAACACAGCGATATTTCAGGATCTTACAGTGCCAGACATCCGATACAAGCCATTCCAGTCCCTTCTGGCTATCAATCAATGGATCGGGGGTCGGTGGGTGTTTGATTAGGACCGCCTTTGCATGGTTCCGATGTTTCGTGTATTTGCCAGGCTATCAAGTATATTATTTTCTTTCTTCTTCTAAAGCAAGGACACAACCATCTCCAAGAGAAAACTAGCAATTACCCAACTTCACTACAGTGTCCTGACTTTCACTAGACTGTGCATTGATACCAGACTCATATCTTTGGTGAGTCGTACCCAGGTGGTTTACATTAAGAAGGGATGGGACAGGATAGATGGAAGCGAAACCTTCCATTAGTTCAAGGATCAAGAACTAATGGCCAGAGATAAAATGATAAATGTAAGAGGTTCAGAACTAAAGGCAAGAGAAGCCTCTTTACATGGAGAATTGTGAGACTATGGATATAATGGAGGCAGAAGTTATATGAATATTGAAATTTAAATTCCACATGTGGCTGAATGTAAATAGGTTGAAGGGATGTTGAGACCGTGTGGGTGAAGTCATTGGAACTATTTGCTCCGGTGGAGAGTAAAAGTCGGCAATAACTGATTGGGTCGAATGGACTGTTATAACATTCCAAAGTGTGAGGACCAGTTGAGATTTTCAGTAAATATCTGTGAACAAAGTTGTCTAATGTCACATTGACGAGCCAATTCCTACTGTCTCCATCATTAGACACTGAACAGGAGACAGGGCCCCGTTCTAAAATAGAACACGGGCTATAATTTAACTCTAGTTAGGACAGGAAGCTCTGGTTTGACTTTTCACTTTTTTAACCATTATCTGAATAAATGCCCAAGGAGAATTCACCAGCTTCTTCAGCTCTTCCCTGAATTTAGTTTGTGTAGCTGCATAAATACACGTGTTTGTACAGGAGCTCAAATACATCAGCAGATATCCAGTTTCAGTGGCGATGTAAGCAGGCGATATGTAATCGCCTCGGTGAAGCACGGCCAAGGTGTTAACTATAAAACTCACGGCAGACGTCAGCCACAACAATACAAAACTGCCCGATACTGTGAACAGTAAAATAATGGATTTCCTTCGGTTCTCCATCTCTGGATCGCTCTGATTGTCACTGCTGTGACCTCGGAGTCTCCTGCGGGCTCCACTGGCCACTAAAATCCGCCTGACTGTCAAACAATTAAGCAGTAATATCAAAACAAAAGGAAGCCACGTAATGAAAATATTTTCTAAGCGGAAGTAAGCTGCACCTGCAGGCGATGAAAAAAAGGCCGCACTGGGGCGGAAACCCCAGGGAACATTATTGATCATTTGTTTGTGTTCATATGCAAACCAAAATGGGATGTTCTCTAAATAAACCAGTACAGAGACCGTTGTTATAACCGCGGCCGCAGTTCTCACTGTGCAATACTTTGTTTTAAACTTCTGACAACATATAGCAATAAAACGGTCAAATGTGAAGGAGACGGTAAACCACACCGACATATCCAGGTTGGCACTACACATATACATAATGAACTTACAAACGGCAGTGTAGGACAGGAATGAATATGGGAAGTGTTTACTCAAAATTTGATAGAGGATTACATTGATGATCATGACCAGTAGATCTGCTGTTGCCATGGCCACCATGTAGACGGAGATACATTTGGAAAGACCGCATTTTCCTCTGGAGAGAATCAGCATTGTCAATAGGTTCGCTGTAAGAAATAGGGACAAGAGTAAGTAATGGGGACACTCGGATAAATCTTACATCGTATTTTGCGGAGATGAACCGATGTTTTCCTACTGAAGGTTATGCACACGTTATTATATAGACTAACATAAACAATAGACCTTTTCAAACGAAAGTAATCATTAAACACTCAATATCGAGGGACTGAGAATGCGCCTTCCTTCCAGCACACTTCATTCAGACTGTGTCAAGTTGGTGGGTAGGGGTGGATCCTGGGACGGTCGCTCGTATTCAGCATCGGCAATGGTAACGGATAGCGACCCCAACACCACCGACAGCCAGGCACTGATGACTCAACGGAGGGGAATGTTGACTTTGGGCGACAGTGTAAAACGGGCGACAATGGATCAGCCGACCATGATACGTCTCTTCCGAATCAATCTCCATCACTATCGCCACTGACACTATATTCATGCATGAAAACAGAACATTCTGGAAATACTCAGCAAGTCAAGCATTATCTGTGGAGAGGAAAACAAAGTTTACGTCTCATGTTGAAACCTTTCCTCAGAAATCCATTGAGGCTCCATTCACACTTTAACGGTACGGTCCAGGCCAAGCCGCAGTACCTCGCAGGGACGGTCCAGTTACAGATTAAAGACCCTTAAAGGACAACCTTTGACGGTTCTGTAACTTATTAATGTTCACAGTCAATAATGATGCGGATTCCCTTACATACATCCAAACATACATTCCATTGCTGTGTGGAGCACTGAAACCATCCCGCCATGAGGCTGGGACCATGTGATGCACCGAGCCAATTTGATGAGTTACTACAGCGGCCCCAGGGAGCAATTGATGGAATTTTACTTTTAATCTCATCGGTTTAATTGGCGAGGGGGATCTCGGGAGCGGCATCAGATGTCAGCTCTATTCAATATAATTTACAAACAATTACTGGAAAGATATGAATTTAAATAATACATTCAGCAGAGAAACAAACATTCGATGTAGGTCGAAACTCTGCGCTTTTTCTATTTATTGTCGCCTCGAGGAAGCTGCTCGGTAACAGAGCGGGAGCTGGTGGAGCCGCGAAGGTCCTTTGCAGCCGAAGGGAGGGGAACAGCGCCCTGAGCGGCAATTATTGCTCCAAATATCTTTCACCGTCCTCTGATGGGTGGAGGTGTTTGCATTACAAGGAATTATCAACCTTAAGTAGACAGGAAACAACGGTACAGATGAAATGATTACCATGGACACTAAGCAACACATTCTTTAATGATCTATGCACTGTTGGAGGGGCCGGGGAATCAGCCTCGCCCTCCCTCAGTATAGGGAGGAAAGTTGAGCTTTCGGTGGCAGGATCGCGCGACCAGAGCAGCGCCTCAGCGACCGCGCTGACTGGTAGGATTCCCGCTGATTTTCAGCGACTTATCCCGGTGGATAATTGACTCTGCAATTAGGATATTCTCGGAATCTGTTACGTTAACACTGAGATAGTCAACAGCTATTAGACAACAGAATATATTAACTTACCGGGTGCCCCAAAGGTTGCGAGAATAGGGTAGTAAATGTTCCTTATCTGTAGAATTGTTGGCAGTTCCATTTTAAAAAACTGTGCGAAATCTGTCCAGCTTTACGGTTCGGACTGCAGTGTTACTGAGATCGGTAAATACTCCTCATTTATAGAACTATCGGTGCCCCGGTCAGAAAAAAAAACATGTTACACAATAAGTGGCGTTAGTTACAGTCACTTAACAAACAAGGGGCGATTTTCCGCTTCAGTGCGTCCCGGCCCGCAGTGCGAAAATTATATGGAAAGTAATCCCAGAGGGAACTTGCCCAGCGCATGGTCCCTTGACGCTGAATGGAACATCCCTCCTGGACTCTGCGTTAGGCTCTTGAGGTTTCAAATCCATTCGCTGAAAATGTTCCTCATCCATTGCATAAGCTAAATTTGTTTTTTTGTTGTAATGATACCTAGTGATGACACCGCTCTAATATTACTGGCAATGATTCATTGCTAACAATACTGGTGATGATTCATCGCTAACATTTCTAGTGATGACTCCTCTCTAACATTGCTGGCGGTGACCCAACTCTAATATTAATGGCGACGATGCTACGCTGACATTAATAGTGGTGATCCTATTCTAATGTTACTGGTTATGAACCTATTCTACCGTTACTGGTGGTGATTATACTCTAACATTACCGCTGGTAACCCAACACAAAAAAATCTGGTGAGGACCACTCTAACATGATTGCTGGTAAAGTTACTCTAAAATTACTGATGTTGATCCTACTTGTAATTACTGGGGATGACCCTACTCCAACATAATTGTGGTGATAATACGCTAACATTACTGGTCTTTGGCCCTACACTAACATTGCTGGTGCTGACCCTACACTAACTTTATGGAGGTGACTCTACTCTAAGATTACTGGCGGTGACCCTACTCAAAAATTACTGGCGGTGAAACCATATAACATTAGAGGTAGTGACCATACTGTAATATTACTGGTGGGGGCTCTACGCTAATAAGATTGGTAGTGACTCTACTCTAACAATACTGGTGGTGAACCTGCTCTAACATTACTGGTGGTGACCCAACTCTAACATTACTGGTGGTGACCCAACTCTAACATTACAGGTGGTGACCCTATTATGCCATTTCAGGTGGTGACCCTAATGTAACATTACTGTTGGTGACTCCACTGTAACATTACTGGTGGTGACATTACTGTAACATTTCTGGTGGTGTATCTACTCTAACATTCCTGGTGGTGACCCTACTCTAACATTACTGGTGATGACTCTACTTTAACATTACTGATGGTGACCCTACACTAACATTAATGGTGGTGATTCTCCTTTAACATTATGGTGGTGACCCAACTCTAACATTACTGGTGGTGACACTACAATAACATTACTGGTGGTGACTCTATTCAAACATTACTGGTGGTGACCCTACTCTAACATTACTGGTGGTGACGCTACTCTAACATTACTGGTGGTGACCCTACTATAACATTACTGGTGGTGACTCTACACGAACATTACTGGTGGTGACTCTACTCTAACATTACTGGTGGTGAGTCTACTCGAACATTACTGGTGGTGACTCTACTCTAACATTACTGGTGGTGAACCTCCGTTAACATTACTACTGGTGACTCTACTATAACATTAATGTGGTGACTCTACTCTAACATTACTGGTGGTGAGTCTACTCGAACATTACTGGTGGTGACTCAACTCTAACATTACTGGTGGTGACTCTAATCTAACATTACTTGTGGTGACCCTACTCTAACATTACTGGTGGTGACCCTACTATAACATTACTGGTGGTGACTCTACTCTAACATTACTGGTGGTGACTCTACTCTAACATTACTGGTGCTGACTCTAATCTAACATTACTTGTGGTGACCCTACTCTAACATTACTGGTGGTGAGTCTACTCTGACATTAAAGGTGGTGTCCCTACTCTAACATTACTGGTGGTGAGTCTACACGAACATTACTGGTGGTGAATCTACTCTAACATTACTGGTGGTGAGTCTACTCTAACATTACTGGTGGTGAACCTCCGTTAACATTACTACTGGTGACTCAACTATAACATTACTGGTGGTGACTCTACTCTAACATTACTGGTGGTGATTCTACTCTAACATTACTGGTGGTGACTCTCCGTTAACATTACTGGTGGTGACACTACAATAACATTACTGGTGGTGACTCTATTCAAACATTACTGGTGGTGACCCTACTCTAACATTACTGGTGGTGACGCTACTATAACATTACTGGTGGTGACTCTACTCTAACATTACTGGTGGTGAGTCTACTCGAACATTACTGGTGGTGACTCTACTCTAACATTACTGGTGGTGAACCTCCGTTAACATTACTACTGGTGACTCTACTATAACATTAATGTGGTGACTCTACTCTAACATTACTGGTGGTGACTCTACTCTAACATTACTGGTGGTGACGCTACTCTAACATTACTGGTGGTGACTCTACTATAACATTACTGGTGGTGACTCTACTCTAACATTACTGGTGGTGAACCTCCGTTAACATTACTAGTGGTGACTCTACTCTAACATTACTGGTGGTGACTCTACTATAACATTACTGATGGTGACTCTACTCTAACATTACTGGTGTTGAGTCTACTCTGACATTACAGGTGGTGACCCTACTCTAACATTACTGGTGGTGACTCTACTCTAACATTACTGGTGCTGACTCTAATCTAACATTACTTGTGGTGACCCTACTCTAACATTACTGGTGGTGACCCTACTATAACATTACTGGTGGTGACTCTACTCTAACATTACTGGTGCTGACTCTAATCTAACATTACTTGTGGTGACCCTACTCTAACATTACTGGTGTTGACCCTACTCTAACATTACTTGTGGTGACCCTACTCTAACATTACTGGTGGTGAGTCTACTCTGACATTACAGGTGGTGTCCCTACTCTAACATTACTGGTGGTGAGTCTACACGAACATTACTGGTGGTGACTCTACTCTAACATTACTGGTGGTGAGTCTACTCGAACATTACTGGTGGTGAATCTACTCTAACATTACTGGTGGTGAGTCTACTCGAACATTACTGGTGGTGAATCTACTCTAACATTACTGGTGGTGAACCTCCGTTAACATTACTACTGGTGACTCTACTATAACATTACTGGTGGTGACTCTACTCTAACATTACTGGTGGTGATTCTACTCTAACATTACTGGTGGTGACTCTCCGTTAACATTACTAGTGGTGACACTACTATAACATTACTGGTGGTGACTCTACTCTAACATTACTGGTGGTGAGTCTACTCGAACATTACTGGTGGTGACTCAACTCTAACATTACTGGTGGTGACTCTCCGTTAACATTACTAGTGGTGACACTACTATAACATTACTGGTGGTGACTCTACTCTAACATTACTGGTGGTGATACTCCGTTAACATTACTAGTGGTGACTCTACTATAACATTACTGGTGGTGACTCTACTCTAACATTACTGGTGGTGACGCTACTCTAACATTATTGGTGGTGACTCTACTCTAACATTACTGGTGGTGAACCTCCCTTAACATTACTAGTGGTGACTCAACTATAACATTACTGGTAGCGAGTCTACTCTGACATTACAGGTGGTGACCCTACTCTAACATTACTGGTGGTGAGTCTACTCGAACGTTACTGGTGGTGACTCTACTCTGACCTTAATGGTGGTGACCCTCCGTTAACATTACTAGTGGTGACTCGACTATAACATTACTGGTGGTGACTCTACTCTAACATTACTGGTGGTGACGCTACTCTAACATTAATAGTGGTGACTCTACTATAACATTACTGGTGGTGACTCTACTCTAACATTGCTGCTGGTGATGCTACTATAACATTTCTGGTTGCGACTCTAATCTAACATTACTGGTGGTGAAGCTACTATAACATTAATCGTGATGTCTCTACTCCAATATTACTGGTGGTGTCCCTACTGTAACATTACCGCTGGTGACACTACTCTACAATTTCTGGTGGTGTACCTGCTCTAACATTACTGCTGGTGAATCTACTGTATCATTATTGGTGGTGACTCTACTCTGACATTGCTAGTGGTGAGTCCACTCTAACATTACTAGTGGTGACTCTACAATAACATTACTGGTGGTGATCCAACTCTAACATTACTGGTGGTGACTCTACAATAACATTACTGGTGGTGACTCAACTCTAACATTACTGGAGGTGACTCTACGATAACATTACTGGTGGTGGCTCTACTCTACAATTTCTGGTGTTGTATCTGCTCTAACATTACTGGTGATGACACTACTTTAACATTACTGAGGGCGACCCTACACTAACATTATTGGTGGTGACCCTGCTTTAACATTATGGTGGTGGCTCCTCTATAACATTACTTGTGGTGTATCTACTCGAACATTACTGGTGGTGACTCTACTCTAACATTACTGGTGCTGAAGCTACTATAACATTAATCGTGATGTCTCTACTTCAATATTACTGGTGGTGACCCTACTGTAACATTAACGGTGGTGACACTACTCTACAATTTCTGGTGGTGTACCTGCTCTAACATTACTGCTGGTGAATCTACTGTATCATTATTGGTGCTGACTCTACTCTGACATTACTAGTGGTGAGTCCACTCTAACATTACTAGTGGTGACTCTACAATAACATTACTGGTGGTGATCCAACTCTAACATTACTGGTGGCGACTCTACAATAACATTACTGGTGGTGACTCGACTCTAACATTACTGGAGGTTACTCTACGATAACGTTACTGGTGGTGGCTCTACTCTACAATTTCTGGTGTTGTATCTGCTCTAACATTACTGGTGATGACATTTCTTTAACATTACTGAGGGCGACCCTACACTAACATTAATGGTGGTGACCCTGCTTTAACATTATGGTGTTGGCTCCTCTATAACATTACTTGTGGTGTATCTACTCGAACATTACTGGTGGTGACTCTACTCTAACATTACTGGTGGTGAAGCTACTATAACATTAATTGTGATGTGTCTACTTCAATATTACTGGTGGTGACCCGACTGTAACATTAACGGTGGTGACACTACTCTACAATTTCTGGTAGTATACCTGCTCTAACATTACTGCTGGTGAATCTACTGTATCATTATGGGTGGTGACTCTACTCTGACATTATGGTGGTGACCGAACTCTAACATTACTGGTGGTGACTCTACAATAACATTACTGGTGATGACTCTACAATAACATTACTGGTGGTGACTCTACTCTAACATTACTGGTGGTGACTCTACAATAACATTTCTGGTGGTGACCCTACTCTAACATTACTGAATGCGACCCTACACTGACATTAATGGTGATGGCACTCCTTTAACATTATGGTGGTGTCTTCCCTATAACATTACTGGTGGTGTATCTACTCGAACATTACTGGTGGTGACCCTACCCTAACATTACTGGTGATGACTCTACTTTAATATTACTGATGGTGACACTGCACTAACATTAATGGTGGTGACACTCCTTTACCGTTATGGTGGTGACTCCACTATAACATTACTGGTGCTGACCCGACTCTAACGTTAATGGCGGTGACCCTACTCAAACATTACTGTTGGTGACTCTTCTCTAACATTACAGGTGGTGACCCTACTCTAACATTACTGTTGGGGACTCCACTGTAACATTTCTGGTGGTGACCCTACTATAACATACAGGTGGTGACCCTACTATAACATACTGGTGGTGACTCTATCTAACATTACTGGTGGTGACTCTACTCTAACATTAATGGTGGTGACTCTACTCTAACATTACTGGTGGTGACTCTATCTAACATTACTGGTGGTGACTCTACTCTAACATTAATGGTGGTGACTCTACTCTAACATTACTGCTGGTGACTCTACTCTAACATTACTGGTGGTGACTCTACTCTAGTATTACTGGTGGTAATCCTCCGTTAACATTACTAGTGGTGACTCTACTATAACATTACTGGTGGTGACTCTACTCTAACAATACTGGTGGTGACCCAGCTTTAACATTACTGGGGGTGACTCTATTCTGACATTACTGGTGGTGAAGCTACTATAACATTAATCGTGATGACTCTACTCTAACATTAATGGTGGTGACTCTACTCTAACATTACTAGTGGTGACTCTACTATAACATTACTGGTGGTGACTCTACTCTAACATTACTGGTGCTGACACTACTCTATCATTACTGGTGGTGACACTACTCTACAATTTCTGGTGGTGTACCTGCTCTAACATTACTGGTTGTGAATCTACTGTATCATTATTGTTGGTGACTCTACTATAACATTAATGGAGGTGACCCTATTCTAACATTACTGGTGGGGGCTCTACCCGATAATTTCTGGTGGTGTATCTGCTCTAACATTGCTGGTGGTGACTCTACTATAACATTAATGGTGGTGACCCTACTTTAACATTACTGGTGGTGACTCCAATATAGCATTACTTGTGCTGACCCTGCTCTAACATTACTGGTGGTGAACCTACTCTATCATTAATAGTGGTGACCCTACATTATCATTACTGGTGGTGAACCTACTCTAACATTAATGGCGATGACTGTACTTTAACATTACTGGTGGTCAAACTACTTTAACATTACTGTTAGTGACTCTACCCTAACATTACTGGTAATGAACCCACTCCAAAATTAGTGGTGGTGAACTTATTCTAGCATTAAAGGTGGTGACCCTACTCTAACATTCAGGTTGTGAACCTTCCGTAACATTACTGGTGGTGACCCTACTCTAACATTACTGGTGGTGACCCTACTCTAACATTCAGGTTGTGAAACTTCTCTAACATTACTGGTGGTGACCCTACTCTAACATTACTGGTGGTGACCCTACTCTAACATTACTGGTGTTGACCCTACTCTAACATTACCGGTGTTGACTCTACTTTAACATTAATGGTGGTGACTCTACTCTGACATTACTGATGGTGAAGCTACTATAACATTAATGGCGGTGTCCCTACTCTAACATTAATCGTGATGACTCTACTCCAGTCTTACTAGTGGTGACCCTACACTAACATTACTGCTGGTGACACTACTCTATCATTACCGGTGGTGACACTACTCTACAATTTCTGTTGGTGTACCTGCTGTAACATTACTGATGTTGAACCTACTGTATCATTACTGGTGGTGTCTCTACTCTGACATTACTGGTGGTGACTCTACTCTGACATTACTGGTGGTGACCCTACTCTAACATGACTGGTGGTGACTCTACTCCTTAATTGCTGGTGTTGTATCTGCTCTAACATTGCTGGTGGTGTCTCTACTCTGACATTACTGCTGGTGACTCTACTCTGACATTACTGGTGGTGACCCTACTCTAACATTACTGATGGTGACTCTACTCCTTAATTGCTGGTGTTGTATCTGCTCTAACATTGCTGGTGGTGACTCTACTCTAGTATTACTGGTGGTGACCCGAATGTAACATTACTGGTGGTGACCCTACTCTAACATTACTGGTGGTGACCCTACTCTAACATTGCTGGTGATGACTCTACTCTAACAGTACTGGTGGTGACACTATTCTTACATTACTGGTGATGACTCTACTCTAACAGTACTGGTGGTGACCCTACTCTATAATTACTGGTGGTTACTCTAATCTAACATTAATGGTGGAGACTCGACAATTTCTGGCGGTGTTTCTACTCTGAATTACTGTTGGTGATTCTACTATAACATTACTCGAACAGACCGTCTTAAGTTTAATGTGCCCTAAGTTCCCTGAGTGCTATTTTCTTCCTTTTTATATTTGCTGCGTCTTTTTCTCTGCAATTATTGTTTCCTATTTTTCTGGTTTCACTTGTTCCTTGTGTTTACTGTCTCCTAAGTTTCCTTATTCCTGTTCCCTGTGTTTCCTTTGCTCCCTGTGATAGGTCAAGTCCATAGAAAGTATGAGGGTACCAAAGTGCTAATTAAAAGGGAGCAACAAGTGCCCCAAAATCAACAGGGTCTCCGAAGTCAGAATTACATAGAAATTACAACATGGAATCGGCCCAAACATTCCGTATAGTTGATAATTAACTTCAAATTACATGGGCACATCCGGTTCCCATATCACTTTATCCCACATTACATTTTTTATTCGTTTATTGGATGTGGGCATCGCTGGCAAGGACAGCATTTATTGGCCATCCCGAATTGCCCCTGAGAATGTGATGGTGAGCCGCCTTCTTGAACCGCTGCAGTCCGTGTGGTGAAGTTACTCCCACAGTGCTGCTTGGGAGGGAGTTCCAGGATTTTGACCCAGCGGCGATGAAGGATCGACGATATACTTCTATGTCAGGATGGTGTGTGACTTGGAGGGGAACTTGGATGTGGTGGTTTTCCGATGCGCCTGCTACCCTAGGTGGAAGATGTCGCGGGTTACCACCTATCTAATCTATTCAAAACCGTTCACATTTTTAATGTTCATTCAATGATGTTGCCAGTTACTGATAATCAAAGTTGCCATGAGAAGTTGATTTGAATGAGCAATCTATGTTGCCGGAGACTTCCCGACGGGACGTTAAGTCGATGCCTTCTCTGATCTCTTGGGTGGACATTAAAGATCCCATGGCACTATTGAGAAGAAGAGCAGTGGAATTCTCCCCGGCGACCTAGACAGTATTTAAACTCAAACAACATTATAACAGATTATCTGGTGATTATTACAGTGTGGAAGTATGATGTGCCCCAATTGGCCACCACATCTACTGCACTACAACAGTGACCGCACCGCAAAAGTACTGACATAAAAACAGACAATGCGGTCAGGCAGCATCTGTGAAGAGAGAAACAGAGTTAACGTTTCAGGTCGATGACCTTTGCTCAGAACTGGAAAAAAGCAGGATTTTCAAGGCAAAAGGAGATGGTAATAGGACAGGTTAAGAAACAAAGGATGGCTCTAGATGACGTGTTAATTGCTGGCAGAATGAAAGACAGCTGCCATGTGGGAGAGAAGAGAACAAGATACAGACAAAAAGTATGGATAAAACAAATATATATATATGATAGGGGCCTAGGTTATGTTCTGAAATTGTTCCACTCTATGTTGAGTCCAGAGAGCTGTAAAGTGCCTAATCGAAAGATTCAGTGGATCAATGCAAGAAGCCGTGGACGGCGAGTACTGAGTGGGAGTGGAACGGAGAATTAAAGTGACAGGCGACTGGAAGCTCGGGGTCCCCCTTACTGACTGAAAGGAGGTGTTCCTCAAAGCGATCACCCAATCTACGTTTTGACTCCCCAATGTAGAGGAGACCGCATTGTGAGCAGCGATTACAGTATACTAAATTGCAGGAAGTACAAGTAAATCGCTGTTTCACCTGGAAGGGGTGTTTGGGGCCCTGGACAGTGTGAAGGGGGGAGGTAAAAGGGCAGGTGTAGCATCTCCTGCGCTTGCACGGGAAGGTGACGGGCGAAGCGGACCGGGTGTTGGGGGTGATAGAGGAGTGCACCAGGGTGTCGCGGAGGGAGCGGTCACTTCGGAATGCTGAAAGGGGAGGTGAGGGTAAGATGTGCTTGGTGGTGGGATCACACTGGAGGTGGCAGAAATGGCGGAGGATGATCCGTTGAATGTGGAGGCTGGTGGGGTGAAAGGTGAGGACAAGGGGAACCCTATCGTGGTTCCGGGAGGGAGGGGCAGGGGTGAGGGCAGAAGTGCGGGAGATAGAACGGACACGGTCAAGAGCCGTGTCAACCACAGTAGAGGGGAATCCTCGGTTGAGGAAAAAGGAAGACATGTCGGAAGCACTGGTATGGAAGATGGCATCTGCAGAGCAGATGCGGCAGAGACAGAGACACTGGTAGAATGGAATAGAGTCCTTTCAGGAGGCGGGGTGGGAGGAAGTGTAGTCCAGGTAGCTGTGGGAGTCAGTGAGCTTATAGTGAATGTTTGTCAATAACCTATCCCCAGAGATGGAGACGGAGAAGTCGAGGAATGGGAAGGGAAGAGTCGGAGATGGACCATGTGACGGTGAGGGAAGGGAGAAAATTAGAAGCGAAGTGAATTAAATTATCTATTTCAGAGCATGTGTGGGAAACGGCACCGATACACTCATCAATGTACTGGAAAAAGAGGTGAGTGAGGGGACCTGAGTAGGACTGGAACAAAGAGTGTTCCACATATCCCACGAAAAGGCAGGCATAGCTAGGACCCATGCGGGTACCCATAGCGACACCTTTGATTTGGAGGAAATGGGTGGAGTCAAAGGAGAAGTTGTTCAATGTGAGAACAGGTTCAGCCAGGCGGAGGAGGGTGGTGGTGGATGGGGACTTTTTAGTCCTCTGTTCAAGGAAGAAGCGGAGGGCCCTCAGGACATGCTGGTGGGGGATGGAGGTGTAGAGGGATTGTACGTCCATAGTGAAAAGGAGGCGGCTGGGGCCAGGAAACTGGAAACTAGCGGAAGTTGATCGCCAACTCTCCGACACCTCCTCTCACCTCCGCCTGGACCTTGACCCAACTACCGAACATCAAGCCACCGTTTCCAGCACTGTCACTGACCTCATTTCCTCTGGAGATCTTCGCCCCACAGCCGCCAAACTCATAGCTCCCCAACCCGCACAGCCCGCTTCTACCTCCTTCCCAAGATCCATAAACAGGTCTGCCCTTGTAGAATCATCGTTTCAGCCTGTTCTTGCCCCACATAACTTATCTCTTCCTATCTCGACTCTATTTTTGCTCCCCTTGTCCAGTGTCTTCCCACCTACATCCGTGACTCTTCCGATGCACTCCGCCACTTTAACAGTTTCCAGTTTCCTGGCCCCAACCGCCTCCTTTTCACTATGGACGTGCAATCCCAACTCCTGCGTTATCCCACCACCAAACACATCTTCCCCTCACTTCCCCTATCAGCATTCCGAAGGGACCTCTACCTCCACGACACCCTGGTCCACTCCTTTATCACCCACAACAACACTTCCCCTTCGCCCGGCACCTTCCCGTGCAAGCGCAGGAGATGCAACACCTGTCATTATACCTCCCCCCTTCACACTGGCCAGGGCCCCAAACACCCCTTCCAGGTGAAACAGCGATTTACTTGTTTTCTTGCAATTTAGTATACTGTATTCGCTGCTTACGCTGCGGTGTCCTATACATTGGTGCGACCAAACGCAGATTGGGTGACCGCTTTGTGGAACACCTCCGTTCAGTCCGTAAGGGTGACCCGTAGCTTCCGGTCGCCTGTCACTTTAATTCTCCGCTTCACTCCCACTCAGACCTCATCGTCCTCGGTCTCTCGCATTATTCCACTTAAGCACAGCGTAAGCTTGAGGAACAAGACCTCATCTTTCGATTCGGCACTTTAAAGCCTTCTGGACTCAACATGGATTTCAACAATTTCAGACCATAACCTCGGCTCCTATCATATATATATATTTATCCACAATTTTTGTCTGTGTCTTTTTCTCTTCTCTCCCTCATGGCAGCTGACTTTCATTCTGCCAGCGCAATATACATTTCATCTAGAGCCTTCCTTTGTTTCTTAACCTGTCCAATTACCATCTCCTTTTGCCTTGAATATCTCTTAATGTCTCTTAACCTCTCCTGCCTTCTATCCTATCACAGACCTTCCCTTTTGTTCTTTCATCCCCGCTCCCCTTCCCCAGCTCCCACACTTGCTTAAATATCTGTTCCATTTCCCTGCTTTTTTCCAGTACTGACGAAAGGTCATCGACCTGAAAAGTTAACTCTGTTTCTCTCTTCACAGATGCTGCCTGACCTGCTGAGTATCTCCAGCATTTTCTGTTTTTCATTCAGATTTCCAGCATCTGCAGTATTTTCTTTTTGTCTCACAAGTACTGAATTGGCTGTAAATTGCTTCGTGATATCCTGAGCTGGTGAAAGACGCTCTATCAATGCAAGGCTTCCTTTGAAAAGCATATAACACAAAACTGCTCTCGGATTGTGCAGGACAGATGAATCAGAGAGCATTCAATGAATAGTGATGTGACTGAGGAGAGCGGGCAAACTGAGCGCTGTGCAACAAGCAAACAAACAAGAAGAGGACTGAGCTGCAAAGCCCAATAAACATGACGTTTCAGGCTCTAATGCTGCAGCTATGATGTGCTCCAGTCAGGACTGACCCAGGGTATTGACCTTATTTCTGGTCACTCATGTACAAAGTTAGCATCCACTCCTGTTAGCGGGATAGAGGGAGGCGGCTAGTCCGCGATCTTGTGTCAGAGAGCTCGGCCACGAGGAAAGTGCAGCGAAAAATCATGCTGTTAAAATTTAATCGCGGTGCAGGAACATACAAAGATAGGAAAAGACCAGCTGGCCCAGCAATCCTGCTTTCACAGGTTGGTAGCATCAGGGCGTTCTACCTCCATGTGATCTCCTGGGAGCGGTAAAATATTTGGAAAGAAAGAGGGCCAATAACGGGGGGAAATCCTCTCCGACATGCTCAGGCGATCGAGACCAGTCCAATAGATCACAGTGGCCATGCGGTCGTTAACAGTTAACCCATTTACATTTAATATGAGGCGATCTCTGGCCCAGCCAAGACCAGTCCAGCTCCCTGCTGAAGGGATGCAGAGAGTCAGCACACACCGCACAAACTGGCAACGCAATGCAAACGTTCTCTACTCTCTGGGAAAGCCGAGCATCCAGCCTATTCCTACGTTAGTGTAATTTAAATGCGTGTTCCCTGGTCCTCTCCATCCTCTCAAACTATAATAACCTGTCAATAGACATTCTATCTATGGCTTACATTATTTTATATAACTCTCAGTTCGCCTCTAAGACTGCGGAACTGTGGAGTTAGGCAAGGTACGAGGGGTGATAAACAAGGATTATCTTAATCAGGTTTAAGGGTACAGAGCGTTAAAGGACCAGAGCTTGGATCATGTGTCAATGCTTCATACTTGTGCTGACTGATCACTGATTTGATATTCTGGGTCGGCATGGGCGGAAGACTGTTGAACCGTTGAAGGAGCAGCAAGAGACCGTGATGGGATTGTGGATCCAGTGGATTGATCTGCTCGATGGACCGAAAGTCATGCCTCATCCGCACATATCTGAGTGAACCAGGGATTCATCAGAGTTTGGAGCGCGCAAAGAACAGTTTGAACATTAACTAGAGGATCGGTAGTTAGTGGCACTAAGCGGTTAACAAGGGGATTGATTATAAATAGTTAATGAATAAGGCAGCACCTCTTAGGATTAGCTATAATTTTATATTAGTTTGATCTTAACTAGTTGTTGTTTTTGACAGAGGATAGAGCTACATTAATTGATTAATAATATGTTTGTTATAGTTACTTTGAGACTGTACATGGAAGTTTTATTCGTTGATTGTAGTTTTGCTATTTCATTAGACACCGAGAGTTTAACCAAGCCTTCAAATATAATAATTTAGTGAATTAGACATGGCAGTGAGGGGTGAATACATGTTTGGTTAAAATAACATTAAACAGATCATTGAGACCTTAACAACAGGCTCCGTTTCAAAGACTTCAATTAAACAGAGCACCAAGGAAAGGGGAAGTGCAACGAGACCTGGGCGTCATGGTACATCAGTCACTGATGGTGGGAAGGCAAGTGCAGCAGGCAGTCAAGAAAGCAAATGGCATGATGGCCTTCATAGCAAGGGGATTTGAGTACAGGAGTAGGAAGGTGATGCTACAGTTGTACAGGGCCTTGGTGAGGCCACACCTGGAGTATTGTGTGCAGTTTCGGTCTCCTAACTTGAGGAAGGACATTCTTGCTATTGAGGGAGTGCAACGAAGATTCACTATATTGATTCCTGGGATGGCCAGACTGACATATCAAGAAAGACTGGATCAAATGAACTTGTATCCTCTGGAGTTCAGAAGACTGAGGGGGGATCTTATAGAGACGTTTAAAATCCTGACTGGTTTAGACAAATTAGATGCGGGCAGAATGTTTCCAATGTTAGGGAAAACTGAAACCAGGGGTCACAGTCTAAGGATAAAGGGGAAGCCATTTAAGACTGAGATGAGGAGGAACTTCTTCACCCAGACAGTGGTGAATCTGTGGAATTCTCTACCACAGAAGGTTGTTGAGGCCAGTTCGCTAAATATATTCAAAAGGGAGTTAGATATAATACTCACAACTAGGGGAATCAAGGGGTATGGCGAGAAAGCAGGAATGGGGTACTGAGGTAGCATGTTCAGCCATGAGCGCATTAAATGGCGGTGCAGGCTCGAAGGACCGAATGGTTTACTCCTGCACCTATTTTCTATGTTTCTATGTTTCTATGAAAAGATCAAATACTGAAAACTCTCTGTTTGCTTTTAAACTGCCAAGTTGAGCAGAGCAATGATAGAAATCAACATTCTTTCATTGCTGACAGTGATTTGTGGCAATTTTGCAGGCTGGCCTGTGTCTATATGTGTATGTGAGAGAGCGACAGACAGCAAAAGCTGGTGTGTATGCAGGGCTTGTCTGTGTTCAAGTTATCTGCCGTGTGCATTGGTACTGCATCTAATGTCTGAAAAAAGAGAAAGTATATACAATTAGATCATACTGATTTCATTCCAGACTGCAATGTAGTGGCATCTTTCTTTGCCTTTCTATCCAGAATTTTGAAAAAGCTAATCTACATATATACATGTAGGCTTCGCAAAATCCCCCAGAAACTCGAACAGAGCCCTAAAGGAAGTGATTTTTGGACCTCTCATACAGACTTGGGATGATGGGACCTAAGTGAAGTGATTTGAGGTAAAAACCTCAGTTTTGGAAAGATCAGGGAAGAAAAACACTGAGGAAACTGACGTTTGAATCTTATTGTTAGGAGAGACACCTTTCACATACACAAGGCAAGCTGCGGAGGGGCGTGGCCAGGCAGTGAACCGCATTGGGTATTGAGGCCCAATCAAGCTGTCTGGGAATTGTTTACACTGCAAATCCTACCAAGGTGGAAGAGACAAAGCAAAAACTCACAAACACATTCAAATATGAATAAACCAAGAACCCTATTGAAATCCCCAGGTCCAAACAGGATGCTGGAAGTCTAAAAACGATTCCTGACAATAAAACTTCCTGCACACAGTTTCACAGCCCATTATCCTGGGATATCGGGAAAAATAGGGACATTGGCAAAGGAGGAACTGACGCAAATCAATATCTCTAAGGATATGGTGTTAAGGAAGCTAAAGGGATTGAAGGCGGACAAATCCCCAGGGCCTGATAACATGCATCCTAGGGTACTGAAGGAGGTGGCCCTAGAGATAGCGGATGCACTAAGTATGATTTTTCAGAATTCATTAGACTCGGAAACAGTGCCCATGGATTGGAGGATAGCTAACGTTACCCCACTATTCAAAAAGGGGGGTAGGGAAAAAGCAGGTAATTACAGACCTGTAAGCATTACATCAGTTGTGGGCAAAATGCTGGAGTCCATCATTAAGGATGAAATAGCGGAGCACTTAGCAAATGGGGACAGGATAGGACAGAGTCAACATGGATTTACAAAGGGTAAATCGTGCTTGACTAATCTATTGGAATTTTTTGAGGGAGTAACTGGTAAAATAGATGGGGGAGAGCCAGTAGATGTGGTGTACCTGGACTTCCAAAAGGCCTTCGATAAGGTCCCACATAAAAGATTAGCATGGAAAATTGAAGCTCATGGGATAAAGGGGAAAGTATTGACGTGGATAGAGAACTGGCTGTCAGATAGAAAACAGAGAGTTGGAATATACGGCTCATTTTCTGAATGGCAGGCAGTAACAAGTGGGGTACCACAGGGATCTGTCCTGGGTCCCCAGCTGTTCACAATTTACATTAATGACCTGGATCAGGGAGTCGGATGCAGCATTTCCAAATTTGCAGACGACACTAAACTAGGAGGGGGGGTGGGCTCAGAGGAGGAGACCAGGAAGCTCCAGAGCGATTTGGACAGACTGGGTGATTGGGCGGATAAATGGCAGATGCACTATAATGTGGACAAGTGCGAAGTTATCCACCTTGGGTGCAGGAACGGGAGGGCAAATTATTATTTAAATGGCAATAAATTGGGAGAGGGGGAAGTACAGAGAGACCTGGGTGTTCTTGTACACCAGTCACTGAAGGCGAGCATGCAGGTGCAACAGGCGGTCAAGAAGGCAAACGGTATGCTGGCCTTCATAGCAAAAGGGTTGGAATACAGGAACAGGGATACCTTGCTGCAGCTGTACAGGGCACTGGTGAGACCACACCTCGAGTACCGTGTACAGTTTTGGTCGCCTCATCTGAGGAAAGATGTTCTTGCCATGGAGGGGGTGCAGCGGCAATTCACCAGGCTGATACCAGGAATGGCGGGATTGACCTATGAGGAGAGACTATGTAGTTTAGGGATGTACACACTGGAGTTTAGAAGATTGAGAGGGGACCTCATAGAAGTGTATAAAATTCTGACAGGTCTAGACAGACTAGATGCAGAAAGAATGTTTCCCTTGGCGGGTGAGAACAGAACTAGAGGACATAATTTAAGGATAAGGGCTAAACAATTTAGGACAGAAATGAGGGGGAATTTCTTCACTCAGAGGGTGGTGAACCTGTGGAACTCATTGCCACAGAGGGCAGTGTACGCCAGCTCATTAAATATATTTAAGTGGGAATTAGATATATTTCTACAGGCAAAAGGTGTTAAGGGTTACGGAGAGAAGGCGGGGACGGGATACTGAATTGGAGGATCAGCCATGATCTCATTAAATGGCGGAGCAGGCTCGAAGGGCCGGATGGCCTACTCCTGCTCCTATCTTCTATGTATCTATGTATCCCATCAAAAACCCATTAGCCAAGTATCGACCAGAGCAGTTAAGAAAGCCCGCTAAAAACCTTGGACAATAGGGTGGAGATTTGGCACGTAGATAAGGCTGAACTTCAATCGGAAAACGATCAAGTCTTCTTTAACACTGAGCAAAAGCCATCGGAACTAGCAAGCCCGCCAAAAGCAGACAATGGACTAAGCAAGGTTAATTTGCAACCTAAAGGAGTCCGTTTTATTAAGGGTTTATTTGGGCGCAAAATAGAAACTGTATAATTGAAAGCCCGTTCCCAAACTTCTTTCTCTTTCGGACTCGCCGACTGCGCATAAACAGCTCTCTCTCTGCTCCAGCAAAAACCACCACAAGCCACGAGGAAGAAGGCCAGAAAACGGAGCAGCACGCTAGAAGAAACCAGAGCGACTTCCTCAGTGACCATCGGACACCTCGCAGCAACAAGGGCCTTCTGGAGTCTTTTAAACAAAAGACTCTAAAATCCTGTCAAGGATTCGTTGGTGAGCATTATCCCTGATCTCCTGAATCCAAAAACCTAGCTAGATAGTGGTATCTTTGGGAGGGATAAGGTTTTGTTTGATATATTGTCATTGTCCCTCGCTTGTACAGTGTGCTCCCCAATCTGTGTTTAAGTAATGTGTGTTTCAAGTTTGTTACCTTTTTCTTTAAATAAAGTAACATTCTTTCATTAGAACCTGTCGTCTACTGCAATTTTGTTCACAACCCCTAAATAAGTCCAAAGTCTCGGAACCAGAGGGGTGCGGGAGCGATTCGAACCGCTCACTGAGTCAGAAAGCGGAGGCTGACCCCATTACCACCCCCTTACATAAATGGCGACCGCGGCAGGACTTTGGGAAAGTGCTGTGAAGCAGTAAATGCTGGTTTTGAGGAGAGAACAAAAATGGAAGAGAGGATGTCATCCTATGTATATAAAAAAGTAAATATCTCCAAGAAATGGGTCCTCAGTCTGTTGCATGCTGAACGTCCTATGGACGTTGCAGCTGCATGGACTGAGAGCAAGGAATACAATAAGTCTGTGGAGAAACCAATATGCTTGGTCTGCTCCCAGAAACAAATGCAGCTTATGGGGAAGCGCATTCAGGCTCTCACAGAAGAGCTAAAGGAAGAAAGCCAACTGTCCCGTGCCAGAGCTATAGCAGGGGAGAGGTTGTTAGCAGAGCTCGGCACAAAAGATCAGGAACAGTCACAGATGCTGGAGGAACACCGTGCCAGTAAGGGATACCTCCAGTTTCAGGCCACCGAGGCCAAAAGTAGTGAACTGGCATTGCGGGAAGAGAACACCTGCCTTGCCAAGCAATGAAGGGAATTCACAGAGAAGTTAAACGATGATAAGGCAGCCTACAGACTAGCCATTACAAGGGAGTTTGAGGATGGGGACCACGGCCCCTGTCAGATGCAGATTGAGAGTCTGAACCTTGCTCTGTCCAAGACAAAAGTCATTCTGTGCCTGATAAGCCCGGGTGCGGCCCAGGTAGACCTGGAAGAGCAGGGGGAGACTTTTTGACCACCACATGTGGCGCCAAGGAGAAGTCTGGTTAAGCAGCAGGAGGGGCAGACAATCTGTGAGGCTGACAGGGAGTGCACACCAGCATCTGTGGCGCCGAGTTTTGACTCGGTCTGGCAGCAGGGAGAGGGGGGCGAACCGATGCAGGAGAAGTCGGAGCCAGGGCCAATGTGCCCAGCACGACAGCAAAAGTTTTCCCCCCCCACCCCCCCCCCACCGCTGGTGGTGGAGGTCAAGGACCCCTTGAAAATCAATTCGTGGCTCCCACGGTACACAACAGCTTAGGGCTTTGGTATGCCACCTGAGTAAACGTACCCAAAAGGAAGACCACTCAGTCGACTTCATGGAAGTGGAACAGGCAGCCAGCATCAACGACTGTGATGATGCCGAGATGGCAAAAATGCTACTGTTCTCATTAGATGGCAAAATATACCAGTCCTTCTCTGCTGAGAGCAAGAGAGGACAGTATGGGTATGCTGCCGTCAGAGAGGAAGTTTTAAAGGCCATGGGGATGAATGATGGTAGTCCCTTCTCCCGGGTGGAGAAAACAGTGCAGCTCGCAGGAGAGACCCCACAGGCTTTCGCAGACAGACTGTGGCCTGTGTACAAGGGTGCTTGTAATGTGGCTCTCGACAGGGCTAACCTGAACAGGGACGAGCTGGCCCACTGGCTCCGTAGCCTAGTGGCAAACAGCTTGCCATAAATAAAACCAAGGCTGAGGGATGGTTTGACCCGAAAGACCCCCGGGTCACCGTGGAGGCAGTGGTCAGGCAACTGACCCTAGCCTACCGGAAAGGTAGGGGAGCTGAACACACCCCACCGAAAGGCAAGGTGCATGAGATAAAGCCCAGTCAGGAAAAGAAGGAGTGGCACCAGGAAGGTGGTAAACCTTCCGACACGAAGCGTAGCTGCTTCGGGTGCGGGAAGACTCGGCACTGGAGAAAAGATTGTAGGAATCCCTGGAAGGATATGCTAACAAAGAATTCCCCAGCTCCTTCCCCAAAAGTAGAGACACCGACCTGTTCCCCCACACTGGACACAATAGTAGCGTCCATCAGAATCCTGGTTGGTGGCCCAGGGAAGGTAGCTACAGCCACTGGTGCAGTAATCCCATCTGCCCCCCCTGACACAGACCTATGACTAGAACCAGCGCTGCCTGTATATGTGTGTTCCCCAGGATACGATGCTAAGAATGGGGTGGAGAAAGTGCAGGGGAGATGTTTGATGGGCACCGGAGTTGCCAGCACGGTGGTCCATTCAGAAGACCTGACCAATTCACCCAGGTCCAACGGGGTCCCGTACAGTTTAATGGGATTCACAGGGAACGAGCAGGCTGGGGCAATGTCCAAACCTGTGGACATAGATTTAGGATCCTTCCATACAACGTGGGAGGGTAACCAAAAGGCCGGCTAGTTGGCCAAGCAGGGGGCCAGGGAAGGAGAGTTCTGGGATCCCTATGAAGCAGGTCCGGTAGCTGCAATCCGGGAAAAGGGAGGCACACAGGGGGTAGCTTTGCCCCCGGACTTAAAGCAGGTCCAAGCCCAGGATCCCGCCCTTAAAGCCGTCCTGGTAGAGAGAGAGAGTGGGGAGTCCCTGGAAGGTCCGTTCAGGTAGAGGGCGAGATTTTAAAACAGAGTCACTGGCAAGCAGCCAGTAACCTGGGGAGCCAGCAGCAGAAAGATCGGCTGCTGTTGGAACCCCAGAGAACCCACGGGTGGGAGATTGACCAGTGTAAACAGTTTAAACCTAAAAGGGAACAGCCGGAAAAGCTGGATGGCCCCCAAGTTAGAAATCCGCAGCCAGCCGCAGCTGTGGCAGACGCACAAGCTGCAGCGGGAGGGACGTGTTGTCTCACAGGAGAGGTCACTCCACCGATTATGTGGGACTCAAGCACACCCCCAGTGGCCAGAGCCCTAAGAAGGTCTCCCCGCACACCACAGCCAAGGCCACTGTGGCCACAGGTGTATCTGTTTAGAGGGTCCCACCCAAAGAGGGTTGCAACCCGAAAAAGAGCGCCCAAGAACAGGGAGCGTTCTAAAGTTGGGGATTCCCAGCCTACAGCCTCCAACAGTGATGGTTTCACAGGAGAGGTAGTACTGGGAGAAGAGAGAGAGAAGGGTCCCCCGCCGGCAGCCTCAGGCTGGGAGGAGCCCAGAGATATGAACGAGGGCGCTGCAGCCACACCAAAGGGGGTAGTGTGCTGCAGCACAGGACGCAGCTGGGATGTTAAGATACCCCCAGCGGTTTTGAGGAAGGCCTTCTGGGTCCGGCGATACAGGCCGCACTGCACCCAGGTGTACAAGCCATCCAGAGGCCACATACGGCAGAGACTAAACAGGATTTAACCTGGCCGTACGGAGATGGGCGGCAAATGTACAGAATTTTCGGTTTTAAGTAATTGCAGTTTTGGTAGTTATGGGTTATCATTAGTTTAGTTATTTGTGGAGTTTTTAAGTTTAAGGGCTTGAATAATTATCCAGCCAGATAACCTTTCTGGGACATGGATATAAGTTTTGTGTGTGCCCCGACAGAAAGGACTTCGAAATGACAAGGTTTCTGCTCCTGCTCCCCTGGTAGGGGTGAGCATCGGTGACCGAGGTGACGTGAAGGACTCCCACATCTATGGGAACTCAGGAGTGAGAGCACCAGTCGTCACCGCAGTGGGTGGCGAGCGGGGAGTGGAGGAGCTCGCCATCTACTTCCACGAGGGAAGGTGGCCAGGGTGGCTGGGGTCCAACTCTACTAAATATTCCAACCAGCCCGGGTTCACGTACGGGGAGGCCTCCCTCCCTTGCCCCAGAATAAAGGTCGTTGCCACAAGGGTCAGTGTCACCGAGGGGAAGCGTGTGTGCCTTACCCGTAAGGGACGAATTCCCTTGAAAAGGTGGTGGTGGCTCAGGAAGCTGAGCAGGGACGCAGGGGACCATACAGCCGACTGGGAAAGATTAGTGAACGACACCCACCGGACAATCACAGGGACCCAAGGAGGAGTGAGTGTTTGTTGGAATAAGTGATGGGAGTCGGAACAGGGAGTCTATGTTTGTATGTGGGGATCAGAGGAAGCTTGTCCCACAGGGGTATCCATCATCTTCTCCAGCCAAAGGCAAGATGCCGGGGAGGGGATAGCGTGGGATTCTAGCCTGCATGAGTGTGTGGTCCCACACATTCCGGTCCCAGTTAATGCCACTGAACTCGTGGCACACACCCGAAATCCCCTACCCACGACCCAGGTACCGAAAACCCTGGAAGAAAAATGCCCTACCACCACCAAGGTACCAGGGAATGGGTTAGTCCTAATACCAACCGGAAAGGTACTATAAAAGGGGATACACTATGCAGTAGCTTCAGTAATATTAAACCTTACCGAGTTATACTTACCTGAGTGGTGGCCTAAGGAGACGGAGCAACTGTACCAGGCCCTGCTAAAGGAAATGTTTAGGAAATGATAAGAATTTGATTATTCCAATATAGACAAAGTAGAGCTATACAGAATACACTATGAGAACCCTATTGGCACGGGTAGACAAAGAAGGGGTGCCTGGAATGATGTCTTCACTGCCTATAGTACAGTGTCCTCTGTAATAAATAGGCTGGATGACATGGAATTACAGACACAGATAAATGGTTTAAAAACCAATTTAAGAAAGATCCTGAAGGATAGGAACACAGTGGTAGGCTCAGAGCTACATGAGGACCAAGCTATGACGGTTCATTTAAAGGAAATTATTGCAGAATTGGAAAGGCATACCAAAACAGTAAATGCACTCATACGCGAGGATAGGAATGCATCGGATCAGGCTGCACAGAATGAGGTGTGTGTGCTGTACGGGGCATGGTTGCTGGGCGAGGGCCGTAGCCACCTGGAGGATTTAAAGCAAGGTTTAGTCCCCTCCTGGATCAGCAACAAGCACCTTGCAGCCCTCCACCCGTTTAGTAATTCGCTGAGCCCATGCCAATTTCGTCTAGACTCTGAAGCCTACCCTGTCCCAAAGGATTGTGGGCGTTCAAAACACTCTATCATGGGGATAGTAGTGAGAATGCCGGTCATGAGTGGGATAGCCCGACCCGTACCGGTATACAGGGTGGAGAACATTGGAGTAATTCAAAGGGGTGCACACATCCGTTTTACAGCGGTCCCACCTTATGTCATAAAGTGGGAGCACGCCATGACAGGTACTGACCGATCCGGGTGCCGGAGCCAGGGTTCACACATAATACTGTGTCCCCAGCACTTGAACGCCTGTTCCAAACCACAGTGCGGGTTTAAAGCTGCTGGCGCACGACCTATCAATTGTAACATGGAGGTGATGGCACACGGCCATGTTTCCCCACAGGTTGCATATATAGGGGGTGGGACATATTGTGTTACCACAGGTGCGTCCCACTACCAGCATGGACACTTCTGGTGTCCGGTAAGTGACAGCAGTTTCTGCTTTAAACCCGAGGCAGAAATTCAAGTGGCCCAGGAACGGATTGTCCCCATTCCTGAACCCTCCACTGTTCACCTCACTGTAACAGAAAACATCACCAACCTGCAAAAGTATGTGACTTACTTTGGATATAAAATTCCCCCTCTACCCGAACATCTTACCATCCTACTTAAAGCTGTAAAGATTTCACAAAAACATTTCTACACCCTGGAAATGAAAACAGTTGAAATAGGAGCAGAGATTTTGGATATAGTAGTTCCACCCTGGTGGGATATTTTCGAGAATATAGAGGTGCCTTCCTGGATCAGGATGGCTTCCCATCTTTCGGTGGTCTGCCAGCTCGGGATAGTTCTCTACCTGCTGTGTACAAAGTGCAGGGGAAGGGACGGGGAGCTCCGTTCCAGACACGAAGGTCCTTGGCAAGTGCATCAAAATAAAGGCTATTGCCAGGGATGGAACGCAACTTGAATTTTGTCTTTTAATAAAAATGTTGTATGTGTGTTGTGTCATTTTTATGATGTGTATGATTTGTTTTTCCAAGCTGTGCAGGGGTGTCGGACCCTCTCCGTGCTTGGATGTGAAATAAAGATTGATTCTTACCTGTATGTACCTGAAACACCACATTTTAAAAGGGGAATGTATGTTTGGGTTTTTAGTTTAGGTAATACAGGGGAAGGTTGGTTTTCGGGGATCAGAAATTTTGCTCACCTGTTAATGATACTAACTCAGGTTTAGTATCAAAGTGGGGAAATGTAGGCTTCGCAAAAACACCCAGAAACTCGAACAGAACCCTAAGTGAAGTGATTTGAGGTAAAACCCTCAGTTTTGGACATTTTTAAAGATCAGGGACGAAAACCCTGAGGAAAATGACATTTTGAATCTTACTGTTGGGAAAGACACCTTGTCGCAGACACCGACGGGTTGGAGAGGGGCGTGGCCAGGCAGTGTATTAAGCTGTCTGGCAGTGTATTTACACTGCCTTCCTGTCAAGGAGGAAAAGACAAAACACAAAAGCCTCACAACACATCGAAATATGAATAATCCACGACATCTTTTGAATTTCCCAGGCCCACATAGGATTCCAGGGGCCTGAAATCAATAAAACATTCTTATTTCATCATAAACCAATCAACCAGGTATCCACAGGACAGATTTAAAGCCCGCCGAGACCTAGGACAATAGGGACGAGATTTGGCGCGTAGATAAAGGCTTTGCTAAATCGGAAAACGATCAAGACATGTTTAACACTAAAGTGAAGCCAACGGAACTGGCAAGCCCGCCTAAACTAGACAATGGACTTAACAGGGCCCATTTGAAAATTAAAGGGAACCGTTTTAGTAAGGGGTTCTGGGCGCGAAAAGGACAATATAATTGGAACCTGTCCCAGGGCTTGCTCTCTTTTGGACTCGCTGACAACGCTGGCACAGCTCTCTCTCTCTCTCTCTCCCTGCTCCAGCAAAAACACCACAAGCCACGAGGAGGAAGGAGGAAGGCCAACATACAGACCATCACACAAGAAGAAACCAGAGCGACTGCCTCAGTGACCATCGGACACCTCGCAGCAACAAGGGCCTTACGAAATTTTTTAATCAAAAGACTCTAAATTAATGTCAAGGATTCGTTGGTGAGCATTATCCCTGATCTCCTGAAACCAAAACCTAGCTAGATAGTGGGAACTTTCGGAGGGATAAGGTTTTTGTTTGGTATATTGTCATTCTCCCTCGGCTGTACCGTGGGCTCCCTAACCTGTGTTTAAGTATTAAGTGTGTTTTAAGTTTGTTACACTTTTCTTTTAATAAAGTCAAAATTCTTTCATAAGAATCTGTTGTCTGCTGCATTTTTTGTTCACAACCCCTAAATAAGCCCAAAGTCCAGGAACCAGGTGCGTGGGAGCGATTTGAACACCTCACTGAGTCATGTAGAATTCGCAATTATCGCGATTTCATTTTTATAAGGAGAAAACACAAAGTTTCGTTCAAAACAGCTTTTATTTCAGCGGAATGCTGTCAGGTTTAAATTGGACACAAGCAGCCTGTAAAATGGCCGCCGCACCTCGTGACAGAACATTCTAGACTTTTCAGCAGGCAGACAAGATGGCGTTCCAATAAACATTTTTGCAGGATCGATAACGATTCAGCACAGTGAAGACAATACACAGGACATTATGGGTTTACAGTATAAACATCGATACTGGAATCGGTCTCCCAGGTACAAAGGAAAGCCATCAAGGGCCCATCCAAAGGACATTAATATGTAAACTCCCAACGGCTCTACGATGAGAGAGCCGTTAGCAGGTAGTTATACAGGACACTTGGAAGCCCCAAACCCCTCCAGGGGGAACACCGACCGATTTAACAATGGGAGAAATATTAGCAGGTACTCAAACATTCAGGAGTAGCCCCGAAACCCATTAAGGACAGAGATCACCCATACAGGACATTTTGGGCGCCAAACCTTAAACAAAAGAATGGACATTGTAGTTGGGCGGGAAACGGAAGAACTGTGCACTATAATTGCAGGCCCAAACCGTCCATTCGCTCTCTTGCTCTTGACTCTTGACTCTTGCTCTTGCTGCTTGCCTCGTGTTCTTGACTCTTGCCGCTTGTTGCTGTTATCATCGTGGCTGCTCCTGTGTAAAAGACTGTTGCAAAGACCTATGTTGGTAGCTGGCAGCGGAACCAAAGGCCCGAGATGAGATGAGATGAGATGAGAGGAGAAGAGAAGAAGACCTTATCCATCGCCACGGTCAGTAAATCCCGACCGCGCCTGTAGGTCGATCAGCCAAGTCTTCTCGACAGGAAGTTTTCTTCGTTAAACTTTTAACAAGACATATTGCATCAACGATAACTGGACTGTGCAAACACATCGTATCAGTGATATTGACAACGGTGCTCCACGATTATACTTTGAAGCCAACCAACAGAGGTCTTCACTACAGCGGACGGTCCAGCCGACTGACCGAGCAGCAAAAGCAGTAAACAAGTGGGACCAGGAGATCTCCTGACCAACACGTGGGTGCTGCGGTGAAAAACATCCGATCAGCTATTCGGGATTTCTCCGAGTTATTACGAGTGGTGAGCATGAGTCTCGGGATCCTACGAAGCTAGTTTAGGACAGACATTGATAGGGGAGGGTTTATAGATTAAGGATATTTGTAATGTGTGCCCTATTTACGTTATGCCGTTCGTTCCTCGTTTCCCTAAGAGTGATTATAACTGTTTGTAAGATTGTACTGTCATTAATCTGTGCATATGACATGTATTTCATAATTTTAAGTATCATGCAATAAAGATTTTCCATTTCGTACCGTTCAAACCAAGTCTACATGAGTTTTATCTCCATTACTGCTCTCGCATCTAAGTCCAGTGTCTGGAACCGTAAGGGAGAGTGATTCGAACCACTCACAGGGGTGTCTAGTGTTCCCAGACTGGCTGGAGACCAGGCCTAGACCCGCACTGACATACAGGCTGCACAGAGCCGCGTGAATCTCACAGGCTACGAGACACGCAGGGTCAGGAGAGAATCCCTTACAGTCAGAAGGCGGGGCTGACCCCATTACCATCCCCTACACTGTGCAGACAGTCTGAAAGAGCTATTCCTTTTAAGTATTATATTCATCGTTTTCCGTTATCTACCTTTTCTGTCATCTCCTCAAAGAAGTCCGAGCAGTTAGTCCAGCATAGCGCCCTACTCCTGAAACTAAGCTGACTGTCTCCGATCAGTTCATTCTCCTCATATTATCCCTCATAATACTTTCGAAATCTTTCCAAACAGTGGAAGCAAGGCTTGCATGTTTGATGGTTCATTCCTCGCCATTTTTTTGAAGATAGCACTCACTTTTCTATTTTCCAATCCTCTGCGATTTGGCATCAGCAGACTGAACTCTGAGAAATATCCGTGAGGATTCGCACCTCTTATCATCACTACTCTTGTGCTGGCGAGTACTTGTGTGCGTATTGGGCAGAAATAGAGGCAAATCAGCCACACTCTTTGGTTTCAATGTGGAGGAAAGGGCTTTTGGCGGGCCTTAACTGCAGCTGGAGCTTTCCTGGCCGGGGAGAATTCAGATGCAGTTTCCACTGGGAAATTTGAAGCGATAGCCTTTAAGAACGCATTTGCCTAAACTGACTTCGATATCAGCGCCAAATCCGGCGGTAATTCAGTGGAAAATCCAGTCCTGAATTTCACAATTTAAACAG
This sequence comes from Squalus acanthias, assembly GCA_030390025.1. NCBI lineage: Eukaryota > Metazoa > Chordata > Chondrichthyes > Squaliformes > Squalidae > Squalus > Squalus acanthias. The sequence goes on from JASTWF010000430.1 coordinate 88,612, forward strand.
GAGCGGAAGCAGCATCCATAATGGTTTTAAAAGGGATGTCAGTAAATACTTGAACAAAGGTGAAAAGGCATCGAGAAAGAATGGAAGCACCGGGACTAAGTATTGCTATTTCTGCTAAATTACAGTAAATTCAGCGAGTTATTATGGAAGGCATTGCCTGAAACAGCGGTGGAGGCAGATTCATCAGCAACTTTCAGAAGAGAATTGAATGAACACTTGAAAGGGAAAAGTGCCCGGCTGTGGGGGCAGAGCAGGCACGTGGGACTAAATGGAGAGCTCTTTCAAAGAGCCGGCACAGACAGGCTGGGCCCAATGGCCTCCTATGCTGTGAGATTCTATGATTGCATTCTATGATTCAGAGAACGGCACAGAGGACCAAGAGCCAAATGACCTCTTTCTGTGCTCTAGAATTCTATTCTTGTACAACTCCGATGTGAAATAACAGTTGTTTCACGTTATTTGAATTTATGGCGTAATTGTGTAATGTAGATATTTTCTATCCACTTCTCCGAAAATTAAATGTCTTTATCGTTTTCAAAGCAGTTTGCTGTTCTTAAGGGAGAACTTGACTCAGATTGAATCCCGGTTCAGTGATCAATGATAACCCAGGTTATATACGTTTGAACTGAAGACTCTTTAATTGTGTACAGTATTGTCCATGATGGAGTAAATTAAAGAGTAGTCGGAACTATGAGTCAATAGGTTTGCAAATCCTCCCAGTCCCTTAGAAACGGATCAGTAATTCGTGTGTAGAGTTCTGTTTGTCGGTTATTTACTCGCTCATTTTGCTCTCTCACTGCCTTATTTGTGTCTATTATATCAGTAATTCAATGCGCTCCAAGCTCTTTGAAACATTTATACACGAGAAAGCACGGTTTAAACCGACGTTTTGCTTTTCCTTTGATGACAGCGCAGTCTATCTCCAGCTATTTTTAATCCAGATTTTTACTATCTTTCACCACTTCCCCTGAGGCTTTTTGCGCCTTTATCATTTGACATTCTCAGATAAACTGCAGGATCCGGGCCTGGAACAGAAGAGCCGCGGACAAGCCTGACAACAATATATGTTATTATTTTAACAAAGAAACAAACACGGACCCGGATGTTGCTATGCTTGCAGGCAAAATGATTTTATTTGAATACAGCAAATATTGATTAACAAAGATAGGAAAAGCTCTCCGATGTAGTGGCTCGCATAAAACATTCAGTACAATCCCACCGTCAGTCCCCCCAGCAAGACACCAACCTCTTTACTCGTTAAATGCATAAACGACATCCTGTGAAAGTCAAGTCAAAATTAACGTGAAGAATAACTTTAAGCCTTGCCTAGACAACAGTTGAAAGGGAAACAAATCTCCTGTGCTTTTTCTAGCCCCGTAGGATATTAACACTCCTACTGTTGGTTTCCCAAGAGGCTGCTCCAGTCTTCTGCGGGAGTTCCCGCCAGTGACCGAGGGAAACCCCGCGGAATTTCAGGACCAGTGATCTTTAACAGCTGGAAATTATCAGCAGCTCAGGCAGCATTTGTGGAGAATGAAAACGACCTGAAAGGTTAACTCTGTTTTTCGCTCGCCCCAGATGCTGGTTGGCCTGCTGAGCATTTCCAGAACCCGCACTATTTTGCTCTTGATATTTCAAACCGGACGTTTCAGGAAAAGGTCGGCCATGCGACCCGCTGCGGCCAGCCAGGTTAACTGCAACGGTCCTTTCTGACCATGCGCATGTGTCTGCTCTTCTGTGACTCCAGTGAGAATCACCAAAATAATGATAAGCTGCATAAATCAGCTGCATTGACGAATCACATAGATCCGCCGCCATTTCAATTTGGAAGGGACCACTGGGCTCGGAAAAAACAGTTTTTGTTGGTTGGTAATCATGATGGAGAATGCACAGATATTGAACTGCAAGATACAGCTTTCAACTATTCACCGATACCAGTTAGAGCCACAGATAGGGCTGTGGTTATAGCTTTCAGCTTCTGAAGGAAATTGAAAATGCGAAATGAGATAAGTTGCTTACTATCGCGGCGGATTCAAATACCAGGCAATGTAAGTTTACAAATATATTGTTGGGAGTAAGATAGAAAGTTCCGTGTCCCTTTAACCGAAAGGATTGTGAAATTAGTTACGTGCGAACGCCGTTGAAAAGCGCCAATAGAATGAGAACATTAAATGGCCGTTTAGTGGGAGAGGGAATAGAAGCTCCTGAGAGGAGGTTTTAACTGATTATTGAGAGGAGGGGTAGATACATTATTGAAGGTTCTGAGAGGAGGGGTTGATAGATTATTGAGAGGAGGGGTAGATACATTATTGAAGGTTCTGAGAGGAGGTTTTCATTGATTATTGAGAGGAGGGGTAGATAGAATATTGAAGCTTCTGAGAGGAGGTTTTCATTGATTATTGAGAGGAGGGGTAGATACATTATTGAAGGTTCTGAGAGGAGGTTTTCATTGATTATTGAGAGGAGGGGTAGATAGAATATTGAAGGTTCTGAGAGGAGGTTTTCATTGATTATTGAGAGGAGGGGTAGATGGAATATTGAAGGTTCTGAGAGGAGGTTTTCATTGATTATTGCGAGGAGGGGTAGATAGATTATTGATGTTCTGTGGGGAGGGGTAGATAGATTATTGATGTTCTGAGGGGAGGGGTAGATAGATTATTAATGATTCTGAGGGGAGGGGTAGATAGATCATTGATGATCCTGAGTGGAGAGCTAGATAGATTATTGATGATCCTGAGGGGAGGGGTCGATAGATTATTGAGAGGAGGGGTAGATAGATTATTGATGTTCTGTGGGGAGGGGTAGATAGATTATTGATGATTCTGGGTAGTAGTAGATAGATTATTGATGTTCTGAGGGGAGGGGTAGATAGATTATTGATGTCTTGTGGGAAGGGGTAGATAGATTATTGATGATCCTGAGGGGAGGGGTAGATAGATTATTGATGTTCTGAGGGGAGGGGTAGATAGATTATTGATGATCTGAGGGGAGGGGTAGATAGATTATTGATGATCCTGAGGGGAGGGGTAGACAGATTATTGATGATTCTGAGGGGAGGGGTAGATAGATTATTGATGATTCTGAGGGGAGGGGTAGATAGATTATTGATGATCCTGAGGGGAGGGGTAGATAGATTATTGATGATTCTGAGGGGAGGGGTAGATAGATTATTGATGATTCTGTGGGGAGGGTTAGATAGATTATTGATGTTCTGAGGGGAGTGGTAGATAGATTATTGATGTTCTGTGGGGAGGGGTAGATAGATTATTGATGATCCTGAGGGGAGGGGTAGATAGATTATTGATGCTCTGAGGGGAGGGGTAGATAGATTATTGATGTTCTGAGGTGAGGGGTAGATAGATTATTGATGTTCTGAGGGGAGGGGTAGACAGATTATTGATGTTCTGAGGGTAGGTAGATAGATTATTGATGATTCTGAGGGGGTAGATAGATTATTGATGTTCGGTGGTGAGGGGTAGATAGATTATTGATGTTCTGAGGGGAGGGTAGATAGATTATTGATGTCTTGTGGGAAGGGGTAGATAGATTATTGATGATCCTGAGGGGAGGGGTAGATAGATTATTGATGTTCTGAGGGGAGGGGTAGATAGATTATTGATGTTCTGAGGGGAGGGGTAGATAGATTATTGATGTTCTGAGGGGAGGGGTAGATAGGTTATTGATGTTCTGATGGGAGGTAGATAGATTATTGATGATTCTGAGGGGGTAGATAGATTATTGATGTTCCGTGGTGAGGGGTAGATAGATTATTGATGTTCTGAGGGGAGGGTAGATAGATTATTGATGTTCCGTGGTGAGGGGTAGATAGATTATTGATGTTCTGAGGGGAGGGGAGATAGATTATTGATGTTCTGTGGGAAGGGGTAGATAGATTACTGATGATCCTGAGGGGAGGGGTAGATAGATTATTGATGTTCTGAGGGGAGGGGTAGATAGATTATTGATGTTCTGAGGGGAGGGGTAGATAGATTATTGATGTTCTGAGGGGAGGGTAGATAGATTATTGATGATCCTGAGGGGAGGGGTAGATAGATCATTGATGATCCTGAGAGGAGGGGTAGATAGATTATTGATGTTCTGAGGGGAGGTGTAGATAGATTATTGATGATCCTGAGGGGAGGGGTAGATAGATCATTGATGATCCTGAGAGGAGGGGTAGATAGATTATTGATGTTCTGAGGGGAGGTGTAGATAGACTATTGATGTTCTGTGGGGAGGGTAGATAGATTATTGATGATCCTGAGGGGAGGGGTAGATAGATCATTGATGATCCTGAGGGGAGGGGTAGATAGATTATTGATGTTCTGAGGGGAGGGGTAGATAGATTATTGATGTTCTGTGGGGGGGGTAGATAGATTATTGATGATTCTGTGGGGGAGGGGTAGATAGATTATTGATGATCCTGAGGGGAGGGGTAGATAGATTATTGATGTTCTGAGGGGAGGGTAGATAGATTATTGATGTTCTGAGGGGAGGGTAGATAGATTATTGATGATCCTGAGGGGAGGGGTAGATAGATTATTGATGTTCTGAGGGGGGGGTAGATAGATTATTGATGATTCTGTGGGGGAGGGGTAGATAGATTATTGATGTTCTGAGGGGAGGGTAGATAGATTATTGATGATCCTGAGGGGAGGGGTAGATAGATCATTGATGATCCTGAGAGGAGGGGTAGATAGATTATTGATGTTCTGAGGGGAGGTGTAGATAGATTATTGATGATCCTGAGGGGGTAGATAGATTATTGATGTTCCGTGGTGAGGGGTAGATAGATTATTGATGTTCTGAGGGGAGGGTAGATAGATTATTGATGATCCTGAGGGGAGGGGTAGATAGATCATTGATGATCCTGAGGGGGTAGATAGATTATTGATGTTCCGTGGTGAGGGGTAGATAGATTATTGATGTTCTGAGGGGAGGGTAGATAGATTATTGATGATCCTGAGGGGAGGGGTAGATAGATCATTGATGATCCTGAGGGGAGGGGTAGATAGATTATTGATGTTCTGAGGGGAGGGGTAGATAGATTATTGATGTTCTGTGGGGGGGTAGATAGATTATTGATGATTCTGTGGGGGAGGGGTAGATAGATTATTGATGATCCTGAGGGGAGGGGTAGATAGATTATTGATGTTCTGAGGGGAGGGTAGATAGACTATTGATGTTCTGAGGGGAGGGTAGATAGATTATTGATGATCCTGAGGGGAGGGGTAGATAGATTATTGATGTTCTGAGGGGGGGGTAGATAGATTATTGATGATTCTGTGGGGGAGGGGTAGATAGATTATTGATGTTCTGAGGGGAGGGTAGATAGATTATTGATGATCCTGAGGGGATGGGTAGATAGATTATTGATGTTCTGAGGGGAGGGGTAGATAGATTATTGAAGATTCTGAGGGGAGGGGGGGTAGATAGATTATTGATGATTCTGTGGGGGAGGGGTAGATAGATTATTGATGTTCTGAGGGGAGGGTAGATAGATTATTGATTATCCTGAGGGGAGGGGTAGATAGATTATTGATGTTCTGAGGGGGGGGTAGATAGATTATTGATGATTCTGTGGGGGAGGGGTAGATAGATTATTGATGTTCTGAGGGGAGGGTAGATAAATTATTGATGTTCTGAGGGGAGGGGTAGATAGATTATTGATGTTCTGTGGGGGGGGGGGTAGATAGATTATTGATGATTCTGTGGGGGAGGGGTAGATAGATTATTTTTAGGAGAAACTGTAAGACCTGTTGTAGTTAATGGAATTTTCTGGTGCAGTTTATTTGTTTCCTCACTTGTGGAGAGTTTCCCTCAGTGTCTACAGCTCAGGGATGTGCGAGTCGTTTGCCCTTTGGAATGTGGAGATGGCGCTTGTCACAGGAGGCGAGCGATAAACCGAAGAGTGTAAGGGATCCATCCATCAGAAGAAAAAAAAAGCGGAAGACACAAAAACATCAATCAATCCCACAGTAGTGTCATGAATTTGAAGTCAATTGCAAGATTTTCGAACTTTAGGCGCAATTTCTGCTTTAATTTAACTTATTTTTGTGAATTTTGGCCTTTTTCGCGTCGGGTAACTTTTGGCGGCTACCGCCGGTGCTGGATCCGGATGATTTTGGGCGTTTAGCGGCGATGTTCGTTGCGGGTGAGTTATTGCTCGGACTATTGTCCCATATTACGCGTATCATATAATGATCACTGATTGGTACATGCTAGAAAAATGAAAAAAAAATTACTTCTCAAAATAATTTACAAAACAAATATTTCTGAAGTGAATGCCGCTAATCAATTACCAACTGAATTAGTTAACGGTAAGTTAATTCAGCTTTGACAGGAAATGTTGATGAGCCTGAAATGCAGCGCGAGGACCCTGTGTCCCGAGGTAACTCAGGCGGGAAACGGCGGAGCACTGGGAGAAATAGCATAAACGGTCATGTGATTGCTCTCGCGGTTCCGCTTGTCTTCAGCAGAACTCAAAACATGCATTGGAAGAGTCCCCTTAGAATTTCCACATCAATGGGGCGATGCCAGTATTGAGGAAGAACGCGCTTTCTGTTACAAGGTTGCCCCAAATCTCAGCTCCAGGCTCCAGGGCAGATTGGGTGCAGCTGGCATTCTCTCCTGTTCTCCCAAATATTAGCACCAACTGCGCAGGACTCTGTAGCCAGTGTAACACTCACAGATTCTACACCACACTGAACCTTGCACAACGGCCATTTTCGCCAATTAACATTATTTTCTATATTTGACTCGGACAAATATAGATTTGTGTTTCGAGTTCATCAATTTAAAAGGGCTTTTAAATAGGAGATGAATTTTCCTCCCATCGTTTTTTTGCAGGATTTGAAGGCATGTCCCAGTGATTGTAGAAACATTGTGGCACATTTATGTTTTTCGGGTAATACATCTGTAAAGGGAAGATGAATGAGGGCGTGTAAGGGTGTATATGAGCCAACATACACTTGAGTGTGATTCTATATTTGTGAGTTTATTTTTAGGCGTGTGTTAACACGGCTCTAACTTCGTGTATGTCTGAGTATCTCTGAGTGTGAAGTGCTTGTGTATGGGTAAGTGTAAGAGGGAATTTAAGTAGCGGTGTGACTGCATTAATGTCACACAGAAAGATGTAATTATCTTAGTTTTTCACATTTGAGTGTGTGAGGTAGGCATGCTTGAGAGAGAAATAGAGGACAAAGCATTTGTACATATCTATGTGTCTACACGAGTGAGTGTGAATGTGTGATTATATTTAAGGGAGTGAGTGTACGTGTAAAATGCATGTTGATGTTTGTAATAGCGTGTGTAAGTGTAAAGGTGTTTATACGTGCGAGTATCAGAATGTATGCAAGTGTATGATTGCAAATGTGTGCTTGTGAGTATGCAATGGTGTGTAAGAGTTAGTTTCAGTGGGTTTTTAATCTGATTGTGTATTTTTGAGTGTTGTGGATGTCGGAATGTATGAGCAGGTTTTTAACTTACGTAGAATTTAAGATCCAGAGTGTGCAACAATTGGTCTCAATTTGCGATCGGAGGCTCCCACAGGCGCATGCCTCCGAAAGGCAAAAAAGCTGCACACCTTACCTGATGGTCCAGGATCCCTGGAGACTCGCGTTCCTGGGCCACTAGACATTGGCCTACATAAAGGCCCAGGGATCACAAGCGCACCTGGGATCACGTGGGCCGGCTCAACCAATCAGAAAGGGGATTCCCATTATGCTTATTGGGATCGCATTTACAGAATCCCCATAAGCATGAATAGCAATCCTCTAAAAAACATATTTTAACAACACTAAAAGAAGAAAAATTTATTTAAAGCAAAAAACCAATTTTTTGACAAATAAATTAAAAAAATTGAGCAGTCAAAAGTAACACAAACTTATTTTACCGGTTTTTCAATGTTAAAATTATGTTAAGAACTTTATTTTAATATTTATTTTCACCCTTACTCTGGTAAAAGTAGGCCTTAACCCTACTTTTACCAGGCATAAGAGTTTCACAGGCATTCGCTGGGCAAGAGTTGGTCAATTAGCAAATAGCCCACTCTCCTCCAGCGGAACTCCATTTCCCAGGGTGCGGATGATCTGTCCAGAAGATTCCCATGCATAAACCTGGAAGATATGAAGCAGTTATGGTCGCGAGCGCACCGAATTCGTGGTCATAAGCTACGGAAAATCCGAGCGTATAATTCAACTGCTTACCTTCTCTGTATTCTTAACTGGTTTTTTCTGAAATACAACAAACAAAACAAAACGAAACTATGAGCATGTCATGTCATCAGGAACTTGCTTATGTTAATCATTCTAAAGATCATGCTTTGAGAAATTTCCCAATATTTCGGTTGCAGTGGAAATGTTATTTAGACTTTAACGTGACTGAGTTGAAGGTGATAACAGTGAACGGAATCACTTTGTTTCTTCAGGAATGCCAGATGAAAATGAAAAGCAGCTAGCATTTTTTCTCAAAGATGCAGGGTGAGGGAAAGTAAATTTCAGGTATAATAATATTTTTCATAGTTAAAAATGTAAGTCATGTAACGGTTGTGCGCCATGTGATGTGCACGGTGTTCAATATGTATCGCGCCAGGTCAGCTCGTTCGATGTAAAGAATTGCCCTAATATTCCGTGAATAGCTACACTTAGAAGATAAGAAATAGGAGCAGGAATAGGCCACTTGGCCCCTCGAGCCTGCTCCTCCATTCAATAAGATCATGGCTGATCTTGGGCTCAAAGTCACTTTCCTGCCCGCTCCCCATAACCCTTCACTCCCTTATCTTGCAAAAATCTGTCTATCTCCACCTTAAATGTATTTAATGACCCAGCCCCCACGGCTCTCTGGGGCAGAGAATTCCACAGATTTACGACTCTCTGGGAGAAGAAATTCCTCCTCACCTCAGTTCTAAACGGGCGACCCTTTATTCTGAAACTATGTCCCCGAGTTCTAGATTTCCCCACGAGGGGAAGCATCCTCTCTGCATCTACCATGTCGAGCCCCCTCAGTATCGTATATGTTTCAATAAGATGCTTCTATATTCCAATGAGTATAGGCCCAACCTGCTCAACCTTTCCTCATAAGTCAACCCCCTCATCTCAGGAATCAACCGAGTGAATCGTCTCTGAACTGCCTCCAATGGAAGTATATCCTTCCTTAAATAAGGAGACCAAAGCTGTACGCAGTACTCAAGTTGTGATGTCACCAATACCCTGTACAGTTGTAGCAGGACTTCCCTGCTTTTATACTCCAACCCCCTTGAAATAAAGGCCAACATTCCATTTGCCTTTTTGATTACTTGCTGTACCTGCATGCTAACATTTTGTGTTTCATGCACAAGGACCCCCAGGTCCCCCTGAACTGTAGCATTTTGTAATATCTCTCCATTTAAATAATAATTTGCTTTTTGATTTTTCCTGCCAAAGTGGATAACCTCGCACTTTCCCACCTTATACTCCATCAGCCAAATGTTTGCCCATTCACTTAGCCTGTCTATATCCCTTTGCAGATTCTTTGGGGAATTTGCACAATTTGCGTTCCCAATCATCTTTGTATCATCCGCAAACTTGGCTACATTATACTCGATCCCTTCATCGAAGTAATTAATGTAGGTTGTAAATAGTTGAGGCCCCAGCACCGATCCCTGTGGCTCCCCACTGTTTACTGTTTGCCAACCGGAAAATAACCCATTTATCCCGACTCTGCTTTCTGTTAGTTAGTCAATTATCTATCCATGCTAAAATATTACCCCAACTCGATGAGCTCTTATCGTATGCAGTAACCTTTTTTGTGGCACCTTATCGAATGCCTTCTGGAACTCCAAATACACCACATCTACTGGCTCACCTTTATCTATCCTGCTCGTTACATCCTCAAAGAACTCCAGCAAATTTGTTAAACAGGATTTGCCTTTCATAAAACCATGCTGACGCTGATTGACTGCATTATGATTTTCCAAATGCCCTGCTACCGCTTCCTTAATGAAGGACTCCAGCATTTTGCCAATGACAGATGATAGGCTAACTGATCTTTAGTTTCCTGCTTTCTGTCTCCTCCTTTGTTAAATAGGGATGTTACCATTTTAGGTTTTCCAATCCGCTGGGACCTCTCCAGAAGTCCTGGGAGAGCCCGCAGGCCCAGGAGTGCAGGTCTTCGAAGGTCCTGAACAATCACCAATGTTTTTACTTCTCTTGCGGTTCAGAGGCGTTCGCCCGAGGCAAGCCTACGACAGCAATTTCCACCCTACCATTAGAACCAATGAACCAAAATGTGTTATTGATCCTGGGGTTTCGAAGGAATTTCTGGGGCTGCAGTTCAGAAACAAGGATGGATCGTGTATCATATTGAGAGTTCAGAATGGCCCTCCTGATCATGCAAAAGGTTTAATTTTAGATCGTCTTCTTGCTCAGGGCGGTTTGTGCTTGTCGCTAATTCACACCTACATTTGGGCATGAGCCATTTTCAAGTCCTACAACTTGATCATTGCGATAAAACTGATCTACCCTTTCTACCCGCTGTAAACTTGAGATCATCCAAAACTCGGCTGCCCGTGTCCTAACTCGCACCAAGCCCCGTTCACCCATCACCCACTGTGCTCGCTGTCTTACATTGGCTGCCGGTTAAGCAATGCCACGATCGTAAAATTGTTATCCTTGTTTTCAAATCCCTCCATGGCCTCACCCCTCTCTATCTCTGTAATCTCCTTCAGCCCCACAACCCCCCAAGATATCTGCGCTCCTCTAATTCTGGCCGGTTGAACATCCATGATTATAATCACTCCACTTTCCGCAGCTGTGCCTCCAACTGCCACGGTTCCGAGCTCTGGAATTCCCTGCTTAAACCTCTCCGCCTCTCTCTTCTTCTATAATTCGCTCCTTAAAACCTACCTCTTTGACCAAGCGTTTGGTCATCTGCTCTAACATCTTATATGGCTCAGTGTCAAATTTTGTTTGATAAAGTTCCTGTGAAGCGCCTTGGGAAGTTTTTCTACGTTAAAGGTGCTGTATAAATCCAAGTGGTTGATGTTCCTATTTGGAGATATTAATGACAATTGGTGGAAATGTACTTTCTGTTAAACGCCGCGTTGTGAGGATGCTGACCGTTTCTCTCCAGTTTTGTTTCCAGTAACAGGGGATAAGATCACCTAGAATTTAACCCGGACCAACATAAGTTGATTCAAAGCCTCCATTGTCCCCATTGACTGTCAAATCAAAACCTGGCAATACGGTCACCCAGCACAAATTCCCTATAAATCATCCTTAATATCCTGTCATGCCACCAGATACATCGACGACATTTTCTTCCTTTGGACCCATGGCGAAGGATCACTGAAAAGATTACACGATAACATAAACAAGTTCCATCCCACCATCAAACTCACCATGGACTACTCCTCAGAATCAGTTTCATTCCTGGACACACGAATCTCCATCAAAGACGGACACCTCAGCACTTCACTCTACCGCAAGCCCACGGACAACCTCACGATGCTCCACTTCTCCAGCTTCCACCCTAACCATGTTAAAGAAGCCATCCCCTATGGACAAGCCCTGCGAATACACAGGATCTGCTCAGACGAGGAGGAACGCGATGGACACCTACGGACGCTGAAAAACGCCCTCGTAAGAACGGGATATGACGCTCGACTCATCGATCGACAGTTCCGACGGGCCACAGCGAAAAATCGCATAGACCTCCTCAGAAGGCAAACACGGGACACAACCAACAGGGTACCCTACGTCGTCCAGTACTTCCCCGGAGCGGAGAAACTACGACATGTTCTTCGCAGCCTTCAACATGTCATCGATGACGACAAACACCTCGCTAAGGCCATCCCCACGCCTCCACTACTTGCCTTCAAACAGCCGCCTAACCTCAGAAGTACCATCGTTCGCAGCAAATTACCCAGCTTTCAGGATAACAGCGACCACGACACCACACAACCCTGCCATGGCAAACTCTGCAAGACATGCCAGATCATCAACACAGATACCACCATCACACGTGAGGACACTACCCACCAGGTACATGGTACATACTCATGTGACTCGGCCAACGTCGTCTACCTCATACGTTGCAGGAAAGAATGCACCGCGGCATGGTACATCGGCGAGACCATGCAGACACTGAGACAACGTATGAACGAGCACCGCGCAACAATCGCCAGGCAGGATTGTTCCCTCCCAGTCGGGGAACACTTCAGCAGTCAAGGACATTCAGCCTCGGATCTGCGGGTAAGCGTTCTCCAAGGCAACCTTAGAAACACACGACAACGCAAAATCATCGAGCAGAAACTGATAGCCAAGTTCTGCACTCATGAAGACGGTCTCAATCGGGATCTTGGGTTTATGTCACGATACATGACGTGATCCGGACTCGAGTCGTCGTTAGCTTGTTCACAGATGTGATTCCCAGTAAAAAAGTAAAAATTTTCCCAGTAAAAAAGTAAATTTTTTTTTAAAGCTTTTCGTTTTACATACATACGGCAGCTTTTGACACGTTAGAACCCCTGCGACTTCACCTCATTGTCTCAGTTGTATCTTGCTATGTCTTTTGATGTGGTACCTTCCTGGCTGACTTAATTAACTTTATCACACCTCGGCAGATAGTCAGGATGATTTAATTTATTGGTCTGCAATTGTAAAGTACACATGCTTTTTTTTCCATCTATATATGCTCTGACGATTCTGTATCCAATTTACTTCACCTGAGGAAGGAGCGATAGTTCCGAAAGTTTGTGATTTCAAATAAAACTGTTGGACTATAACCTGGTGTTGTGCGACCTCTCAATTAGGGATGAAACATAGAAACCTGGAAAAATAGGAACAGGAGAAGACAATTCGGCCCTTCAAGCCTGCTTCGCCATTCAATATGATCATGGCTGATCCTCTATCGCAATACCATATTCCCGCTCTCTCCCCATACCCCTTGATGCCTTTTGTGTCTAGAAATATATCTATCTCCTTCTTAAATATATTTAGTGACTTGGCCTCCACAGCCTTCTGAGCTAGAGAATTCCAGATGTTCACCACCCTCTGAGTGAAGAAATATCTCCTCATCTCAGTCCTAAATGTCCTATCCCGTATTCTGAGACTGTGGCCCCTCGTTCCAGACAACCCAGCCAGGGGAAACATCCTCCCTGCATCCAGTCTGTCTAGCTCTGTCAGAACTTTATACGTTTCAGTGAGATCTCCTCTCATTCTTCTAAACTGTAGGGAATACAGGCCTTGGACGGCAATAAATTATGGCCTTGCCAGCGACGCCCACATCTCATGAATTAATTTTTTAAAACTCCAATCAAGCGGGCTGCTTTGTCTTGGATGGTACGGAGCTTCTTGTGCTGAACGGAATTTTTTTTTAAATCGTAAAAACTGAGTGTTCCAGCAATTTGTCCACTGTAGCACCCCACAGTAGGATGTGCGGATATTGGAAGCGTCGGAATCTTTGCAGAAACTTTGACTTGCACCTGTGTGCTTCAGCTCTCCTAGTACATTTCATGGTATAATTTGTTCCATTTGCTAGTTTCGTGGGTGAAACCTGTCTATTTTGTGAATGTTGGATATCATCTTTAATTTTATATCATAATATAGAACTTCAGGTAAATAAACATACCAAACTTAGTGGATATTTAATCACTTCAAAGTCTTTGATTTTTATTCGCAGATCATTTGAAATGAATCTGAAATGAAAAAAAAATCATATGTTTTAGTCCAGAGCTTTTGATATCACCGTTCAGCTAAGGTGCTGTGAAAGGAGTCAGCTTTAGTTCACAGAATCACAGAATCACAGAAATTTACGGCACAGAAGAAGTATCTGCGCCGGTTGCTAAAGCACTATCCAGCCTAATCCCACTTTCCAGCTCTTAGTATGTAACCTTGCAGTTTACGACACATCAACTGCATTTCCAAGTACTTTTTAAAAATTCGGTGAGGGTTTCTGCCTCTACCACCCTTTCAGGCAGTGAGTTCCATACCCCTCACCACCCTGTGGGTGAAAAAAGTTCTCCTCAACTCTCCTCTAATTCTCCGACCAATTACTTTTAATCTAAACACCCTGGTTATTGACATCTCTGCTAAGGAAAATAGGTCCTTCCTATCCACTCTATCTAGGCCCCTCATAATTTTATATAACTCAATTAAGTCTCCCCTCAGCTCCTCTGTTCCAAAGAAAACAACCCCAGCCTCTCCAATCTTACCTCATCGCTAAAATGCTCCAGTCCTGGCAACATCCTCGTAGATGTTCCCTCTGTACCCTCTCCAGTGCAATCACGTCTTTCCTGTAATGTGGTGATCAGAACTGCACGCAGTATTCTAGCTGTGGCCCAAATAATGTTTTATACAGTTTCAGCACAACCTCTCTGCTCTTATATTCTATGCCTCAGCTGAAAGCGGAAAATATCCAATATGCCTTCAGAACATACTTATCTACCTTCAGTGATCTGTGGAGATGCACTCCAATGTCCCTCTGTTCCTCGAAACTTCTCAGTATTCTACAATTAATTGTGTATTCCCTTGCTTTGCTAGCCGTCCCCAAATGCATTACCTCACACTTCTCCGGATTGGATTCTATTTGCCACTTTTCTGCCCACCTGACCAGTCCATCTATATCTTCCTGCAGTCTATAGCTTTCCTCCTCACTATCAACCACACGATCAATTTTTGTATCATCTGCAAACTTGTTAATCATGCCCAATACATTGAAGTATAAATAATTGATATATACCACACAAATTTAAGGGACCCACTACTGAGCCCTGTGGAACACTACTGGCTGCAGCCTTCCAGTCACAAAAACACCCATCGACCATTACCCTTTGCTTCTTGCCACTGAGCCAACTTTGGATCCAACTTGCTACTTTCTCTTTGATCCCATGGGCTTTTATTTTTTTGACCAACCTGCCATGTGTGAGCTTGTCAAAGGTCTTGCTAAAATCCATGTAGACTACATCAAATACACTACCCTCATTGACCCTCCTCGTTACCGCCTCAAAAAATTCAATAAGTTAGTCAGACATTACCTTCCCATAACAAATCCATGCTGACTGTCCTTGATTAATCCATGTATTTCTAAACAAAGATTTATACTGCCCATCAGAATTTTTTCCAATAATTTTCCCGCCACCCATATTAGGCTGACTAACCTGTAATTATTCCATCTATCCCTTTCTCCCGTTTTAAAAAATAGTACCTCTTTAGCTGTCCTCCAGTCCTCTGGCACCACATCTTTAGCCAGTGAGGATGGGAAAATTTTGGCCAGAGCCTCCGCTGTTACTTCCCTTGCCTCTCTTAACAGCCTGGGATACATTTCATCCGGGCCTGGCGACTTATCTACTATCAAAGATGCTAAACCCCTTAATACTTCCTCTCTCTCTATGTTTATCCCACCTAATATTTCACACTCCTCCTCCTTAACTGCAATGTCTGCATCGTCCCTCTTTTCTGTGAAGACAGACGCAAAGTATTCATTAAGAACCATACCCATGTCTTCCACCTCCACATGCAGATTACCTTTTTGGTCTCTAATAGGCCCGACTCTTTCCTTAGTTATTCTCTTGCTCTTTATGTATTTATAAAACATCTTTGGGTTTTCCTTGATTTTACATGCCAATATTGTTCATGATGCGGAGATGCCGGTGTTGGACTGGGGTGGACAAATGTGAGAAGTCGCACAACACCAGGTTATAGTCCAACAGTTTTATTTGAAATCACAAGCTTTCGGAGCGCTGCTGACTGAGGAGCAGCAGCAGCAGAGTGGTGGTCTCTGTGACCAGGAAGAGGAGAAGGAGAAGGAGACCAGACAGCAGACCACCACCAACAACCCACAACCACAACAACTGAGGTGCCTGGAGAGAGAGGACAGGACAGGAGAGGAGAGGAGAAAGAAAGGAAGGCCAAGGCCATTAACAACAGTGGAGAGGCCTTTCCACACTGCCTCCTCAATTGGCCTCCATTTTAGGAGAGGGAGAGAGGGGAGAAAACAACACCAAGAACCATCAACTGTTTGGAAGGAGGAAGGAAGGAAAGAACAGCTACAGGTGGGTGTGATTCTGGGGCACTCTCCCAGAGACTTTGTTTTGTAGGTGGGGGGAGGAAAGAAGAAAAAGAAGAAGGCCGGAACATCCAAGGGGTGTGTGTGTGTGTGTGTGTGGCTTCTGTAAAAGCTAGGCCGCACACACCATATTAAACACCCCTTTCCCATTGCCTGACCTGGGTCAGCTGGAGCTGCCTAGGTGAAGTCCCCAATTAATTTAATCTTATTGGGCATCGTTAAGACCTGGTGCAGGACTGAGCCTGGGCATCTCCAGCTATCCCAGGTGAAGACATCTTCTCCCCCCACAAGAAGACCACCACCAAAGACTTTTATTACATCGGAGAGTGCACCCCCCTGCCAACACCCACCCACCCACCATCCTGAGTGGCGACCCTGCCCTTGCGGCTTCTCTCCTTCCCACCCCCTCTCTCTCTCTCTTTGTCTCTTGTCTCTCTCTGCCTCTCTCTCTAAGAGGCACCTCAATCTATTTTAATTAAGTACCCATTGAGCAGAGGGGAGAAGGCCCCTCTCCCAATTAATTCATATAAAGGGAGAGGTGTGCCTTCAATTTAAGAGCTCCCTCTGCTCAGGGGAAAACAGAAACAAAAAACCTAGGCCATTAACACCTTCAGGCCTGTGACTTGGGGTGAGTGTAGCCCTTAAAGACCAACCCATCATGGCGACCACATCTTCGCCGGTGGCGGGGGCAGCGAGGACATACGGCAGCGTGGCAGCCGCGGCCACGGCCGCAGCCACGAGTCCTCCTGTTACCCCGTCACCTTTTACCCTCCTTACGAGGAAGAATGGGGTCAAGAGCTACACTCACCCCAACATGACAATAGAGGCGTGCGTAAAAGCCATGGCTGGGGTTGTCGGCCCTTCAGCCATCGTCGCCGCCTCTGAAATGTACGGCAAGGCTGTGTTCTTCCTGGGGTCGGAGCGGGCGGTGTCCCTGGCCATCGAGAAGGGGCTCACCGTGGGCGGGACCTTCCTGCCAGTGGACCCCCTTGAGGCCACCGCGCAAAGGATTGTGGTTTCCAACGTCCCGCCCTTTGTTTCGGGTGAGCTCCTCCTCCCCCACCTACGTCAACTGGGGGAGGTGAGGTCGGGGATCACACCCATCCCGCTCGGCTTCCGGGAAGCCAGCCTTCGGCACGTCTTCTCCTTCCGGCGCCAGCTTTTCGTCCGGCTGGCGCGGGAGAAGGACGCGGATGGCGCGTTCACGGTGCTCCACGGGGGGACCGCCCACCGCGTCTTCTGGACCTCGGACGGCGTGCGGTGCTACGCCTGTAAGGAGGTGGGGCACGTCCGCAAAAACTGCCCCGCCTCCAAGGCCGCCACGACACCTGGCGCGGCCAGGGTTGGCGCCGCCGCCCCCCCTCCCCCTGATACAGTCCGCGCGTCGACGGCGACGGATGCGTGGTCGAAATCGGAGGCCAACTCCACCACGGCCTCCGGCGGGGAGGAGGGAGAGCGTCCGGGGGGAAGGAAGGCGCGTAGGAAAAATAAACACCTAAGGGCGGATCCCCTCGCGGAGGAAACATCAGAGTTGACCGAACTCACGCCCGAGTACATCGCGGAGTTGGTCGGGACGCATGAGACTGGGGGGGTCCTCGTGCCCGGGCCCGTGACCTTGACCGCAACTGCTGAGGCAGCTAAATCAAGACCTGCGGCCGGGCTCGGGCCCGAGGGGCCCAAGAAACCCAGTCGTCGGAAGGGGGCAGAGAGGGAGGCCCCAGCAGACATGGAGGCCTCCCCCTCTCCGGGCCCCAACTTGTTAACAAGAAAGCTCCGCCCCCAGCAGGAGGACTGCGAGGAGGAAGGTCCCTCCGCAAAAGGGGGGCAGTCGCCCGCCGCGGGTGCTGCGCCCCACCCCACCACCGGCATCGTCGCGCGCGATCGGCAGGGGTCGTCTGTCCCTCGGGAGGGTGAGACAGCCTAGTCTGTCCGACCTGTGCCTCCCGGGGATGGGGAAGAGACCCTGCCCGTGGGGGGGGGCGCGGAACAACCCGCGGAGGGAAATGTAGTTCCGGAACCGTTGCTCCTCGCCGGGTCGGGCGTCCTGGGGACTGGGGCGGGCGAGGCCAAAGAGGCTGAAGCCGAGCCCGCCTTTTATAACCCAGACATCTGCCAGGGACTGCTCGACCTGGTGGAGGAGTGTAGCAGTCCCCGGCCCGCTGGGTCGGAGGTTGGTGGCGGGGAGACGGAAAGCCCCCTGACTCCGTCTCTGTTGTTGGCGCCGGACGTGCTGGAGGAATTTGGGATTATTTTCTCCCCGGTTTCTCCGGTCGCCCCGGCGCCTGAGGCGGGGGGGGGCCCCGAACCGCCGCCGCCGCCTCCCGGCCCGGCGCCCCTGAAGGAGCCCAGGGTGGACTCCTCGGCCACCGATCCTGGGGGTGGGATCGTGACGGAGGCGGGGCCGGCCGGTGTGGCCGAGCCGTTCGCTGCACCCTGTGTGACGGACGGGTTGGCCGCCGGTGACGACCTCCCGGAGGAGGACGGGGACTCGGTGTTGGGCATCGAGGACGATTTGGAGTCCATCGGCAGCGAGGTGATGGACGCCCTCGTGCCCTTCACCGACTCTCCCCTCATCCCCGTAGGGGAACTCCGGGATTTTATGGCCATGAGCCAGGGTCGTCACAAGAAGATCCGGCTGGCCCTCGACAAGTGGTCGGAGCTGGCGCTGCTCATCGTGTCCGTCCGCGCCGCCGTTAAAATCATGGGCGCGGACAAGGACGTTGGCCGGCTCGAGCTGCGTCGGCTCAAGAGTTTCCACACTGGGCTGCTGAGGGAGTGGCGGTCGTCAGTGACCGCGCTCCCTCCCCTCCGTTAGGTAGAGGTTGCACTATGCTTCTGAGATGAAGATAACCATAGCCAGCCTCAACATCAACGGCAGCAGGGAGGCGCGCCGTAGATTCAATAACTTCTCGGTCCTTCGGGACGGGAAATATGCGGTGTGCTTCCTGCAAGAAACCCACACCGTTCCGGGAGACGAGGCCACGTGGCTCCTGGAGTGGCAAGGAGGGGTCAGCATGAGTCACCTCTCTAACAATTCCTGCGGGGTGGCTGTCTTGCTGGCCCCGCATTTTCAGCCGGAGATCTTGAGTGTCAAGGAGCACGTGCCGGGCCGCTTGCTCCAGGTCACTGTTCGCCTGGGAGGCGTGCCGCTCCATTTAGTGAACGTGTACGCCCCCCGGACCGGTGCGCAGCAAGTGCGCTTCTTCAGAGAAGTGTCCGCTCTTCTGGGCTCCATCGATGTGGGCGAGTGCGTCATCCTCGGGGGGGATTTCAATTGTACCCTCGAGGCGCGGGACCGGTCGGGTCCCCCGCGAAGCCCGGCGGCGATGGAGAAGTTGCGGGACCTGGTCGGGTCCTTCGACTTGGTGGACGTCTGGCGAAATCTCCATCCCGACTCCAGCGCCTTCACGAGCGTGAGGTCTGGAGGAGGAAGGTCCAGAATCGACCGCCTTTACATTTCCCGGGCGTACGTCTCCTGCGTTCCGGCGGCTTCCATGCGGCCGGTGCCGTGCATGGACCACCACCTGGTGTGGGCGGAGCTCGCTCCGCTGCGCGCGCGGGGTGGGTCCGCGTACTGGCATTTTAACAACCTGCTGCTGGAGGACGCGCGGTTCCGGGATTCGTTTCGCCGGTTCTGGGCCGACTGGAGAAGGAAGCTGGGAGGCTTCCCCTCCTTGAGGCTATGGTGGGACGTGGGCAAGGCTCACGTCCGCGTCTTCTGTCAGGAGTACGCGAAGGGGTCGACCAAGAGGCGGGAGGCCCGGGTCGGGCGATTGGAGAAAGAAGTGCTCGACCTGGAGTCCCGTCTCGGTCAAGTCGTCGAGGACCCGGCCCTGCGGAAGGTGTACGAAGAGAAGAAGGGCGCGCTGAAGGACCTGCAGCTGGTCGGGTCCCGAGGCGCGTACGTGAGGTCGCGGATCCAGTTCCTGCAGGACCTGGACCGCGGCTCCCCCTTCTTCTACTCGCTGGAAAAAATACGGGGCGTCCGTAAGCAGCTCTTCGGGCTGCTGGCCGACGACGGATCTCTGGTCTCGGATCCGGAGGGCATCAGCGCGGAGGCCCGGGCCTATTACGGGGCTCTGTTCTCTTCGGATCCGTCCAGCGAGGATGCGCGCAGAGTTTTGTGGGAGGACCTGCCGAAGGTCGGCCCGGAGGGCGCCGAGAATTTAGAAGCTCCGCTAAGCCTGGCGGAGCTGACCGGCGCCCTGCGCCAGCTCTCGAGGGGCAAGTCCCCGGGGCTGGACGGGCTGACCGTGGAGTTCCACAGGGCGTTCTGGGACGTCTTGGGGGACGACTACGCGCGGGTCCTGGGGGAAAGTCTGGCGACCGGGGAGATGCCCCTCTCTTGGCGCAGGGCGGTCATCGTCCTGCTGCCCAAGAAGGGCGATCTCCGCCTAATTAAGAACTGGCGCCCGGTCTCCCTCCTCAGCACGGACTACAAAATTTTTGCCAGGGCTATGTCTGCTCGCCTTGGCACCGTGCTGGCCCGCATGATCCACCCCGACCAGTCCTACACGGTCCCGGGCCGGAGTATCCACGATAACATCCATCTGGTCCGGGACCTGGTCCACCATTCCCAGAGGGCTGGTCTGTCGGTCGCCTTCCTTTCCCTGGATCAGGAGAAGGCGTTCGACAGGGTGGATCACGAGTATCTTTTCGGGACTCTGCGCGCATTCGGGTTCGGGACGCATTTCGTCGCCCGGATCCGACTTCTGTACGCCGCCGCGGAGTGTCTCAGTAAAGTTAACGGGTCTTTGACAGCGCCCCTTCGCTTCGGGAGGGGGGTGCGTCAGGGATGCCCCATGTCCGGTCAGTTATACGCCGTTTGCGTGGAGCCTTTCCTGCGCCTCTTGCGGAAGAGGTTGACGGGACTGGCTCTGCAAGGGCCGGGCGTGGAGGTGGTCCTCTCGGCTTACGCCGATGACGTGCTCCTCGCGGTCACGGATCCCGTCGACTTGCGGAGGATGCGAGAATGCCAGCAGATTTACTCGGACGCATCCTCCGCCAAGATCAACTGGGAGAAATGTTCTGGACTCCTGGTGGGCCCATGGCAGGTGGACTCCCTGCCGGAGGAGTTCGGGCCTTTCGCCTGGAGCACCACGCACCTCCTCTACCTGGGAGTCTACCTCAGCCCGGCCGAGGACGCCTGGCCGGCGAACTGGCAAGAGCTGGAGGCCAAAGTCACCGCTCGCCTAGGGCGCTGGACAGGACTGCTCCGAGTGTTGTCCTACAGGGGTCGAGCGCTGGTCATAAACCAGCTGGTGGCCGCCATGTTGTGGTACCGGTTGGTCACTTTGATCCCTCCCCCTGCGTTTGTCGCCAAGATGCAGAAGAAGCTCGTCGACTTCTTCTGGGACAAAAGGAAGCACTGGGTCTCTGCCGCGGTTTTGAGTCTCCCGCTTAGGGAGGGCGGTCAGGCGCTGGTGTGCCTTCGCACCCAGGCGGCGACTTTCCGTCTTCAGACGCTGCAGAGATACCTGTACGTGGAGAATCCTCCTAGGTGGCGTGCGCTGGCGACGTATTTCTTCTGCCAGCTGCACGGCCTCAATTACGACACACAGCTCCTGTTTGTGAGAGTGGGTGGCACGCGTGCCAGCCTGCGGGAGCTGCCTGTCTTCTACCAGGAACTGCTATGGGTTTGGAACAGCGTCGCCTCCGAGCGCAGTTCTCCCCCATCAGGAGCGGCGGCCGTCCTTCGGGAGCCGCTGTTCAGGAATCCGCACCTCCACGACCGCGGGTTCGGCTGGCTGGCGGAGGGAAGGGCTGTGCCCGGTAAGGTGACCAGAGTCGGGGACCTGCTCGATGGCGGAGGAGCGGGCTGGATGGCGCCGCAGGAGTTGGCGAGGCGCATGTCCTGGGTCAACGTCCGGCTCGCAGTCAAAGCCATCGAGTCGCTAAAAGTGGCACTGGGCCCCGTCTCCACTAGGTGTGTCGAGGAGGCTCAAGCACGTGGGGCGATCCCGTCCGAACTGACCCCCGTTCGGCCGGAATTCCTTATCGGCGCCCGGCCCCGAATCCTCCCTCGGGAGCCGCCGCCTCACCACTTGAGCCTTCTCGGAGAAATGCCCTCCGTGCCCTTTCAATCCGCACGGAGGCGTTTCCTGTACGGGCTGCTCCTGCACACTCTCCACTTTGCCATCTTCATCTGCCGTCCGGACACGCCTTGGCGTACCATCCTGCCGTCCGGCGGAGGCGAAGGTCCCCATTGGAAGGCTCTCTACGCGGGAGTCTTCCCTTGTTCTATTGGGGACTTGGCCTGGAGGGTGTTGCACGGAGCAGTCCCGTGCAATAGGATTTTAAGTAGGTTTACGGACTCCCAGGCTGCTTGCGATTTCTGCGGCCTGGAGGAGTCCGTCTATCACATTTATATTGAGTGTGAGAGGTTGCAGCCCCTCTTTCATTATTTGAAGGGGCTGCTCCTCAATTTCTGGTTGCACTTCAGCCCCACGCTCCTGATCTACGGTCACCCGGTGCGGAGGGGAGCGGGTAGGTCGGAGGACCTCCTCGTAGGACTACTCCTGGGCCTGGCCAAGAAAGCCATTAATTGGTCCAGGCAGCGGGCGGTCGAGGGGGTCGTTCGGCCCGATTGCCTGCCTCTCTTCCGCGGCCATGTTCGCGCCCGGGTGGCCCTGGAGATGGAGCACGCGGTGTCCGCCGGCACGCTTGAGTTTTTCCGCGACCGGTGGGCGCCGCGGGGGCTGGAGTGCATCGTCACCCTGGACTTCCAAATTTTGATTTGATTTATTAAGTTTCATTTAAAGTTTTAATTGATTTACAGTAAATTTATGATTTGTCCAACCAAAAAGAGCAACACCAGGTTATAGTCCAACAGTTTTATTTGAAATCACAAGCTTTCGGAGCGCTGCTGACGAAGGGGCAGCGCTCCCAAAGCTGGTGATTTCAAATAAAACTGTTGGACTATAACCTGGTGTTGTGCGACTCCTCAATATTGTTCATGCCCTCTCTTTGCTTTCCTAATTTCCTTTTTAAATTCATTCTTGCAATTTCTATGATCCTCTGGGCTTCCTGTCGTATTTCGCACTCGGTGTCTGACACAAGCTTCCCTTTTTTCCCTTATCCTACCCTGTATACCCCTTGATATCCAGGGTGCTCGAGATTTGGGAGTCCCACCCTTTTCCTTTGTGGGAACATATTTCCTGTAATCCCTCACTATCTCCTCCTTAAATGCCTCCCACTGCTCTGCCACTGATTGTAACGGCTAAATGGATGTTGGCATGGCCTGCTCTCTCTATCACCCTATTCGTAGAAGAGTAATACTGCAATATTTAAGATTTCAAATTCTGCTGGAACACTCCGGAAACTGAATGGATTTCAGCTGAAGGTTAAGCATGAACAAAGTCTAGTGGCTCGATTTTAACTCCACCACACCTGGTGGAAATCAAGCGGAAGTGTATGCTAAAATGGAGTGTGTGACTTATCCAATTCCATCCCTTCCCCGATCTGACCAACTGCAATTGTAAATTATAGACGTCATGACACACACGCTAAGCCATAGGGGTCCTTGTTAAATACGCAGCTGGGGTTCCGTTGGAATTATGGGATCCCTATTTAACATTATAACTTTAGGCCTGAGTGGAGTCTTCTCTGCCAGATACAGCAGCCAGGGCCAAAGGAGGCCCACCCAAGTAAGGTTTTATATCTTTTTCTTCGTGTGCCAAGTGGAACAGGAGTGATCCTCAGGGACACACAAGGAAACCTTGGGCCTCGGTTACCCATGGCTTATAATTCCCCTCCCCTGACGGGGCTTCCTTGTGCTAGACACCAGTCCTGCGGGACCCTCCTGGCACCCGGTTTTAACGGCCGGGCAGTCACTTCCTGCCGACTGCTTTGGTTGGAAAGTCGGCAAGCGGCATGCTTATGAATAAGAACATAAGAACATAAGAAATAGGAGCAGGAGTAGGCCAATTTGCCCCTCGAGCCTGCTCCGCCATTCAATAAGATCATGGCTGATCTGATCCTAACCGCCAATCTACTATCACAGAACCATCTCCTGAACCTAACAGAATTGGACACACGAAATAGGAGCAGGATCAGGCTACACGGCCCCTGGGCCCGCTACGCTACCCACAGGGCCATGACCGATCCGAACATAGACTCATGTCCAAATTCCTGCCCGCTCCCCGTAACACTTAATTCCCTTTACTTCTAGGAAACTGTCTATTTCTGTTTTAAATTTATGTAATGATGTAGCTTCTACAGCTTTTTGGGGCAGCATATTCCATGGACCTACCACCCTCTGAGTGAAATAGTTCCTTCTCATCTCAGTTTTGAAAGAGCAGCCCCTTATTCTAAGACTATGCCCCCTAGTTCTAGTTTCACCCATCATCGGGAACATCCTCCCCGCATCCACCCGATCCAACCCCTTCACAATCTTATATGTTTCAATAAGATCGCCTCTCATTCTTCTGAACTCCAATGAGTAGAGTCCCAATCTACCCAACCTCTCCTCATATGTCCATCCCCTCATTCCCGGGATTAACCGAGTGAACCTTCTTTGTACTGACTCGAGAGCAAGTATGTATTTTCTTAAGTATGGACACCAAAATTGTATGCAGTATTCCAGGTGCGGTCTCCACAAATACCTTGTACAACTGAAGCAATACCTCCCTATTTTTATATTCTATCCCCTTAGCAATGAAAGCCAACATTCCATTGGCCTTCTTAATCACTTGCTGCACCTGCACACTAACCTTTTGAGTTTCGTGCACCAGGACCTCCAGATCCCTTTGTACTTCAGTACTTTCCAGTTTCTTGCCATTTAGATAAAAACTTGCTCTACTATTTTTCCTGCCAAAGTGCATAACCTCACACTTTCCAGAATCCCTGTCATTAACTTCACCTGACGAAGGAGCAGCAGCTCCGAAAGCTTGTGATTTCAAATAAAGCTTTTGGACTATAACCTGGTATTATGCGACTTCTCACTTTTGTCCACCCCAGTCCAACACCGGCATCTCCGCATCATGGTCATTAACTTCAGCCGACCCTGCCAGCTGCCGCGCCACTCCTCCACCCCTATGTCTGGCACGCTGCCCAGTTTTCTGCGTTCTTGCCTGTGGTGTGAAATCGAGTTAACTTTCACCAAACCCGCTGGGCGGGGAACTCACGGGAATGTGTGGATCGCCGGGTTTGCACCCCACCCAAAAACAGCAGCGTTTTATCTGATTCCGTCAGTTTCCTGACGGATTGTTTAGGTTGCAATTGCTTCCTAGGGTAGAGTCAAAGTAATGGGTAACAAGGAGAAGTTAGAAAGTAACCCTGGATCTATCCTGTGAAAGGCGGAAAAATACTGAGAATTTGTACATGTATCGAAGGTTCTAAGATGAATAGAAAAAGGTCAATCTTGAGCTGAAGTATAACAGAGACTACAGTACAACGACTGCACAAGTACAAACTAAGAAATGGGCACGTGTTGCCCTTATATAATTAAATATTGCTTCACACAGAGTGATCCATGCGAAGTAAGGTGTGGGGCTATTCAACAGGGCAGGAAATCAACAAAGGATAAACGGCAGCATCGATTGCTCAGTGACACCTGGTGTTCCATTGGGCTGGATGTGAACAGAGGTCCCAGATGTAAAAGGACAGCAACAAATACTGCAACTCCTAATCAACCGTGTGGTGGATTTTAAACATCGTTTTAAACTTGAAGGATAGTGTCTAATCGTCTCTGCTCTCTATTATACCCAGGGACAGCTTTGGATTTGGATCTCAAAGGTGGTGGACATTGCCTTACGCGCTGAAAGCTGGCCTCCTCGAATCCTAAAATCCCACTGCACAGAAGGAGGTAATTCGGCTCAATGCGCCTGTCCCAGTTCTTTGGAAAAGTTGTACAATTCAGTCCCACACCCCGGCTTTCCCTCATAACCCTGCAAATGAGTTCTCTTCCAGTACCTGTCCAATTGTCTTTTGCAAGTACTTATGGAATCGGATTCTACCCCACTTTCAGGTATTGCGTTCCAGATCTTCACAACCTGTGTGAAAAAATCCTCATTTCTACTCGAGTTCTTTTGCCAATTATTTTAAATCTATGACCTTTGTTTACTTGCCCGAGGAAACAGTTTCTCCCTACTTGCTCTATCAAAGCCTCTCATAATTGTTGAACGCCTCTCTTAAATCACTCCTTAACCTGCTCTGCGCTAAGGAGAACAATCTCAGCTTCTTCAATCTCTCCACATAACTGAAGTCCTGCATTCCTGGTATTATCCTGGGAAACCGTCTCTGCACCCACTCCAGAGCCTTGACACCTTTCCTAAAGTGAGGTGCCCAGAATAGTACACAATACTCCAGCTGAGGCTTACCCAGTGATTTGTAAAGGTTTAGCATGACGTCCTTGTTTTTGAATGCAAGACATGAATAACTGCATGGAATGTTAGCCTGCATTATGGACTCAAGTCTCCGTAGTGGGACTTGAACCCACAACCTTCTGATTCAGAGGCAAGACTGCTACCATGGCTGACACTGTGGAGTACTGAAAGATTTTGCTCAGAGCCTGTTATCTCCATCCTAGCTTCCCTCAGCAAACACGGATGCATCCCATCTGGAGCGGAAGATTTGTTAACTTTGAGTGATGCCAACCTATTTAGTAACTGCTTTCTATCTTTTTTTTATGTTATCCTGTAACTAGGAATATAAGAACATAAGAATTAAGAGCAGGAGTGGGCCATACGACCCCATCGAGCCTGCTCCGCCATTCAATAACATCGGGGCTGATCATCGACCTCAACTTCAATTTACCGACCGATCTCCATATCCCCTGATTCCCCGAGTCCAAAAATCTATCTATCTCGGTCTTGAATATAGTTAAAGACTCAGCATTCACAGCCCTCTGGGGCAGAGAATTCCAAAGATTCACAACCCTCTGAATGAAGAAATTCCTCGTTATCTCAGTCTTAAATGGTCGACCCCTTATCCTGAGACTATGCCCCCTAGTTCTAGACACTCCAGCCAGGGGAAACAACCTCTCAGCATCTAGCTTGTCAACCCCCTTCAGAATCCTGTATGTTTCAATGAAGATCAACTCTCATTCTTCCTTATCTACCTCTTAAAAGGCCGAACGTGGCTACTCTGACTATGATTTACGGACCAATGATTGTGCCAGAATAATTATCCGAGCCTACTGGAGTTGTGATGTCCTTGTTCCTCGCTCTTGGTCTAGCTGTCGGCTCTGATTTCTCTGTTCTTGTAGTGCATCTGATATAGTGAAGAGGATTCGGGTGGTATGTTTATTGTTTAATTGTTTAATGAATGAAACTATGAGCCCTGGTTCTAGACTTTCCAGCCAGGGGAAACAACCTCCCAGCATTTACCCTATCAATCCCTCTCAGAATCTTATATGTTTCAATGAGATGACCTCCCATTCTTCTAAACTCCAGAGAGTATAGGCCCATTCTGCACAATCTCTCATCGTAGGACAGCCCTCTCATCCCAGGAATCAACCTAGTGAACCTTCGCTGAACCGCCTCCAAGGCAAGTATATCCTTCCTTAGATAAGGAGACCAGAACTGTGCACAGTACTCCAGGTGTGGTCTCACCAAGGCCTTGTACAGTTGTAGCAAGACTGCTTTACTCTTATACTCCAACGCCCTTGCAATAAAGGCCAACGTGCCATTTGTCTTTTTAACTCTTTGCTGTACCTGCATGCTGAATCTCTGTGTTTCCTGTACGAGGGCACCTAAATTTCTCTGAACACCAACATTGAATAGTTTTTCGCCATTAAAAACATATTCTACTTTTCTATTCTTCCTACCAAAGTGAATGAACTCACATTTCCCCACAGTATACTCCTTCTGCCACCTTATTGCCCACTCACTTATCCTGTCTATATCCCCTTGCAGGCGTCCGCCTCACAGCTTACTTTCCCACCCTACTTTGTATCGTCAGCAAACTTGAATACGTTGCACTAGGTCCCAGCATCTAAGTCATTAATATAGATTGTAAACAATTGTGGCCTGATCCTTGTGGCACCCCAGTACTCACCTTCCTCTACTGCAACATTAACTTCATCCTCTTCTTTTGTGAAGATTGATGCAACGTAATCATTCAGTACATCAATCATGACCTCTGCCTCCTCTGATCTGTGCATCAATTCCAGGCACAATGGGGGAAGCACAAGGATTGAAAGTGTTCTTGGGCGCAGTGCAAAATGGCCGATGTAAATTCAATGGAAAAGAACATGGGGCCAGTTTAAAAGGGCCTGAGGTTTGGCTGTGGCTTGTTTTACACTGTCCCCAAGACCAAGTTCAGGTGTCTAAAATACTGAGAGAGCACCATAGATTAGATTTGAACCAGATCTCTGCAGAGAAACGATGTAAAATCGCTCTCCCAGAGAGCACGAAACGACGATGTAAATTGACAGCCCAGCGTCCACCAAGTCCGATATTGGGTGGAGTGCAAAACGGGCTGTGCATCAAGAGCAATGTACAGGTTAGAGATACTCCCAACAGGTAGGATGTTGGCACAATCATATCGTAAATCTAATCCCCTTTTCGAAATAAAAGTGATGGGTGAATTTCCACTTTTAATGCGGGACACTAAGGAAACTGGAGCGGTTCGGCCGCCCTTATTATACCCCGCCTGATTTCCATTTCCATATCCTCCAATGGAAAACTGGCGCCTGCCCCGCTTTCGCCAGTTTCTGTCCAGAGTATTTTAAGACCCACATTGGCGGCCTGTTTGTCTCAATAACAATTGATCTTTACCTGTCATAGCACTTGCCGGTTGGAGTTGAAAATCTGTTCACCCCACAGGGAGTCCATACAAATTGATCGAACTCACTTTTAAGGAATGTTAACTCTTCCAGTGAAACGTATGTTTGGTCAGCATTTAGATCACCAGCAATCAGGATAGCCTTTGTGAACAAAGAGATTAAAGTTGATGCGTCACACTCCTGAGAAAACCAAGTGTGAAACTGAGTAAGTTCCACAAAACAAAGAGCCAATGTTGCACGTGGTTTGAACGGCATGATGTTTCTTTCAAATTTATTGTTTATGTGTTACTGGGTAAACATGGTACTCAGTCACACAGATCAGAAAGGTCCCGTGTTTCATTCCCGCTCTGTGTTGAACTAGCTGATCTCAGCGGAGGTGCTCAAGTTGTCAATTCTAGAGGGATAGGATGGAAAGCATGAACCCAGCAGCCTCACTTACAGTCTACATAGAAAGTATGGAGCCAGCAGTCCCACTTAAAGAGCTAGCACGGAAAGCATGACCCAGCAGCCTCACTTACTCGGCATAGACAGAAAACATAGAAAACATAGAAACATAGAAACTAGGAGCATGGACACAGAAGCCACACTTACAGTCTAGGACAGAAAGCGTGCACCCAGCAGAGCCACTTACAGTCTAGGACAGAAATAGGGTACCCAGCAGATGTTTGATGGGAGACTGTAGAAGGAGCTTTACTCTGCATCTAATCCGTGCTGTACCTGCCCTGGCAGTGTTTGATGGGACAGTGTAGAGGGAGCTTTACTCTGCATCTAATCCGTGCTGTACCTGCCCTGGCAGTGTTTGATGGGACAGTGTAGAGGGAGATTTACTCTGCATCTAACCCGTGCTGTACCTGGCCTGGGAGTGTTTGATGGGACAGTCTAGACGGAGCTTTACTCTGTATCTAACTCGTGCTGTACCTGCCCTGGGAGTGTTTGATGGGACAGTGTAGAGGGAGCTTTACTCTGTATCTAACCCGTGCTGTACCTGGCCTGGGAGTGTTTGATGGGACAGTGTAGAGGGAGCTTTACCCTGTATCTAACCCGTGCTGTACCTGCCCTGGGAGTGTTTGATGGGACAGTGTAGAGGGAGATTTACTCTGCATCTAACCCGTGCTGTACCTGGCCTGGGAGTGTTTGATGGGACAGTGTAGACGGAGCTTTACTCTGTATCTAACTCGTGCTGTACCTGCCCTGGGAGTGTTTGATGGGACAGTGTAGACGGAGCTTTACTCTGTATCTAACTCGTGCTGTACCTGCCCTGGGAGTGTTTGATGGGACAGTGTAGAGGGAGCTTTACTCTGTATCTAACCCGTGCTGTACCTGCCCTGGGAGTGTTTGATGGGACAGTGTAGAGGGAGCTTTACTCTGTATCTAACCCGTGCTGTACCTGCCCTGGGACTGTTTGATGGGGACAGTGTAGTGGGAGCTTTAC
Source organism: Squalus acanthias (assembly GCA_030390025.1). NCBI lineage: Eukaryota > Metazoa > Chordata > Chondrichthyes > Squaliformes > Squalidae > Squalus > Squalus acanthias. Next base: position 118,815 of record JASTWF010000430.1, read on the forward strand.
TCTGTCTGTAACAACGTGCTGTACCGGCCCTGGGAGCTTATGATGGAAGAGCGTAGAAGGAGCTATACTCTCTATCTAACCAGTGCTTTACCTGCCCTGGGAGTGTTTGATGGGACAGTGTAGAGGCAGCTTTACTCTGTATCTAACCCGTGCTGTACATGCCCTGGGAGTGTTTGATGGGACAGTGTAGAGGGAGCTTTACTCTGTATCTAACCCGTGCTGTACATGCCCTGGAAGTGTTTGATGGGACAGTGTAGAGAGAGTAAAACTCTGTATCTAACCCCATGCTGTACCTGCCCTGGTATTGCTAATGGGACAATGTGGAGGGAGCTTTACTCTGTATCTAACACATGCTTTACCTTTCCTGGGAGTGGTTGATTGGACATGGTAGAAGGAGCTTTACTCTGTATCTAACCCGTGCTGTACCTGCACTGGAAGTGTTTGATGGGACAGTGTAGTGGGAGCTTTACTCTGTATCTAACTCGTGCTGTACCTTCCCTGGGAGTATTTGATGGAACAGTGCAGAGGGAGATTTACTCTGTATCTAACCCGTGCTGTACCTGCCCTGGGAGTGTTTGATGGGACAGTGTAGAGGGAGCTTTACTCTGTATCGAACCCATGCTGTAACAGCCCTGGGAGTGTTTGATGGGGCAGTGTGGAGGGAGCTTTACTCTGTATCTAACCCCCTTGCTGTACCTGCCCTGTGAGTGTTTGATGGGACAGTGTAGAGGGAGCTTTACTCTGTATCCAACCCTGTGCTGTACCTGCCCTGGGAGTGTTTGCTGGGTCTGTGTAGAGGGAGCTTTACTCAGTTTCTAACCCGTGCAGTACCTGCCCTGGGAGTGTTTGATGGGACAGTGTAGAGGGAGCTTTACTCGTATAGAACCCGTGCTGTACCTGCCCTGGGAGTGTTTGATGAGACTGTGTAGAGGGAGCTTTACTCTGTATCTAACTCGTGCTGTAACAGCCTTGAGAGTGTTTGATGGGACAGTGCAGAGGGAGCTTTACTCTGTATTTAACCTATGTTGTACCTGCCCTGTGCGTATTTGATGGGACAGTGTAGAGGGAGCTTTACTCTGTATCTAACCCATGGTGTAACAGCCCTGGGAGTGTTTGATGGGACACTGTAGAGGGAGATTTATTCTCTATCTAACCCGTGCTGTAACAGCCTTGAGAGTTTTTGCTGGGACAGTGTAGAGGGAGCTTTACTCTGTATCTAACCCGTGCTGTACCTGCCCTGGGAGTGTTTGGCGGGACAGTGTAGAGGGAGCTTTACTCTGTATCTAACCCGTGCTGTACCTGCCCTGGGAGTGTTTGTTGGGACAGTGTAGAGGGAGCTTTACTCGTATATAACCCCTGCTGTACCTGCCCTGGGAGTGTTTGATGGGACAGTGTAGAGGGAGCTTTACTCTGTATCTAACCCATTCTGTGACAGCCCTGGGAGTGTTTGATGGGACAGTGTAGAGGGAGCTTTACTCTGTATCTAACCCGTGCTGTAACAGCCTTGAGAGTTTTTGATGGGACAGTGTGGCACTCTCTCCTAAACCCGTGTTTTGCCTGATATCAGATTGTTTTCGGGGACATTGTGCAGTGCTCTGTACTTCACTTAACGAGGGAACATTTTAATTGTGCAGTTTCTTTATTCTCTGCCTTTGCTTTAGTCTTTTAGGATTTCTGATCCAGGGAATACATTTCATGTACAGTGAACTATATTTTTACATAGAAACATAGAAAAATAGGAGCAGGAGTAGGCCATTCGGCCCTTCAAGCCTGCTCCGGCATTCAATATGTTCATGGCTGATCCTCTATCTCAAGTAAAGGATGCATTCATTTTATAATACTTTCTGGAAGAAAGAAAACACAAAACAATAGATATGTAGAATAACGTGAAAATATTTCCCAACTACAACAAGTGAACACTTACTTCCTGAGTTTTTTTAAACAGGGTCAGCAGGAGCTTAATCTCATCATACGCACATCCTGGCTTTGCATGATGGCCGATGAGCAAAATAGAATCTGGAGAAAGAAAGTATTCTGTTATCATCTGGGTGACGCTGGATGTTGGTCATTTGACGAAATTCGTTGCCCAGGCTGTTTTCTCAACAGTTGATGGTATTAAAGCACATTATGATCTGTTCTAATTCACACAACACGTTGATTGAAGCAGTCGGCATTGCGATTGGTTAAGATCGGGGAATTATCAGAAACAAAGTTTGGATATCGTTCCATATTGCAAATAAAACTGGAGGAGGCGCCCTGATGATAGAATGCGCGCTGTGCTGTCAATCGTCACCCCAGTGCCAGCGGGGACACCATTTACTGATTCCAGTGAACATGGCTGGCAGTTCGGAGACTGTGAGGTGGATAGAATCATAGATTCATACAGCATAGAAGGAGACAATTCGGCACATAACACCTGTGTCGGCTCTCACATAGTGCTGTGCAACACCCCTGCTCTTTCCCCATCGCCCTGCAAATATTCCCCTTTTAAGTATTTATCCAATTCCCTTTTGCAATTTACTATTGAATCTGCTTCCACCGCCCTTTCATTCAGTGCATTCCCGATCACATCAACTCACTGCGTCAAAAGAATTCTCCTCGTCTACCCCCTGGTTTTCTTTTACTAAATATTTTAAACTTGTGTCCTCTGGTTACTGATCACCACACCCCGCACCCCCTCCACCACCAACACTAGTGGAAACGGTTTCTCCCTATATCAGAATATAAGAATATAAGAACATAAGAAATAGGAGCAGGAGTAGGCCATACAGCCCTTCGAGACTGCTCCGCCATTCAATAATATCATGGCTGATCATCGACCTCAACTCCACTTTCCCGCCCGATCCATATATCCCGTGATTCCCCAAGAGACCAAAAATCTATCTATCTATTTACTGTATCAAAACCGCTCATAAATTTGAACAGCTGTATTAAATTGCCCCTTAACCTTCTCCACTTAACGGAAGTCCCTCTTCCTTGGTTCCATTTTAGTAAATCTCCTCAGCAGCCTCTTGAAAGCCTTGATGGCCTTTCGAAAGTATGGTTCCCAGAATTGAACAGAATACTTTAGCTGAGGATTAAACAGTGATTTATAAAGGTTTCCATAACTTCCTTGCTTTTGCTCTTTGAGCTTCTATTTACTAAGCCAAGGACTCCATCTGCTTTTTAATGGCCTTCTCAACTTGTCCTACCACCTGATGTGAATCCCCAGGTCTCTCTATTGCTGCGCCCCCTTTAATATTATGCACTTTAGTTCATACTGTCTCTCGTCATTTTTCCATCCAAAATGCATCTCTTCAGTCTTCCTGCATTAATTTTCATCTGCTACATGTTTGCCCATTTCACCAGTCTGTCTATTTCCTCCCAACGTCTGTGACTATCCTCCTCACTGTTTCCTACATTTACAAGCTTTATTTTATCTGGAAACTTTGAAATGATGCCCTTTATATCCAAGTCCAGCTCATTAATATATATCAAAAAGAGCCGTAGTCTAAATACCGACCCATATAGGACCCCACTCTATAATTCCCTCCAGTCCAATAAACAACGGTTCACCACTGCTCTCTGCCTAATATCCCGTGGCCAATTTGCATCCATGCTGCCACTGCCCCTTTAATCCCATGGACATCTATTTTGCTAATGAGTGGCACCTTATCAAGTGTCCTTTGAAGTCCACTCACACAACATCAGCTGCACAGCTCTCATCCACCCTCTCCGTTACTTCATCAAAGAACACCATCAATTTAGGCAGACATGATTTGCCTTTAAAAATAAATGATACCTGCCATTTATAAAGCGGTGTTTTTCCATGTGACAATTATTTTTTTTCCAGATTATGGTCTCTAGAAGTTTCTCCACCACCGACGTTAGGCTGACTTGCCTAATTACAGTATAGGAACTTTAGGAATATGAGTTGTCCTTTTAGCCCTTCGAGCTTGCCCCACCATTGAAATAGCTCATGGCTCATCTGCACCTCAGCTCCAATCCATCCAGTTCGCCTTCTACCATCCTGGTAGTCGCATCATATAACGATAATGGAGTTGTTAACTAATGATAGCAACAAATTTCTACCAATCAGTGTACAACGGACCCAGGCATAAGGCGAGAGAAACACCAGATATGGAGAGCTTTGGGAACCATAGGTACAAAGTCGCCTGCTCCATTCAGGCATGCTACACTCACCACATGTAACGTCTCAAATTACTCATATATTTATCCCAAAATATTATTTTCTGAAATAAATGTATCTAATATGCATTTGAATCACACAATGAGAGATTGCAGTTGTCCATCTGTAAAGTATTGATTTAATCTTGTAATTCCCTTCAAAAACCTCGCCACCTCTCTCCACCTTAAACCTATTTATTTGAACAGGCTTTGGGTCACCTGCACTAATATGTCCTCATGTGGCTTAGTGCCAATTTTTGTTTGGTAATTGCTTCTGCAGAGCGCCTTGGGACTTTTTACTACATTAAAGGCGCTATTCAAAGGCAAGTTATTGTTCTTTTCAAATTCACCTTTAAGACGAAATTGAATGAACATCTGGTTGGAAATTAGCACTGAAAGTTGAACAGAAAGTACGGATTTGCGTGTGGGATAAGATTATTCCTGAGCTGTGGAAATCTCATATAAAAGATGTATAATGTTGCATGTGAGAAAAGATGGATTATTTGCAATTTTGCTCGCTTTCCAATTTTAACTTAGACGATGCTTTTAACAAAGTAAAAATGCACAATACTGCAGGAATGGAGATTTCCAACTGAAGAAAGATAAGCGAGGCAAATTCGATAGCAGAATAACTATAGTGGTGTTGCTAAAATCAAGCGAGGCCAAGATGGAGTTCGAGGCAAGAGTGAGAGTGGGGTCACCGAAATTGAGATTCTTTCCTTTATTCTGTTGAGGGGTTTTGCAGAGATATGAGAAGATGATTCCAAGTCTCGGAGCAAGATTCATGTTTTGGACACCCTGCTGCTTCATAGCAGTTAAAATGTATTGAAGCAGAAATATGGTGGAAAAAGCTGAAAATAAACTTCTTGGCAATGTTTTTCAGGTTGAAGGAGAAGTGTGTTGTACATTGACATGATCTGTGGAGCAGTGAGTGTATTGGATAGAGCGGGTGTTTCTCGCATTTCTTAATGTTCTTATAATCGCATCCTCAAAGGCAGCAAATTTGAAGGGGAGTCTTGAAGCAAGCGTGAGAAAGGAATAGAGGGAAACGGAGCAAGGCACGAAGAAGCTATTAGAGTGAGAGGAGGCTCGTGTGGAGTATAAACACCGCCACAGAATTGTTGGGCAGCATGGGCTGTTTCTGTGCTGCAGATTCCATGTAATTCTACGTATATTCCGATTGGTAAGTTGCATGAGTTTGCAATTTAACGGCTGAGTGGCAGGGCTATTAAAATGTATTGCAGCAGAAAAGAATCCGGAGCCATTCAAGAGCGTGTGGAGCAGGCTCGAGGGGTCATGTGGCCTACTCCTGCTCCTATTTCTTGTGTTCTATTTCCTATTTCATATATCAGATGGTAAGATTCAATGCCAGCACATTGCATTGCATGCTGGAACATTCTCACGAACTGCAAAAGAAGAGCTTATGGGATGCTTTTGATGACAGTCACTGACTGCGGCCGCTGAGCGGATCTAGATACAGAAAGGTTTCTGTTCTGTCAGTGATAGTCACTGAGCGCAGGTCGCTGAGGGTGCGTGGAGACACAAACCTCACAATTCTGCCTCGTCGGGTCACTGATACCAGGACTCTGAGGTAGTTTCAAATTAGGTACCTCTCAGTACTGTCAGTGAGTGACCGAGTCTATTATAACAGATATTGTTTGATAGGTTTCAGTGTTAACATATTTACCTTTTGATTCGTCATCGATAATGTTTACTTTCCATGGAGGCCTTCTGAAGAATGCAGTCTCATCCTGGGGCTTATCCCGAAGCTGATCTTTACTGGATTCCACATAGCCTTTAACTTCGACTGTAACAGGGTTTCTGAGAAACAAGTGTGTATATAGAAAAGTATGTTAACTTAATCAAACAACGGCAATATCTCACATGATATGTCTTACGGCATGAAGCTGCTGTTATGTGATGGTCTTTCACTGCACAAGGTATGAGTTCTAATTCAGGAACTCAATGTATTAACAACCTTGGAGGACTTTTAATTTTTTGAATCTTGCATTTTTCAAGTTAATTTTCACCTAAAAACTTCGCAAACCTCCAGAAGTACTTTGCAGATAGGGGGAAGAGGAACATACATAAAAGGAAAAATGTTCCACACCAAGAAATGGTTTGGAAAATGAGAAGTGACCGAAGCTTGGCTGACGATATGAAATTTGAAAAAGATTATAATGGCTAGAGGGTAGGTTAATGATATAGGGAGGGGAGATCCCAAAAGTAGCGCAGAGGGCTTTTATTTCAATGGTAGGGTTACAGCAGGGGTTTCTGGGGGAGGTGGGACCTCTACAAGCCAGACGAGTTGCACCGCAACGGGAACGGGATAATTTCCACGCGGAAAGGTTTGCTAGTGCTGTTGGAGAGGGTTTAAACTAGCTTGGCAGGGGGATTGGAACCTAAGAATAGAGTCAGTAGGGAGGGAAGAAAAACTGGAATTTGAAAACAAAAACGTAGAAAGTAAATTTGTAGGACAGAGGAATCAAGGGCTAGATAGTAGTCAACAAGGAGGTTTGCCTGTAGTAAATGGTATATACTTCAATGCAAAGAGTACAGCGAACAAGGCAGCTGAACTGAGGGCACAGGCAGATGCTTGGGACTATGATATTATACATATTACAGAGACTTGGCTGAAAGAGGGGCAGGTATGGCAGCTCAACATTCCTGGTTACAGGATTTTCAGACGGGATACAGAGGGAGGTAAAAAGGGTGGGGGTGTTCGTGGTATTGATTAAATAAACTATTACAGCTGTGAGGAGGGATGATATGTTGAAGGGATCAACAAACGAGGCCATATGGGTTGAATTGAAAAACAAAAAAGGGACGATCACACTGCTCGAAGTGTACTACAGATCCCCAAATAGTGAGAGGGAGATAGAAGAACAAATATGCAGACAAATTTGTGAGAAGTGCAAAAACTATAGGGCAGTAATAGTGGGGATATCAACTACCCCAATATTAATTGGGATAAATTTAGTGTGAAGGGTATAGAGGGTGCGGAATTCCCAAAATGCATCCAGAAGAACTTTTTTAGCCAGTATGTAACAAGCCCAACAAGGGAGGAGGCGTTTCTGGAATTAATTTTAGGGAATGAAGCTGGGCAGGTAGAAGGCGTATCAGTGTTGCAGCATTTTGGTGCTAGTGACGATAATTCAGTTAGATTTAAGGCAGTTATGGAAAAGGAAAAGGATAGACAAGGAATAAAAAATTCTAAATTGGGGAAAAGCAAATTTAGCTATCCTCAGAGAGGATTTAGCCATAGTGGACTGGAAACAGCTACTTGAAGGTAAATCAGTGTCAGCGGAGTGGAAGGCATTCAAGGAGGGGATCCGGAGGGTTCAGACCAAATATGTGCCCTTAAAGAAAAAAGGTGGGACTAACAAATCTAGAGCCCCCTGGATGTCTAGGGACATACAGGGTAGGATAAAGAAAAAAGGGAGGCGTATGACAGATACCGAGGGCTAAATACTCCAGAATCTTTAGAGGAGTACAGAAAGTGCAGGAGTGCATTTAAAAACGATATTAGGAAAGCAAAGAGTGAGCATGAAAAACTCTTGGCAAGTAAAAACAAGCAAAATCCAAAGATGTTTTATAAATATATTAAGAGTAAGAGGATAACTAAAGAAAGGGTAGGGCCTATTAGAGATCATGAGGTTAATGTGTGTGTGGAGGCGGGAGACGTCGGTAGTGTTCGTAATGAACACATTGCGTCTGTTTTCACAAAGGAGAAGGGCGAAGCAGACATTGTTATCAAGGGGGAGGCGTGTGAAATATTAGATGCAATAAACATAGTGAGAGAGGAAGTATTATGGGGTTTAGCAGCTTTGAAAGCGGATAAATCCCCAGGCCCGGATGAAATGGATCCCAGGCTGCTAAGCGAAGCAAAACAGGAAATAGCAGGGGCACCGACCATCATTTTCCAATCCTCTCTGGCTTCAGTTGTGGTGCAGGAGGATTGGAGGACTGCTAATATGGTACCCTTGTTTAAAAAGGGACAAAAGGATAGACCGAGTAATTACAGGCAAGTTAGCCTAACCACGGTGGTGGGAACATTATTTGAAAGAATTCTGAAGGACCGGATAAATTTTCATTTAGAAAGACACGGATTAATCAAGTATAATCAGCACGGATTTGTTAAGGGAAGGTCATGTCTGACAATCATGATTGAATTTTTTGCGGAGGTAACAAGGAGGGTAGATGAGGGTAGTGCGTTTGATGTATTGAATATGGACTTCAGCAAGGCTATTGCTAAGGTTTCACATGGCAGACTGGTCACGAAGTTAAAAGCCCATGGTGTCCAGGGCAAAGTGTCAAGTTGGATTCAAAACTGGCTCGGAGATAGGAAGCTGAGGGTAATGGTTGAGGGGTGTTTTTGTGACTGGAAGGCTGTTTCCAGTGGGGTTCCGCAGGGCTCAGTACGAGGTCCCATGCTTTTTGTGGTATATATCAATGATCTAGACTTGAATATATGAGGTATGATTAAAAAGTTTGCAGGTGATAATAAAATCGGCTGTGTCGTTGATACTGAAGAAGGAAGCTGTAGACTGCAGGAAGATATCAATAAATTGGTCAGGTGGGCAGAACAGTGGCAAATGGAATTCAATCCGGAGAAATGTGAGGTAATGCGTTTGGGGAGGGCTAACAAGGAAAGGGAATACACAATAAATGGTAGGACACTGAGTACTGTAGAGGAACAAAGGGACCTTGGAGTGCATGTCCACAGAACACTGAAGGTTACAGGCCAGGTAGATAAGGTGGTGAAGAAGGCATACGGAATGCTTGCCTTTATTAGCAATGGCATAGAATACAAGAGCAGCGGGGTTATGCTTCAACTGTATAAAACACTACTTAGGCTTCAGCTAGAGTACTGCGTGTAGTTCTGGTCACCACATTACAATAAAGATGTGATTGCTCTATAGAAGGTAAAGAGTAGATTTACAAGGATGTTGCCGGGAGTATAGAATCTTAGCTATGAGGACAGAATGGATAGGCTGGGTCTGTTTTCCTTCCAACAGAGGAGGCTGAGGCGAGACCTTATTGAGGTATATCAAATTATGAGGGGCACAGATAAAGTGGATGTAAAGGACCTATTTCCCTTAGCAGAAGTGTCAAAAACCAGGGGGCACAGATTTAAAGTAATTGGGGGAAGGTTTAGTGGGGATTTGAGGGGAAATGTCTTCACCCAGAGGGTTGTGGGGGTCTGGAACTCACTGCCTGAAAGGATGGTAGAGGCAGGAACCCTAACCACATTTAAAAAGTACTTGGATGTGCACTTGGGATGCTCTAACCTGCAGGGCTACAGACCAAGAGCTGGGAAGTGGGATTAGGCTGGATAGCTGTTTGTTCGCCGGCGCAGACACGATGGGCCGAAATGGCCTCCTTCCGTGCTGTAACTTTCTGTGATTCTATGATTCTATAAAAACCCACAGTCAGAGCATCAAAGGCTGCAGGATGTTGATATAAAGTTCGAGAAGTTTTCAAAAATAGAATTCGATTAGGCTGAACAGGGGTTTTCTGCTAAGGACAAAGGCTTTAATTCAATGTGTTGATGAGAATGTGCCTCAGTGATGAGCAGTCGGGAATTAATGAAGGATTTAGTTTTAGTCTCGCTGGAGTTTATCAATGAAGGAAGCTGGAAGATGAGCAAGAAGGGGGCTGGAGAAATAAAGTCACGTGATGATGAAAACCAATGTTTTGCTTGGTCTGGCTCAGTGCAGTGATTGGCAAGGGAAGTGGTTGGACTCAGTGGCAAACACGATTCATTTAAAAAAAATACCTTAGTCCTTCTCAATGTTCAGGTGCATGAAGTTAAGACTCATTCACAACTTAATGTTGGACAGGCAGTGTGACACCATAGAGGTGGCCATGGAATGAATGACCAACCTACTGGTCACAAACACATTTGTCCATGAAACATTTATGTAAGTAACCACTGTACCGTCACTGGGAAGGCAAAATCTCGTCTCCACCATGAGGACAACCTCCATTGTGTAGTAGGGCACTGCCACAAGAGCTGGGTGCCATCAGCAGCAGCAGAATTGTAAACCACCACAATCTGCACCCTCATGTTTGGACACATCCCTCACTCCTGTTTCACCAGCAAGCTTGGAGACCAACCCTAGTTCAATCTGAAGCGTCGAAGGGTGAGCTAGGAGAAACGCCAGATATACCTTCAAGCTACTATGCATCGATATCCAAATGCTAAACACCAAATGCAGCCAGATCTAGAAAGAGCTTAGCAGTCTCCTAACCAGTGTATCAGCAGAAAATCTCCCAAGCTCCGTCACATCCAGTCGACAGTCGTGGTGAACAACCAGGAAATGGACATGAGCAGAAGGTTCCAGGGTCACCCCATCCTCAATTGTGCAAATCCAGCATGTGAGTGTAACAGACGTGACTGAAGTGTTTGCAAGTATACTCAGCTAAAGCTGATCACACTCGGCCTCAACCCAAAGTCCCCACCCTCATCGATGCCAGTGACCAGCCTATTCAGATCACTCCACGTGGCATTAAGAAGCGGCTGAGTGATCTTCAAAGGCGTTCGGCCCTGGCGAAATTGGATCTGCATACCCTGAACACCTGTAAGACCTGAACAAGCCAAGCTGTTCCAGTACAACTTGAGCACTGGCATATACCCAACAATGTGGAATTATGAGGAAGAGGCGAAAAAAGGAGCCCTAAAAAATATCTGCTTCATTAACTCCTGGTCAGCCGATGGGGATCACACTTAAGCAGTTGAAACAATAAGAGAACCAAACACCTAAATATAGAAGCTTGGAATGCATGAACACCCCAGGATGCTGAGTCAACAAGTAGACCGGAGAGCTGAAATGCGCTTATCGGTCGGGAACTAAGACAGTATAAATATCGACATCGCTGCTCCCCGTTTAGCTGAAGAAGATCAGCTGAAAGGGATGGTGCAGTTTACATCTGCTGCTGGTTAGGGCTTTCCAAGAGGAGCAGAGAGAAGCTGGGGTTAGTTTTGCTGTGAAATCCAACATGACATCTAAGCGTGAAAGTATTCCTATAGAGTCAGCGACCGCCTGATGACTATGGGACTTCTGTTGTCTCCTAAGAGATATGCTGTAGCTATTAATAGCTTGGCACCAACCATGACAATCTCTGATGAAGTCAAGCAGTACTTCTATGAAGATGTAGAACAGGTGATGGCACAGGTTCCTAGAAAGGACAAGATCATCATCATGGGTGATTTTAATGCTCAGGTAAGAGCTGTCCACCAGTCGCGATGGGAGTCATTGGCAGTGCCACAGTAATGGAACACTGCTCCTTAGGAGGTGTACAGAACATCGACTGATTATCACCAAAAAACGCGTCAGACTTCCAAGAAAATGCGAATCTACATAGCTGCACCCTCGTTCTAAACAATGTCACCTGATTGACTATACACCGGTCAGCCAGAGGGATGCTAACACCTTAAGATCAGATGAGCCAGCAGGGGAGCCGAGTGCTGGATGGATAACAGACTGATCCAAGTATAAGTAAATCTGCAGCTTGTTCCAAATCGAAGACCACAACGTGGACACCCACCCCCACAACCCCCATGATCCCACCAGATTAAATATAGCCAAACTTTAAGCGGCAGGAGTGGACAAAGCTTCATAAGATCATCTGAGCACTATCAACACATCTCCTGGCAACATCGAAATGAGCTGGAAAAATTCAGCAATGCCTCATTCTCTGTAGCCAGTAAGACCCGAGGACAAAAGAGCCCAGAAAACGTCAAAACTGGTTTGATGAAAATGACACGGAGATCACTGCATTGCTCTGTGAGAAAAACACCCTTCACCAAGCATGGTGGGAAGAGCCATCATAAACATCAAAAAAGCTGCATAGAATAATCAGCGCAGTGATCTTCAATTAAAGTTGAGAGCCGTATTGGAAAAGTGGTGGAGTGACAACCTGAGTAAATCCAGATAACCGCTCACAAACATGATATGAAAAGTTTCTACGTTTCACCGTGAACCATCTAAGGTCCACTGTCTGCAGACGTCACTCCTCTAATAAGTGTTGATATCTAACCTTGTTAACTGACAAGACCCAAATCTGGGACAGATGGGCGAACCATTTTAAGAATCTACCAAACCCGACGTGCAGCATAGAACGTGTGTTCCTCAGTCAACTTCCTCAAAGTCCGATAATAGTGTCTGTTGCTGAAGGAGATGCCTGAAACGATTAAGATTATCAAGTCTCTCTCCAGTGGTAAAGCACCAGGTTCCAATGCTATACCAGCTGAAAAGCTCAAGCTGGAGCACAGCAAATAGCTTTTGCAGACTGATGTGGCAAAAATAAGTAATCCCGCTAGAGTATAGAGATGCACCGATTAACCTGCGAGTTGGAGGGTGTAAACCTCAATATTAGCTCTGATAGTTGGATAGGGTGGAGAGTCACGGCGGGTCTGACAGTTTGGTGTGCAGATACATTTGGGTATTGATAATTGAAGGGTGTGAAGATCAATGTGGCGCTGATATTTGTAAAATGGGGAGTGTAATTGTTTTCTCTCACTGTTCGAGTCTGAGGAGGCCAATATTGGCTCCGCAAGTCGCAGATTAATGTTGGATCTTATACCCAGCGACTTTGGAATGCAATGCTGCCTCTGCTTTTTGTCTGGTGACACACTCAATGCTACAATAATAGTTGGAGGGGGCGAGGACCAAGGTCGACTGTGATAGAGGGCATGGGGAACAACTCCAGCTCTGGTAATTGGAGAGTGTAGAGATCAATATCGGATTTGATATTAGAGGGGGTACATCAATGTTGGCTCTGAATTTCAAAGTTGTCTGTGTAAAGATTTGGTGGTTAAAGAGGTCAATGCTACTTGCAACAATTGGAGAGAATGAGGTTCAATTTGGACTCTGTTAGCGTGAGGTTGTGGGGATCAATGATGGTTATGATCGTTGAAGGGTGTAATGACTAATTCTGGTTACGATGGTTGGCGACTATGAAGATCAAAATCAGCACCAGTAGTTGGAGGGCGTATAAATCAATGTCGCCTCTAAGCGTTGGAGGTTGAATATTCAATCTAATAGCTATAAAGTGTAAAATGAATGGTGGCACAGATATCTGGAGGTTCGGCTGTGCAAATGTTGATTCTGAAAGCTGGAGGATAGGGAGATCAGTGACAAATTCAGGAGGATGGATAACAGCCATTACGAAGCTTGACTGCTGAAACATTCAGGCAAATCAATCAGGTAAAATTAACAGACGAATAGGTCAGCAACATAAAACAGAGAACATAAGATGTAGGAGCAGGAGTAGGTCATTTGGCCCCTCGAGCCTGCTCCGCCGTTCAATAAGATCATGGCTGATCAGATCAACTCCAATTCTCTGCCAGCTCCCCATATCCCTCGACTCCCTTATCGTTCAAAAATCTGTCTATCGCCACCTTAAATATATTCAATGACCCAGCCTCCACAGCTCTATGGGGAAGAGAATTCCAAAGATTCACGGCCCTTTGAGAAAATAAATTCCTCCTCATTTCCGAAGTGAAATGATACATAGAGCTGGTCAAATTAGTTTTACATTTTAAATAACGTCGGCGCTCATCCAACAGAAGCAGGGCCCGATTCGTTACATAGATACATAGATACATAGAAGATAGGAGCAGGAGTAGGCCATCCGGCCCTTCGAGCCTGCTCCGCCATTTAATGAGATCATGGCTGATCCTTCAATTCAGTATCCCGTCCCCGCCTTCTCTCCGTAACCCTTAACCCCTTTTGCCTGTAGAAATATATCTAATTCCCTCTTAAATATATTTAATGAGCTGGCGTACACTGCCCTCTGTGGCAATGAGTTCCACAGGTTCACCACTCTCTGAGTGAAGAAATTCCCCCTCATTTCTGTCCTAAATGGTTTAGCCCTTATCCTTAAATTATGTCCTCTAGTTCTGTTCTCACCCGCCAAGGGAAACATTCCTTCTGCATCTAATCTGTCTAGACCTGTCAGAATTTTATACACTTCTATGAGGTCCCCTCTCAATCTTCTAAACTCCAGTGTGTACATCCCTAAACTACATAGTCTCTCCTCATAGGTCAATCCCGCCATTCCTGGTATCAGCCTGGTGAATCGCCGCTGCACCCCCTCCATGGCAAGAACATCTTTCCTCAGATGAGGCGACCAAAACTGTACACAGTACTCGAGGTGTGGTCTCACCAGTGCCCTGTACAGCTGCAGCAAGGTATCCCTGTTCCTGTATTCCAACCCTTTTGCTATGAAGGCCAGCATACCGTTTGCCTTCTTGACCGCCTGTTGCACCTGCATGCTCGCCTTCAGTGACTGGTGTACAAGAACACCCAGGTCTCTCTGTACTTCCCCCTCTCCCAATTTATTGCCATTTAAATAATAATTTGCCCTCCCGTTCCTGCACCCAAGGTGGATAACTTCGCACTTGTCCACATTATAGTGCATCTGCCATTTATCCGCCCAATCACCCAGTCTGTCCAAATCGCTCTGGAGCTTCCTGGTCTCCTCCTCTGAGCCCACCCCCCCTCCTAGTTTAGTGTCGTCTGCAAATTTGGAAATGCTGCATTCGACTCCCTGATCCAGGTCATTAATATAAATTGTGAACAGCTGGGGACCCAGGACAGATCCCTGTGGTACCCCACTTGTTACTGCCTGCCATTCAGAAAATGAGCCGTTTATTCCAACTCTCTGTTTTCTATCTGACAGCCAGTTCTCTATCCACGTCAATACTTTCCCCTTTATCCCATGAGCTTCAATTTTCCATGCTAATCTTTTATGTGGGACCTTATCGAAGGCCTTTTGGAAGTCCAGGTACACCACATCTACTGGCTCTCCCCCATCTATTTTACCAGTTACTCCCTCAAAAAATTCCAATAGATTAGTCAAGCACGATTTACCCTTTGTAAATCCATGTTGACTCTGTCCTATCCTGTCCCCATTTGCTAAGTGCTCGGCTATTTCATCCTTAATGATGGACTCCAGCATTTTGCCCACAACTGATGTAAGGCTTACAGGTCTGTAATTACCTGCTTTTTCCCTACCCCCCTTTTTGAATAGTGGGGTAACGTTAGCTACCCTCCAATCCATGGGCACTGTTCCCGAGTCTAATGAATTCTGAAAAATCATGCTTAGTGCATCCGCTATCTCTAGGGCCACCTCCTTCAGTACCCTAGGATGCATGTTATCAGGCCCTGGGGATTTGTCCGCCTTCAATCCCTTTAGCTTCCTTAACACCATATCCTTAGAGATATTGATTTGCGTCAGTTCCTCCTTTGCCAATGTCCCTATTTTTCCCGATATCCCAGGGAGGTTTTTTGTGTCTTCCTTCGTAAAGACTGACCCAAAGTATGCATTTAGTTGGTCTGCCATTTCCTTATTTCCCATTATATATTCCCCCGTATCTGACTGCAATGGACCAACTTTGGTTTTCACCAGTCTTTTCCTCTTGATATACTTATAAAAGCTTTTGGAGTTAGTTTTTATATTTTCCGCCAGCTTGCTTTCGTAAGCTATTTTGCCCTTCTTGATTAAGCCCTTTGCCCTCCTTTGCTCCATCTTAAACTGTTCCCAATCTTCCGCTCTGGCGCGTTTTTTGGCTATTTTATACGCCCTATCTTTGGATTTTATGCTGTCTCTAATTTCCCCTGTTATCCACGGTTGAGTCACCTTTTTAGATTTCCTTTTATGCCAGATTGGTATAAACAATTTTTGCAATTTTGTCATTCTATCTTTAAATGCTTGCCATTGTTTATCTACCTCCAGTCCTCCCAGGAACGTTGTCCAATCAGACCTACTCAGTTCCCGTCTAATGGCATCATAATTCCCCTTGTTTAAATTCAGGACCTGAGTCTCTGAGTCAATTTCTTCGCTCTCCATTTCGAGTGAGAAATCGATCATGTTATGATCGCTCTGACCCAAGGGTCCCCGTACAACAAGATTACTAATTAGTCCCTTCTCATTGCACAGTACCCAGTCCAATATAGCCTGTTCCCGAGTTGGTTCCTCGACATATTGATCCAGATAACCATCCCTTAAACACTCAAGGAATTCCTCCTCCTCATTATTTTTACTGATTAGGCTAGTCCAATCTATATGTAAGTTAAAGTCACCTATGATGACAGCTGTGCTCTTATTGCACGCTTCTCTAATTTCCCTCGTGATGCCCTCCCCAACCTCTATTTTACTATTTGGAGGCCTATATACCACTCCTATTAATGTTTTTCGCCCCTCGCTATTTCTTAGCTCCACCCATATAGATTCTGTATTAACTGAGTTAATATCCTTCCTTTCAATTGCATTTATCCCCTCTTTTACCAGCAATGCTACCCCTCCTCCCTTTCTTTTTTGTCGATCCTTCCTAAATACTGAATACCCCTGTATGTTAAGCTCCCAGCCCTGCTCACCCTGCAACCATGTTTCCGTAATCCCAATTAGATCATAATTATTAACCTCTATTTCCACAGCTAATTCATCTACCTTGTTCCTGATGCTTCTCGCATTAAGGTATAAAACCCTCAGGCTTTTTTTATGCTCACATTTTTTAGGAATTAGTTTGGCCCTTTGTTTTTTGTTCCTCTCCTTTTTACCATTTATTTCTGTCTGCCTTTCACTTTCCTCTATTTCACTACATGGGTTTCTAGCCCCCTGCCATACTAGTTTAAATGCTCCCGAACTGCTTTATCAAAATTTACCCCGAGAACCTCAGTTCCATCTTTGCACAGGTGTAGACCGTCCCTTTTGTATAGGTCACACCTACCACAAAACTGGTCCCAATGCCTCAAAAATTTAAAACCCTCCCTCTTACACCACTGCTCAAGCCACGTATTTAGCCTAACTATCCTGTTCTCTGTACTCTTACTAGCACGTGGCACTGGTAGTAATCCAGAGATTACTACCTTCGAGGTCCTACTTTTTAGCTTGGCTCCTAACTCCCTAAATTCTACTTGTAGGACCTCTTCCCTTTTTTTAGCTACGTCGTTGGTACCAACATGTATCACGACAACTGGCTGTTCCCCCTCCCCCTCCAGAATGTTCTGCACCCGCGCCGAGACATCCTTGACCCTTGCACCAGGGAGGCAAATTACCATCCTGGAGTCTCGGTCGCGACCACAGAAACTCCTATCTATTCCCCTTACAATCGAATCCCCTATTACTATAGCCCTGCCACTCTTTTTCCCTCCCTTCTTTGCAACAGAGCCAGTCATGGTGCCATGAGCCTGGCTGCTGGTGCCTTCCCCCGATGAGTCATCCCGCCCGACAACAGCACCTAAGGCGGTGAACCTGTTGCTGAGGGAGACAACCCCAGGGGATTCCTGCACTACCTTCCTGCCCTTGCTCTGCCTTTTGGTCACCCATGTACTATCTACTCTGGCCTTAACCTGCGGTGTGACCAACTCACTAAATGTGACCGGTGTAGAAAGATGTATAATATAAATATGGACAGAGGTACGGAACTTGCTCAATTGTGATGCTCACCCGGGTGAATTACCTTGGCACCACTTAAACTGACAGTTAATTACCTCCTACTCAGTTTAGATACCAGATGATTGCAGTCACTTTGAGACTGAAATCTAAAGATTCACGGGGTAGAGATTCATCTTCAACCGTATCGCAAAGCGGGCGATATCGAATCGGCAGTCTACTGTCCCGGCCAATATTCATCCCTCAATCAACATCACTAAAACAGATTATCTGCTCATTATCAATTTGCTGTTTGTGGGATCGAGCTGTGCGCAAAATAGCTTGCCGTGTTTCCTGCATTAGTGACTAAACTTCAGAAAGTCCTTCATTGCCTGTAAAGCGCTGTTGAGACGCCGGATGGTCGTGAATAGGCGCTATATAAATGCAAATCTTTCTTACTTTCAATTCATTCCATTAAAAAGACGATTGGGCAGAGTCCAAAATAGTCAGCCGATCTTTGCGTTTTGCCTCACCGCACGAGATGAGGTAAACTTCAGGACAGCAGAAACGCAAAATTGCGTATTTTTTACTATTATTATATCTGTTAGTACAGTATCCTGTCACTCTTTTGTATTATGACGCCTGTGCATACAATGCCCTATTGCTGTACAATATTAGTCTACATTGCCCTGGACCTTTACCTGTACAATATCACCTGCGTTTCCTCTTTGCTGTTAAATGGTTTATTGTATTCTGATTGCAGCGAATGCCACGCAAAATTCCTGTAAGTAAATAAACCAGAGTCAATGTCTGGAATATCAGCCAGAATGAACGAAAGCCGTAAGCAGGATTGAATATTTAATAAATTAATATACAGTTTTCCTAAATTTGAGGGGTGTTACATAAAGTAACCAATTCGATGTAACCACTGTATTTGGGCACGGAGACTCCACGACACTATAACACCGGGCAAGGGCTGTCACCTTCCTTGGTTCACATCAAGCTAAGCATGTTGGAGCAGTCCTGAGAAAGAACTTTGGTCTCTCGTATCAGACTCAGTTGCAACAGCAGAGAAAGGATAATTGGTCATCAGGCCTAAAGTGTAGCAGAGCTCCAAACTCAGTAGAACACAGCATGGTCTCCATTAGACATTGTGATATCTTTAATAATTAAGTCAAATATGACCAAGGAAGGCAAATAACGTGATATTATTAATTTCGGATGATTGATGCAAACACAAAAAATAAGAAATAAAGTTTCCCGGTCTGATAAACAAGCAAGAACAACACCATGTAATCAGAACGTTTTCAAATAGGGCTCGCAAATGGTACAGTATCCACACACCCATTCCAAGCAGATGGAATCTTTCTGCTCACCCAATATCAGATGGTTTTTGAAGCAGCACTTTATTTTAATTTGTGTTTAAGTATGCACGAGTGATAGACACTTGCTCAAACGAACACAGACTAAGTGTGTGTGAGTGAGTCTCTGAGTGTGTGTGAGTGAGTCTCTGAGTGTGTGTGAGTGAGTCTCTGAGTGTGTGTGAGTGAGTCTCTGATTGTATGTGAGTCAGTCTCTGAGTGTGTGAGTGAGTCTCTGATTGTGTGTGAGTGAGTGAGCGAGTGTGTGTGTGTGAGTCTCTGAGTGTGTGTGAGTGAGTCTCAGAGTGTGTGCGAGTGAGTGAGCGAGTGTATGTGAGTGAGTCTCTGAGTGTGTGTGAGTGAGTCTCAGATTGTGTGTGAGTCAGTCTCTGAGTGTGTGTGAGTGAGTCTCTGAGTGTGTGTGAGTGAGTCTCAGAGTGTGTGTGAGTGAGTCTCTGAGTGTGTGTGAGTGAGTCTCTGAGTGTGTGTGAGTGAGTCTCAGAGTGTGTGTGAGTGAGTCTCCGAATGTGTGTGAGTGAGTGTCCGAGTGTGAGTGAATGTCCGAGTGTGTGTGAGTGAGTCTCTGAGTGTGTGTGAGTGAGTGTCCGAGTGTGTGTGAGTGAGTCTCTGAATGTGTGTGAGTGAGTCTCTGAGTGTGCGTGAGTGAGTCTCTGAGTGTGTGTGAGTGTGTCTCTGAGTGTGTGTGAGTGAGTGTCCGAGTGTGAGTGAATGTCCGAGTGTGTGTGAGTGAGTCTCTGAGTGTGTGTGAGTGAGTCTCAGAGTGTGTGTGTGTGTCTCTGAGAGTGTGTGTGAGTCTCTGTGTGTGTGTGTGAGTCTCTGAGTGTCTGTGTGAGTCTCTGGGTGTGTGTGAGTGAGTCTCTGATTGTGTGTGAGTGAGTTTCAGATTGTGTGTGAGTGAGTGAGCGAGTGGGTGTGAGTCAGTCTCGGAGTGTGTTTGAGTGAGTCTCTGAGTGTGTTTGAGTGAGTCTCTGAGTGTGTGTGAGTGTGTCTCTGAGTGTGTGAATGAGTCTCAGAGTGTGTGTGTGTCTCTGAGAGTGTGTGAGTGAGTTTCTGAGTGTGTGAGTGAGTCTCAGAGTGTGTGTTAGTGAGTCTCTGAGTGTGTGTGAGTGAGTCTCTGAGTGTGTGCGAGTGAGTCTCTGAGTTTCTGTGTGTGAGTCTCTGAGTGTCTGTGTGAGTCTCTGAGTGTGTGTGAGTGAGTCTCTGATTGCGTGTGAGTGAGTTTCAGAGTGTGTGTGAGTGAGTCTCTGAGTGTGTTTGAGTGAGTCTCTGAGTATGTGTGAGTGAGTCTCAGAGTGTGTGAGTGTGTCTCTGAGTGTGTGTGAGTGAGTCTCTGAGTGTGTGTGAATGTGTCTCTGAGTGTGTGTGAGTCTCTGAGTGTGTGTGAGTGAGTCTCTGAATGTGTGTGTGAGTCTCTGAGTGTGTGTGAATGTGTCTCTGAGTGTGTGTGAGTGAGTCTTTGAGTTTGTGTGAGTGTGTCTCTGAGTGTGTGTGAGTGAGTGCCGGAGTGTGAGTGAATGTCCGAGTGTGTGTGAGTGAGTCTCTGATTGTGTGTGATTCAGTCTCAGAGTGTGTGTGAGTGAGTCTCTGAGTGTGTGTGAGTGAGTCTCTGAGTGTGTGTGAGTGAGTCTCTGAGTGTGTGTGAGTCTCTGAGTGTGTGTGAGTGTGTCTCTGAGTGTGTGAATGAGTCTCAGAGTGTGTGTGTGTCTCTGAGAGTGTGTGAGTGAGTTTCTGAGTGTGTGAGTGAGTCTCAGAGTGTGTGTTAGTCAGTCTCGGAGTGTGTGTGAGTGAGTCTCTGAGTGTGTGTGAGTGAGTCTCTGAGTGTCTGTGTGAGTCTCTGAGTGTGTGTGAGTGAGTCTCTGAGTGTGTGAGTGTGTCTCTGAGTGTGTGTGAGTGAGTCTCTGAGTGTGTGTGAGTGAGTCTCTGAGTGTGTGTGAGTGAGTCTCTGAGTGTGTTTGAGTGAGTCTCTGAGTATGTGTGAGTGAGTCTCAGAATGTGTGAGTGTGTCTCTGAGTGTGTGTGAGTGAGTCTCTGAGTGTGTGTGAGTGAGTCTCTGAGTGTGTGTGAGTGAGTCTCTGAGTGTGTTTGAGTGAGTCTCTGAGTATGTGTGAGTGAGTCTCAGAGTGTGTGTGTGTGTCTCACAGAGTGTGTGTGAGAGTGAGTCTCGGAGTGGGTGTGAGTCAGTCTCTGAGTGTGTGTGAGTGGGTCTCTGAGTGTCTGTGTGAGTCTCTGAGTGTGTGTGAGTGAGTCTCTGAGTGTGTGTGAGTGAGTCTCGGAGTGGGTGTGAGTCAGTCTCTGAGTGTGTGAGAGTGGGTCTCTGAGTGTCTGTGTGAGTCTCTGAGTGTGTGTGAGTGAGTCTCTGAGTATGTGTGAGTGAGTGTCTGAGTGTTTGTGAGTGAGTCTCTGAGTGTGTGTGAGTGAGTCTCCGAATGTGTGTGAGTGGGGAGCTGTACCCGGGCTCAGCACCGTAGGGTACTGCCGGATACTGCCGCCTATAACCTCCCGCTGAATTTCGCGGGAGGCGTTAGCGGCGCCGCAGCCGATCGCTAGTTGCTTGGCGTTCACTTATGCTGCTAACGGTTGGCGAATTTTTCCCCTAATTAAATTTCAAGCCAGGATTCGCGAGACTCTGGAATTCACAGCGAGTGTGAGACTGTGGAATTCACCCAGAGATCTACGTGATGTTAATATTCAATGAACTTCATTAAACCTGGCTATACCATTGGCTATGCTTTCTGACCAATGGAGTAATTCACAGAATTCTACACGCGAAGGTATTGGTTAGCGTTCAAGGTGGAAAGCCAAATATCCCAACAGTAGAAGCTGTCAGTACAATGCCTATAATTTCCTATCATGCAATGGATCGACATTGGTGTAAAGCAGTGACTCACGTTCGAGTCTTGATCATCGCAACGAATTTTTCGACTTCACCGAGCTCGAGAAACATTTCTTGGAGAAGGACGAGATGACAATCTTTCACCATCTTTATCAAGTACAAAAGGTGCAAAAATATTTTAAATGAAATGATAACGAGACAGGAAAATACGAGGCTGTTCTAATCTTTTATATAATCTGACAGTGGAATCTCTTCACTGTTTACGTGGTGAAAATAGAGTCTCCCGCAATCCATACTGAGCGGGTCAGTGCTGACTTCGTCAAAACCAGCTGAGTTAGCAGAGTTGCCACTAATGCCTGCAGCACAATCAGTGAGGGAAAATGAATTAATGAAGGTATCTGTCCTCATCAAGATGCAGTGAACCCTACAGGAAAATACACCTGGAGTTGAAGTTCAAGCAAAAAAAATGGGATCAACTGTCTTTCGCAACGAACACCCACAACCTCACACTGGGATAGTCTGCAGTTCCTAACTCACACCCATAACCTCACACTGGGATAGTCTGCAGTTCCTAACTCACACCCACAAACTCACACTGGGATAGTCTGCAGTTCCTAACTCACACCCATAACCTCACACTGGGATAGTCTGCTGTTCCTAACTCACACCCACAAACTCACACTGGGATAATCTGCTGGTCCTAACTCACACCCACAACCTCACACTGGGATAGTCTGCTGTTCCTAACTCACACCCACAACCTCACACTGGGATAGTCTGCTGTTCCTAACTCACACCCACAAACTCACACTGGGATAGTCTGCTGTTCCCAACTCACACTCACATCCTCACACTGGGATAGTCTGCTGTTCCTAACTCACACCCACAACCTCACACTGGGATAGTCTGCTGGTCCCAACTCACACCCACAACCTCACACTGGGATAGTCTGCTGTTCCTAACTCACACCCACAACCTCACACTGGGATAGTCTGCTGGTCCTAACTCACACTCACAACCTCACACTGGGATAGTCTGCTGTTCCTAACTCACACCCACAACCACACACTGGGATAGTCTGCTGTTCCTCACTCACACTCACAAACTCACACTGGGATAGTCTGTTGTTCCTAACTCACACCCACAACCTCACACTGGGATAGTCTGCTGTTCCTAACTCACACCCACAAACTCACACTGGGATAGTCTGCTGTTCCTAACTCACACCCTCAAACTCACACTGGGATAGTCTGCTGTTCCTAACTCACAGCCACAACCTCACACTGGGATATTCTGCTGTTCCTAACTCACACCCACAAACTCACACTGGGATAGTCTGCTGTTCCTAACTCACACCCACAAACTCACACTGGGATAGTCTGCTGTTCCTAACTCACACCCACAACCTCACACTGGGATAGTCTGCTGTTCCTAACTCACACTCACAAACTCACACTGGGATAGTCTGTTGTTCCTAACTCACACCCACAACATCACACTGGGATAGTCTGTTGTTCCTAACTCACACCCACAAACTCAACTGGGATAGGCTGCTGTTCCTAACTCACACCCACAACCTCACACTGGGATAGTCTGCTGTTCCTCACTCACACCCACAACCTCACACTGGGATAGTCTGCTGGTCCTAACTCACACCCACAACCTCACACTGGGATAGTCTGCTGTTCCGAACTCACACCCACAACCTCACACTGGGATAGTCTGCTGGTCCTAACTCACACCCACAACCTCACACTGGGATAGTCTGCTGTTCCTAACTCACACCCACAAACTCACACTGAGATAGTCTGCTGGTCCTAACTCACACCCACAACCTCACACTGGGATAGTCTGCTGTTCCTAACTCACACCCACAAACTCACACTGGGATAGTCTGCTGTTCCTAACTCACACCCACAAACTCACACTGGGATAGTCTGCTGTTCCTAACTCACACCCACAACCTCACACTGGGATAGTCTGCTGTTCCTAACTCAATCCCACAAACTCACACTGGGATAGTCTGCTGTTCCTAACTCACACCCACAACCTCACACTGGGATAATCTGCTGTTCCTAACTCACACCCACAAACTCACACTGGGATAGTCTGTTGTTCCTAACTCACACCCACAAACTCACACTGGGATAGTCTGTTGTTCCTAACTCACACCCACAACCTCACACTGGGATAGTTTGCTGTTCCTAACTCACACTCACAACCTCACACTGGGATAGTCTGCTGTTCCTAACTCACACCCACAACCTCACACTGGGATAGTCTGCTGTTCCTAACTCACACTCACAACCTCACACCGGGATAGTCTGCTGGTCCTAACTCACACCCACAAACTCACACTGGGATAGTCTGCTGTTCCAAACTCACACTCACAACCTCACACCAGGATAGTCTGCTGGTCCTAACTCACACCCACAACCTCACACTGGGATAGTCTGCTGTTCCTAACTCACACCCACAACCTCACACTGGGATAGTCTGCTGTTCCTAACTCACACTCACAACCTCACACTGGGATAGTCTGCTGTTCCTAACTCACACCCAGAAACTCACACTGGGATAGTTTGCTGTTCCGAACTCACACCCACAACCTCACACTGGGATAGTTTGCTGTTCCTAACTCACACTCACAACCTCACACTGGGATAGTCTGCTGTTCCTAACTCACACCCAGAAACTCACACTGGGATAGTCTGCTGTTCCTAACTCACACCCAGAAACTCACACTGGGATAGTCTGCTGTTCCTAACTCACACCCACAGCATCACACTGGGATAGTCTGCTGTTCCTAACTCACACCCACAAACTCACACTGGGATAGTCTGCTGTTCCTAACTCACACCCACAAACTCACACTGGGATAGTCTGCTGTTCCTAACTCACACTCACAACCTCACACTGGGATAGTCTGCTGTTCCTAACTCACACCCACAAACTCACACTGGGATAGTCTGCTGTTCCTAACTCACACCCACAACCTCACACTGGGATAGTCTGCTGTTCCTAACTCACACCCACAATCTCACACTGGGATAGTCTGCTGTTCCTAACTCACACCCACAACCTCACACTGGGATAATCTGCTGTTCCTAACTCACACCCACAAACCTCACACTGGGATAGTCTGCTGTTCCTAACTCACACTCACAACCTCACACTGGGATAGTCTGCTGTTCCTAACTCACACTCACAACCTCACACTGAGATAGTCTGCTGTTCCTAACTCACACCCACAACCTCACACTGGGATAGTTTGCTGTTCCTAACTCACACTCACAACCTCACACTGGGATAGTCTGCTGTTCCTAACTCACTCCAACAAACTCACACTGGGATAGTCTGCTGGTCCTAACTCACACTCACAACCTCACACTGGGATAGACTGCTGTTCCTAACTCACTCCAACAAACTCACACTGGGATAGTCTGCTGTTCCTAACTCACACCCACAAACTCACACTGGGATAGTCTGCTGTTCCTAACTCACACCCACAACCTCACACTGGGATAGTCTGCTTTTCCTAACTCACTCCCACAACCTCACACTGGGATACTCTGCTGTTCCTAACTCACACCCACAACCTCACACTGGGATACTCTGCTGTTCCTAACTCACACCCACAACCTCACACTGGGATAGTCTGCTGTTCCTAACTCACACCCACAACCTCACACTGGGATAGTCTGCTGTTCCTAACTCACACCCACAAACTCACACTGGGATAGTCTGCTGTTCCTAACTCACACCCACAACCTCACACTGAGATAGTCTGCTGTTCCTAACTCACACTCACAACCTCACACTGGGATAGTCTGCTGTTCCTAACTCACTCCAACAAACTCACACTGGGATAGTCTGCTGTTCCTAACTCACACCCACAAACTCACACTGAGATAGTTTGCTGTTCCTAACTCACACCCACAACCTCACACTGGGATAGTTTGCTGTTCCTAACTCACACTCACAAACTCACACTGGGATAGTCTGCTGTTCCTAACTCACACTCACAAACTCACACTGGGATAGTCTGCTGTTCCTAACTCACACCCACAACCTCACACTGGGATAGTCTGCTGGTCCTAACTCACACTCACAAACTCACACTGGGATAGTCTGCTGGTCCTAACTCACACCCACAAACTCACACTGGGATAGTCTGCTGTTCCTAACTCACACCCACAAACTCACACTGGGATAGTCTGCTGTTCCTAACTCACACCCACAAACTCACACTGGGATAGTCTGCTGTTCCTAACTCACTCCCACAACCTCACACTGGGATAGTCTGCTGTTCCTAACTCACACCCACAACCTCACACTGGGATAGTCTGCTGTTCCTAACTCACACCCACAACCTCACACTGGGATAGTCTGCTGTTCCTAACTCACACCCACAAACTCACACTGGGATAGTCTGCTGTTCCTAACTCACACCCACAACCTCACACTGTGATAGTCTGCTGTTCCTAACTCACACCCACAACCTCACACTGGGATAGTCTGCTGTTCCTAACTCACTCCCACAAACTCACACTGGGATAGTCTGCTGTTCCTAACTCACACTCATAACCTCACCCTGGGATAGTCTGCTGTTCCTAACTCACACCCACAACCTCACACTGTGATAGTCTGCTGTTCCTAACTCACAACCACAAACTCACACTGGGATAGTCTGCTGTTCCTAACTCACACCCACAAACTCACACTGGGATAGTCTGCTGGTCCTAACTCACACCCACAACCTCACACTGGGACAGTCTGCTGTTCCTAACTCACACCCACAACCTCACACTGTGATAGTCTGCTGTTCCTAACTCACACCCACAACCTCACACTGGGATAGTCTGCTGGTCCTAACTCACACCCTGAACCTCACACTGGGATAGTCTGCTGTTCCTAACTCACTCCCACAAACTCACACTGGGATAGTCTGCTGTTCCTAACTCACACCCACAACCTCACACTGGGATAGTCTGCTGGTCCTAACTCACACCCACAACCTCACACTGGGACAGTCTGCTGTTCCTAACTCACACCCACAACCTCACACTGTGATAGTCTGCTGTTCCTAACTCACACCCACAACCTCACACTGGGATAGTCTGCTGTTCCTAACTCACACCCTGAACCTCACACTGGGATAGTCTGCTGTTCCTAACTCACTCCCACAAACTCACACTGGGATAGTCTGCTGGTCCTAACTCACACCCACAACCTCACACTGGGACAGTCTGCTGTTCCTAACTCACACCCACAACCTCACACTGTGATAGTCTGCTGTTCCTAACTCACACCCACAACCTCACACTGGGATAGTCTGCTGTTCCTAACTCACACCCTGAACCTCACACTGGGATAGTCTGCTGTTCCTAACTCACTCCCACAAACTCACACTGGGATAGTCTGCTGTTCCTAACTCACACCCACAACCTCACACTGGGATAGTCTGCTGTTCCTAACTCACAATCCCTTAACCTCACACTGGTTAGTCTGCTGGTCCTAACTCATCACCCACAACCTCACACTGGGATAGTCTGCTGTTCCTAACTCACACCTCTACCTCACACTGGATAGTCTGCTGTTCCTAACTCTCACCCAACAGACCTCACACTGGATAAGTCTGCTGTTCCTAACTCACACCCACAAACTCACACTGGGATAGTCTGCTGGTCCTAACTCACACCCACAACCTCACACTCGGGATAGTCTGCTGTTCCTAACTCACACCCACAAACTCACACTGGATAGTCTGCTGTTCCTAACTCACACCCACAAACTCACACTGATAGTCTGCTGTTCCTAACTCACACCACAAACTCACACTGGGATAGTCTGCTGTCCTAGACTCACACCCACAAACTCACTCGGGATAGTCTGCTGGTTCCTAACTCACACCCACAAACTCACACTGGATAGTCTGCTGCTCCTAACTCACACCAACAACCTCACACTGGGATAGTCTACTGTTCCTAACTCACACCACAAACTCACACTGGGATAGTCTGCTGTCCTAACTCACACCCACAACCTCACACTGGGATAGTCTGTTGTTCCTAACTCACACCCACAAACTCACACTCGGGATAGTCTGCTGTTCCTAACTCACACCCATACCTCACACTGGGATAGTCTGCTGTTCCTAACTCACACCCACAAACTCACACTGGGATATTCTGCTGTTCCTAACTCACACCCACAACCTCACACTGGATAGTCTGCTGTTCCTAACTCACACCCACAAACTCACACTGGGATAATCTGCTGTTCCTAACTCACACCCACAAACTCACACTGGGATAGTCTGCTGTTCCTAACTCACACCCACAAACTCACACTGGATGTCTGCTGTTCTAACTCACAACCCCAACCTCACACTGGGATAGTCTGCTTGTTCCTAACTCACTCCACAACTCACACTGGGATAGTCTGCTGTTCCTAACTCACACCCACAAACTCACACTGGGATAAGTCTGCTGTTCCTAACTCACACCCACAAACTCACACTGGGGATAGTCTGCTGTTCCTAACTCACACCCACAACCTCACACTGGGATAGTCTGCAGTTCCTAACTCACACCCCCAAAACTCACACTGGGATAGTCTGCTGTTCCTAACTCACACCCAGAACCTCACACTGGGATAGTCTGCTGTTCCTAACTCACACCCACAACCTCACACTGGGATAGTCTGCTGTTCCTAACTCACACCCACAAACTCACACTGGGATAGTCTGCTGTTCCTAACTCACACCCACAAACTCACACTGGGATAGTCTGCTGTTCCTAACTCACACCCACAACCTCACACTGGGATAGTCTGCTGTTCCTAACTCACACCCACAAACTCACACTGGGATAGTCTGCTGTTCCTAACTCACACCCACAAACTCACACTGGGATAGTCTGCTGTTCCTAACTCACACCCACAACCTCACACTGGGATAGTCTGCTGTTCCTAACTCACACCCACAACCTCACACTGGGATAGTCTGCTGTTCCTAACTCACACCCACAAACTCACACTGGGATAGTCTGCTGTTCCTAACTCACACCCACAACCTCACACTGGGATAGTCTGCTGTTCCTAACTCACACCCACAAACTCACACTGGGATAGTCTGCTGTTCCTAACTCACACCCACAAACTCACACTGGGATAGTCTGCTGTTCCTAACTCACACCCACAAACTCACACTGGGATAGTCTGCTGTTCCTAACTCACACCCACAAACTCACACTGGGATAGTCTGCTGTTCCTAACTCACACCCACAAACTCACACTGGGATAGTCTGCTGTTCCTAACTCACACCCACAACCTCACACTGGGATAGTCTGCTGTTCCTAACTCACACCCACAAACTCACACTGGGATAGTCTGCTGTTCCTAACTCACACCCACAACCTCACACTGGGATAGTCTGCTGTTCCTAACTCACACCCACAAACTCACACTGGGATAGTCTGCTGTTCCTAACTCACACCCACAACCTCACACTGGGATAGTCTGCTGTTCCTAACTCACACCCACAAACTCACACTGGGATAGTCTGCTGTTCCTAACTCACACCCACAACCTCACACTGGGATAGTCTGCTGGTCCTAACTCACACCCACAAACTCACACTGGGATAGTCTGCTGTTCCTAACTCACACCCACAACCTCACACTGGGATAGTCTGCTGTTCCTAACTCACACCCACAACCTCACACTGGGATAGTCTGCTGTTCCTAACTCACACCCACAAACTCACACTGGGATAGTCTGCTGTTCCTAACTCACACCCACAACATCACACTGGGATAGTCTGCTGTTCCTAACTCACACCCACAACCTCACACTGGGATAGTCTGCTGTTCCTAACTCACACCCACAAACTCACACTGGGATAGTCTGCTGTTCCTAACTCACACCCACAAACTCACACTGGGATAGTCTGCTGTTCCTAACTCACACCCACAACCTCACACTGGGATAGTCTGCTGTTCCTAACTCACACCCACAACCTCACACTGGGATAGTCTGCTGTTCCTAACTCACACCCACAACCTCACACTGGGATAGTCTGCTGTTCCTAACTCACACCCACAAACTCACACTGGGATAGTCTGCTGTTCCTAACTCACACCCACAAACTCACACTGGGATAGTCTGCTGTTCCTAACTCACACCCACAAACTCACACTGGGATAGTCTGCTGTTCCTAACTCACACCCACAAACTCACACTGGGATAGTCTGCTGTTCCTAACTCACACCCACAAACTCACACTGGGATAGTCTGCTGTTCCTAACTCACACCCACAAACTCACACTGGGATAGTCTGCTGGTCCTAACTCACACCCACAAACTCACACTGGGATAGTCTGCTGTTCCTAACTCACACCCACAAACTCACACTGGGATAGTCTGCTGTTCCTAACTCACACCCACAAACTCACACTGGGATAGTCTGCTGTTCCTAACTCACACCCACAAACTCACACTGGGATAGTCTGCTGTTCCTAACTCACACCCACAAACTCACACTGGGATAGTCTGCTGTTCCTAACTCACACCCACAAACTCACACTGGGATAGTCTGCTGTTCCTAACTCACACCCACAAACTCACACTGGGATAGTCTGCTGTTCCTAACTCACACCCACAAACTCACACTGGGATAGTCTGCTGTTCCTAACTCACACCCACAACCTCACACTGGATAGTCTGCTGTTCCTAACTCACACCCACAACCTCACACTGGGATAGTCTGCTGTTCCTAACTCACACCCACAACCTCACACTGGGATAGTCTGCTGTTCCTAACTCACACCCACAACTCACACTGGGATAGTCTGCTGTCCTAACTCACACCCACAACCTCACACTGGGATAAGTCTGCTGTTCCTAACTCACACCCACAACCTCACACTGGGATAGTCTGCTGGTTCCTAACTCACACCACATAAACTCACACTGGATAGTCTGCTGGTCCTAACTCACACCCACAAACTCAACTGGCTAGTCTGCTGTCCTATCCTCACACCCACAAACTCACACTGGGATAGTCTGCTGTTCCTATCTCACACCCCACAACTCA
The DNA here is from genome assembly GCA_030390025.1 of Squalus acanthias. NCBI lineage: Eukaryota > Metazoa > Chordata > Chondrichthyes > Squaliformes > Squalidae > Squalus > Squalus acanthias. The sequence continues at coordinate 149,678 of JASTWF010000430.1, forward strand.
CACTGGGATAGTCTGCTGTTCCTAACTCACACCCACAAACTCACACTGGATAGTCTGCTGTTCCTAACTCACACCCACAACTCACACTGGGATAGTCTGCTGTTCCTAACTCACACCCACAAACTCACACTGGGATAGTCTGCTGTTCCTAACTCACACCCACAAACTCACACTGGGATAGTCTGCTGTTCCTAACTCACACCCACAACCTCACACTGGGATAGTCTGCTGTTCCTAACTCACACCCACAACCTCACACTGGGATAGTCTGCTGTTCCTAACTCACACCCACAACCTCACACTGGGATAGTCTGCTGTTCCTAACTCACACCCACAACCTCACACTGGGATAGTCTGCTGTTCCTAACTCACACCCACAAACTCACACTGGGATAGTCTGCTGTTCCTAACTCACACCCACAAACTCACACTGGGATAGTCTGCTGTTCCTAACTCACACCCACAACCTCACACTGGGATAGTCTGCTGTTCCTAACTCACACCCACAAACTCACACTGGGATAGTCTGCTGTTCCTAACTCACACACACAAACTCACACTGGGATAGTCTGCTGTTCCTAACTCACACCCACAAACTCACACTGGGATAGTCTGCTGTTCCTAACTCACACCCACAACCTCACACTGGGATAGTCTGCTGTTCCTAACTCACACCCACAACCTCACACTGGGATAGTCTGCTGTTCCTAACTCACACCCACAAACTCACACTGGGATAGTCTGCTGTTCCTAACTCACACCCACAAACTCACACTGGGATAGTCTGCTGTTCCTAACTCACACCCACAAACTCACACTGGGATAGTCTGCTGTTCCTAACTCACACCCACAAACTCACACTGGGATAGTCTGCTGTTCCTAACTCACACCCACAAACTCACACTGGGATAGTCTGCTGTTCCTAACTCACACCCACAACTCGCACTGGGATAGTCTGCTGTTCCTAACTCACACCCACAACCTCACACTGGGATAGTCTGCTGTTCCTAACTCACACCCACAACCTCACACTGGGATAGTCTGCTGTTCCTAACTCACACCCACAACCTCACACTGGGATAGTCTGCTGTTCCTAACTCACACCCACAAACTCACACTGGGATAGTCTGCTGTTCCTACTCACACCCACAACCTCACACTGGGATAGTCTGGCTGTCTACCACCCACAACCTCACACTGGACAGTTGCTGTTCCTACCAACCTCACACTGGGATAGTCTGCTGTTTCCTAACTCACACCCACAACCTCACCACTGGGATAGTCTGCTGTCCTAACTCACACCCACAACCTCACACTGGGATAGTCTGCTGTTCCTAACTCACACCCACAACCTCACACTGGGATAGTCTGCTGTTCCTAACTCACACCCACAAACCTCACACTGGGATAGTCTGCTGTTCCTAACTCACACCCACAACCTCACACTGGGATAGTCTGCTGTCCTAACTCACCCACAACCTCACACTGGGATAGTCTGCTGGTCCTAACTCACACCCTCAAACTCACACTGGGATAGTCTGCTGGTCCTAACTCACACCCACAACCTCACACTGGGATAGTCTGCTGTTCCTAACTCACACCCACAACCTCAACGGGATAGTCTGCTGTTCCTAACTCACACCACAACCTCACACTGGGATAGTCTGCTGTTCCTAACTCACACCCACAAACTCACACTGGGATAGTCTGCTGTTCCTAACTCACACCCACAACCTCACACTGGGATAGTCTGCTGTTCCTAACTCACACTCACAAACTCACACTGGGATAGTCTGCTGGTCCTAACTCACACCCACAAACTCACACTGGGATAGTCTGCTGTTCCTAACTCACACCCACAAACTCACACTGGGATAGTCTGCTGTTCCTAACTCACACCCACAACCTCACACTGGGATAGTCTGCTGTTCCTAACTCACACCCACAAACTCACACTGGGATAGTCTGCTGTTCCTAACTCACACCCACAACCTCACACTGGGATAGTCTGCTGTCCTAACTCACACCCACAAACTCACACTGGGATAGTCTGCTGTTCCTAACTCACACCCACAACCTCACACTGGGATAGTCTGCTGTTCCTAACTCACACCCACAACCTCACACTGGGATAGTCTGCTGTTCCTAACTCACACCCACAAACTCACACTGGGATAGTCTGCTGTTCCTAACTCACACCCACAACCTCACACTGGGATAGTCTGCTGTTCCTAACTCACACCCACAAACTCACACTGGGATAGTCTGCTGTGTCCTAACTCACACCCACAAACTCACACTGGGATAGTCTGCTGTTCCTAACTCACACCCACAACCTCACACTGGGATAGTCTGCTGGTCCTAACTCACACCCACAACCTCACACTGGGATAGTCTGCTGGTCCTAACTCACACCCACAACCTCACACTGGGATAGTCTGCTGTTCCTAACTCACACCCACAACCTCACACTGGGATAGTCTGCTGGTCCTAACTCACACCCACAACCTCACACTGGGATAGTCTGCTGTTCCTAACTCACACCCACAAACTCACACTGGGATAGTCTGCTGTTCCTAACTCACACCCACAACCTCACACTGGGATAGTCTGCTGTTCCTAACTCACACCCACAAACTCACACTGGGATAGTCTGCTGTTCCTAACTCACACCCACAACCTCACACTGGGATAGTCTGCTGGTCCTAACTCACACCACAAACTCACACTGGGATATCTGCTGTTCCTAACTCACACCCACAACCTCACACTGGGATAGTCTGCTGTTCCTAACTCACACCCACAAACTCACACTGGATAGTCTGCTGTTCCTAACTCACACCCACAAACTCACACTGGGATAGTCTGCTGTTCCTAACTCACACCCACAACCTCACACTGGGATAGTCTGCTGTTCCTAACTCACACCCACAAACTCACACTGGGATAGTCTGCTGGTCCTAACTCACACCACAAACTCACACTGGGATAGTCTGCTGTTCCTAACTCACACCCACAACCTCACACTGGGATAGTCTGCTGTTCTTAACTCAAACCCACAACCTCACACTGGGATAGTCTGCTGTTCCTAACTCACACCCACAACCACACTGGGATAGTCTGCTGTCCTAACTCACACCCCACAACCTCACACTGGGAATAGTCTGCTGTTCCTAACTCACACCCACAACCTCACACTGGGATAGTCTGCTGGTTCCTAACTCACACCCCAACCTCACACTGGGATAGTCTGCTGTTCCTAACTCACACCCACAAACTCACACTGGGATAGTCTGCTGTTCCTAACTCACACCCACAACCTCACACTGGATAGTCTGCTGTTCCCTATCTCACACCACAACTCACACTGGGATATCTGTGGTCCTAACTCACACCACAAACTCACACGGGGATAGTCTGCTGTTCCTAACTCACACCCACAACTCACACTGGGATAGTCTGCTGTTCCTAACTCACCCCACAAACTCACACTGGGATAGTCTGATGTTCCTAAATCACCACCCACAACCTCACACTGGGCATAGTCTGCTGATCCTAACTCACCACCCAAAACTCACACTGGGATAGTCTGCTGTTCCTAACCTCACACCCACAAACTCACCACTGGGATAGTCTGCTTATCCTAACTCACACCCACAACCTCACACTGGGATAGTCTGCTCGGTCCAAATCACAACCCCACCAACCTCACACTGGTATAGTCTGCTGTCCTAACTCACACCCCACACATCACACTGGGAATAGTCCTGCTGTTCCTAACTCCAACCCACAAACCTCACACTGGGATAGTCTGCTGTTCCTAACTCACACCCACAACCTCACACTGGGATAGTCTGCTGATCCAAACTCCACACCCACCAACCCTCCACACTGGGATAGTCTGCTGGTTCCTAACTCACACCCACAAACCTACACTGGGATAGTCTGCTGTTCCTAACTCACACCACAACTCACACTGGGATAGTTCTGCTGGTCCTAACTCACACCCACACCTCACACTGGGATAGTCTGCTGATCCTAACTCACACCCACAACCTCACACTGGGATAGTCTGCTGTTCCTAACTCACACCCACAACCTCACACTGGGATAGTCTGCTGATCCTAACTCACACCCACAATCTCACACTGGGATAGTCTGCTGTTCCTAACTCACACCCACAAACTCACACTGGGATAGTCTGCTGTTCCTAACTCACACCCACAACCTCACACTGGGATAGTCTGCTGTTCCTAACTCACACCCACAAACTCACACTGGGATAGTCTGCTGTTCCTAACTCACACCCACAACCTCACACTGGGATAGTCTGCTGGTCCTAACTCACACCCACAAACCTCACACTGGGATAGTCTGCTGTTCCTAACTCACACCCACAACCTCACACTGGGATAGTCTGCTGTTCCTAACTCACACCCACAACCTCACACTGGGATAGTCTGCTGTTCCTAACTCACACCCACAACTCACACTGGATAGTCTGCTGTTCTAACTCACACCCACAAACTCACACTGGGATAGTCTGCTGTTCCTAACTCACACCCACAACCTCACACTGGGATAGTCTGCTGTTCCTAACTCACACCCACAACCTCACACTGGGATAGTCTGCTGTTCCTAACTCACACCCACAACCTCACACTGGGATAGTCTGCTGTTCCTAACTCTCACCAGACAACCTCACACTGGATAGTCTGCTGTTCCTAACTCACACACCAAAACTCACACTGGGATAGTCTGCTGTTCCTAACTCACACCCACAAACTCACACTGGGATAGTCTGCTGGTTCCTAACTCACACCCACAAACTCACACTGGGATAGTCTGCTGTTCCTAACTCACACCCACAAACTCACACTGGGATAGTCTGCTGTTCCTAACTCACACTCACAAACTCACACTGGGATAGTCTGCTGTTCCTAAACTCACACCCACAACCTCACACTGGGATAGTCTGCTGTTCCTAACTCACACCCACAACCTCACACTGGGATAGTCTGCTGTCCGACTCACACCCACAACTCAACTGGATAGTCTGCTGGTTCCTCACTCCACACCACAACCTCACACTGGGATAGTCTGCTGTTCCTAACTCACACCCACAATCCTCACACTGGGATAGTCTGCTGTTCCTAATCTCACACCCACAAACTCACACTGGGATAGTCTGCTGGTCCTAACTCACACCCACAAACTCACACTGGGATAGTCCTGCTGTCCTATCTCACACCCACAACCTCACACTGGGATAGTCTGCTGTTCCTAACTCACACCCACAAACTCACACTGGGATAGTCTGCTGTTCCTAACTCACACCCACAAACTCACACTGGGATAGTCTGCTGTTCCTAACTCACACCCACAACCTCACACTGGGATAGTCTGCTGTTCCTAACTCACACCCACAAACTCACACTGGGATAGTCTGCTGTTCCTAACTCACACCCACAAACTCACACTGGGATAGTCTGCTGTTCCTAACTCACACTCACAAACTCACACTGGGATAGTCTGCTGTTCCTAACTCACACCCACAACCTCACACTGGGATAGTCTGCTGTTCCTAACTCACACCCACAAACTCACACTGGGATAGTCTGCTGTTCCTAACTCACACCCACAACCTCACACTGGGATAGTCTGCTGTTCCTAACTCACACCCACAAACTCACACTGGGATAGTCTGCTGTTCCTAACTCACACTCACAAACTCACACTGGGATAGTCTGCTGTTCCTAACTCACACCCACAACCTCACACTGGGATAGTCTGCTGTTCCTAACTCACACCCACAACCTCACACTGGGATAGTCTGCTGTTCCTAACTCACACCCACAACCTCACACTGGGATAGTCTGCTGTTCCTAACTCACACCCACAACCTCACACTGGGATAGTCTGCTGTTCCTAACTCACACCCACAAACTCACACTGGGATAGTCTGCTGTTCCTAACTCACACCCACAAACTCACACTGGGATAGTCTGCTGTTCCTAACTCAGACACACAAATTCACACTGGGATAGTCTGCTGTTCCTAACTCACACTCACAAACTCACACTGGGATAGTCTTCTGTTCCTAACTCAGACACACAAATTCACACTGGGATAGTCTGCTGTTCCTAACTCACACCCACAAACTCACACTGGGATAGTCTGCTGTTCCCAACTCACACTCAGAACCTCACACTGAGATAGTCTGCTGGTCCTAACTCACACCCACAACCTCACACTGGGATAGTCTGCTGTTCCTAACTCACACTCACAAACTCACACTGGGATAGACTGCTGTTCCTAACTCACACTCACAAACTCACACTGGGACAGTCTGCTGTTCCTAACTCACACACACAACCTCACACTGGGATAGTCTGCTGTTCCTAACTCACACCCACAAACTCACACTGGGATAGTCTGCTGTTCCTAACTCACACCCACAAACTCACACTGGGATAGTCTGCTGGTCCTAACTCACACCCACAAACTCACACTGGGATAGTCTGCTGGTCCTAACTCACACCCACATCCTCACACTGGGATAGTCTGCTGTTCCTAACTCACACTCACAACCTCACACTGGGATAGTCTGCTGTTCCTAACTCACACCCACAACCTCACACTGGGATAGTCTGCTGTTCCTAACTCACACCCACAAACTCACACTGGGATAGTCTGCTGTTCCAAACTCACACCCACAACCTCACACTGGGAAAGACTGCTGTTCCTAACTCACACCCACAAACTCACACTGCGATAGTCTACTGTTCCTAACTCACACCCACAAACTCACACTGGGATAGTCTGCTGTTCCTAACTCACACCCACAACCTCACACTGGGATAGTCTGCTGTTCCTAACTCACACCCTGAACCTCACACTGGGATAGTCTGCTGTGCCTAACTCACACCCACAAACTCACACTGGGATAGTCTGCTGTTCCTAACTCACACCCACAAACTCACACTGGGATAGTCTGCTGTGCCTAACTCACACCCACAACCTCACACTGGGATAGTCTGCTGTTCCTAACTCACACCCACAACCTCACACTGGGATATTCTGCTGTTCCTAACTCACTCCCACAACCTCACACTGGGATAGTCTGCTGTTCCTAACTCACACTCACATCCTCACACTGGGATAGTCTGCTGTTCCTAACTCACACCCACAACCTCACACTGGGATAGTCTGCTGTTCGTAACTCACACTCACAAACTCACATTGGGATAGTCTGCTGGTCCTAACTCACACCCACAAACTCACACTGGGATAGTCTGCTGTTCCTAACTCACACCCACAACCTCACACTGGGATAGTATGCTGTTCCTAACTCACACTCATAACCTCACCCTGGGATAGTCTGCTGTTCCTAACTCACACCCACAAACTCACACTGGGATAGTCTGCTGTTCCTAACTCACACCCACAACCTCACACTGGGATAGTCTGCTGTTCCTAACTCACACCCACAAACTATCACTGGAATAGTCTGCTGTTCCTAACTCACACCCACAACCTCACACTGGGATAGTCTGCTGTTCCTAACTCACACCCACAAACTCACACTGGGATAGTCTGCTGTTCCTAACTCACTCCCACAAACTCACACTGGGATAGTCTGCTGTTCCTAACTCACACCCACAACCTCACACTGGGATAGTCTGCTGTTCCTAACTCACACCCACAAACTCACACTGGGATAGTCTGCTGGTCCTAACTCACACCCACAACCTCACACTGGGATAATCTGCTGTTCCTAACTCACACCCACAACCTCACACTGGGATATTCTGCTGTTCCTAACTCACTCCCACAAACTCACACTGGGATAGTCTGCTGTTCCTAACTCACACCCACAAACTCACACTGGGATAGTCTGCTGTTCCTAACTCACACCCACAAACTCACACTGGGATAGTCTGCTGTTCCTAACTCACACCCACAACCTCACACTGGGATATTCTGCTGTTCCTAACTCACACCCACAACCTCACACTGGGATAGTCTGCTGGTCCTAACTCACACTCACAAACTCACACTGGGATAGTCTGCCGGTCCTATCTCACACCCACAACCTCACACTGGGATAATCTGCTGTTCCTCACTCACACCCACAACCTCACACTGAGATAGTCTGCTGTTCCTAACTCACACCCACAAACTCACACTGAGATAGTCTGCTGTTCCTAACTCACACCCACAACCTCACACTGGGATATTCTGCTGTTCCTAACTCACTCCCACAACCTCACACTGGGATAGTCTGCTGTTCCTAACTCACTCCCACAAACTCACACTGGGATAGTCTGCTGGTCCTAACTCACACCCACAACCTCACACTGGGATAGTCTGCTGTTCCTAACTCACACCCACAAACTCACACTGGGATAGTCTGCTGTTCCTAACTCACACCCACAACCTCACACTGGGATAGTCTGCTGTTCCTAACTCACACCCACAACCTCACACTGAGATAGTCTGCTGGTCCTAACTCCCACCCATAACCTCAGACCGGGCTTGTCTGCTGTTCCTAACTCACACCCACAATATCGTGGGTTTATTGTTTTAAAACATCCCGAGGTGCTTCAGAGGAGCGTCATCAAGTAGAATTTGAGACTGATCTGCCTGATGGTCTGTTCATCACTATTCTGATGAAGTGTCATCGACCTAAAACGTTAACTCTGTTTCCCTCTCCACGATGCTGCCTGACCTGCTGAGTGTTCCCAGCATTTTCTGTTGTTAGGTCTGGTCATCCCCATTGGGAACAAGAGATTCAGATGTCCTCAGGCCCTGTTCCAGCCCTCCTTCTTGAGTGGGGAATCTTGTGGTAACCTTGAATCTACTTTCCATGAATTCATATATGGTGACTTTAGGGCAGATGTCCAAAAGCTTGGGCAAAAAAAAGGTTTTAAGGAGCTTCTTAAAGGAGGCGTGAGAGAGAGAGCTAGAGAGACGGAGAGATTTCGGGAGGGAATTCTGTGCTCAGGGCCTCCGCCGCCAATTGTTCAGCGATTGTAATCAGGGATGCTCTGGAGGCCAAAATATGAGCAGCACCGGTATCTCAGGGGGTTGTGGGGCTGGATCATATTACAGAGATAGGGAGGGGCGAGGCCATGGATGGATTTGAAAACGAGGATGAAAATTTTAAAATCGAGGTGTTGCTCAACCGGGAACCAATGGGATGATGGCCGATCGGGACTTGGTGCGAGTTAGGACAAGGGCAACCAAGTTTTGGATGAGCATAAGTTATGGAGGGTGGAAAATGGGTGATCGGCCTGGAGAGTATTGGAATAGTGAAGTCTAGATGTAGCAATGGCATGGATGAAGGTTTCAGCAGCAGATGAGCTGATGCAGGGGCGGAGTTTGGCGATGTCACGGAGGTGGAAATAGGCGGTCTTCGTAATTGCACGGATATGTGGTGCGATGCTCATCTTGGGCTCAAATATGATACCAAGCTTGCGAGCAGTCTGGTTGAGCCTTAAAGAGTTCCCAGGGAGAGGGATGGAGGCAGTGTCGAGGGAACCGCTTTTGTGGCGGGGACCGAAGACAATGGCTTCGGTCTTCCCAATATATAATTGGAGGAACTGTCTGGTCATCCAGTACTGGACGTTGGACAAGCTGTGTGACAATTTGGAGACAGTGGAGGGGTCAAGATAACTGGTGTTGAGGTAGAGCTGGGTGTCGGCAGTGTACATGTGGAACCTGACCTTGTGTTTTCGGATGATGTCGCCGAGGTGCAGCATGTAGATGAGAAATTGAAGGGGGCCAAGGATAGATCCTTGGAGAAGTCCAGAGTTAACGGTGTGGGAGCGGGAAGATAAGCCATCGTGGGTTATTCTCTGGCTGTGACTGGATAGAAACGAACGGAAGCAGGTGAGTGTAGTCCCACCCAGCTGGAAAATGGAGGAGAGGCGTTGGAGGAGGATGGTGTCATGCCTCTCTCTGCTCATCTTGTCCTTTCACTACCAGATCTGGCTGGACCACATAAAGCACTATCGGGCCCTGATCTCCTCTGCCAAAACTGGTTACTATTCTAGTATCATCCTGAGATACAAAGAAACCCCGGCTTCTTTTCTCTATGACAAACCATCTGCCACCTCTTCCGCCCTCCAACAATAAGAACACCCCTGGCCCTGGAAGTCACATCTGTGTCTATCGAAGGTTGCATACTGGTCGAGGAGAACGAAGAGGGACAGTTTACCACGGTAACAGCCACATAGGATGTCATTTATGACTTTGATAAGAGCACTTTCGGTATTATGGAAGGGGCGGAAACCTGATTGGAGGGATTCAAACATGGAATTCCGGGAACGATGGGCACAGATTTGGCGGGCGACAACACGTTCAATAACTTTGGAGTGGAAAGGGTGGTTGGAAATGGGGCAGCAGTTTGCAAGGTCGGAAGGGTCAAGGATTGTTTTTTGAGGAGAGGGGTGATGACGGTAGATTTGAAGCAGAGGGGACAGTACCTGGGGTGAGAGAACCATTAACAATATCAGCTAACATTGGGGCCAGGAAGGGAAGTTGGGTGGTCAGCAGTTTGGTGAGAATAGGTTCCATGGAGCAAGAGGTGGGTCTCATGGACAAGATGAGCTCGGAGAGGGCATGAGGCGAGAGAAGAGAGAAACTGGAGAAAGATGCGATTTGGCGGCGAGGGCAGGGGTGCACTTACTTTTGGAGGTGAGGGCGAAGGAGGCAGGGGAGAGGGGTTTAAGAAGATGGTTGTCGTAGAGAAAAGAAGCGAGGGGGTGGGTTATCTTTGTATTCTAGTATGATCCGAGAATAGCGAGCAGTTTTGGAAGAGGAGAACAGCACCCAATAATGCTTTATGTGGTCCAGCCAGATCTAGCGATGAATGGCTAAACCACCCTAAAACAGGGATAACCTATTAGTCTTACCTCACTCCTCCAGCCCCACTCTGGGATATCCTGCTGGTCTTCACTCACTAAGCACAGTTTAAGAATGGTTATTAATAATTACTTGAACAGTATTTTACTCTATAATTATTGCTTACTCATAGTGCAGCATTGCGGACAGAGCCAAAGAATGATCACCAAAATGGTTCTGACTTTGGCATCAAAGATCCGCCCAACCCAGAGGTGCTGAGGGGAATTGTGGAATCTCTACTGCTGCCTTGGATGACTCCATCTAACGTTGTGATTCAACCGTACAATCACTCCCATTTAATAATCCATTGTCGATCATCAAAACATACAGAATCATCTGAGTATGAAAGAATAGAAGTAGGAGAATGTAGCGTTGTACTTACGTCCCCAATTCCGTCCATAAGATTGTTTTCTTTCAACAGTCTTTCCTAACGGAAAGAAGCAAAACATATCCTTTCAAGATAATTGGTTCAAGAATACCAGGTGATCTATTATGTCCTGTTAATTCTAATCTTGGACTATGAACAACAGGACTCTGCTGCTGATCTCTTAAATATAGCTGTACAACGCGATAGAGAAATATCTGCCTTTATCCCGAGTAGCGGTAGAAATGTATGTCGTAAAATGAGCGCAAAGCATATCAATTTCGCAGTGGGACGGCCTGCGCTCATTCCATGCCCAATCCGTAGTTCTCTTTTTTAAGAAGTCCTGCGTGCGCACCTAAAGCAGTTGTACCGCACCTTAAATATGCAAATTAGGGCCAATTGCCAGTTGAAGGACCGCTTTATAAACTTGGCGGAGGATAAGCTGTGCAGGCAGAACAGGATTCTTCAGCGGTTCTCGTGGCACATCTAGAAGAAAGAATGAGATTCCCCCGACCCAGCCCACTCCAGACCTTCCCCTCCCTCCTCGCCTGGGCACTTAGCTCAGGGCGTTGCGAGCGAAGCCCGACATTAATCTCTTCGCTCTGGCGAGATGCCTGTTGAAGCGCGACCTGCACCGACAACTCGCTCCGATGAGGCCCAATGACCAACCTGCATCGATCCCCGGCCTTTTAGTTCTGGCGCGCACTGGTTGGACCCAGACCGCTATCTACTCCGTAGTTCTTAAAGTGAGTCGCCTTACAGTCATTAAGATTCCAGAGGGAGGCTCAGATACCTAGCCTCTACAGAAATTGATGGGTGCCTTTTCCAAAACCAATTAAATCGTCCATCTTTTGTTGGTCTACACGATTTATTTGCAAAATTAATGAATGCTGCTTGACACACATTGAGGAAGACAACTCAATTCGTTTAGACTATGAGGCTTTAGGGGAATCCATTATAAGGTGCATAGCCCATTTGAAGAAGTGTACAAGGAAGCGGAAATGGCGTGCTCTTCACACCCTGCCGCGCCAGGGCTCAAATCCTCGAAACTGGCAGTTGTTTTTTTTTGTGTTGTTACTCGGACAGCAAAGGATTCCAACATGAAAGAAACCCCGTGGCACACGGCACAAAACTGGGTTGACTTCTGCCATTAGTATCCAAACCTGTGGGGGAACTGGGTCATCTGCTTAAAATATCTCCTGACAAGTGAGGAGCCTGATTCTCCCATCTAAAAGTCCTGTTATTATCAGAATAGAAGACTGATGGAAGAAAGTGGCGGGCATCCCACATATTCTAACGGAAGCAATTTACCGCAGATGCAGATTAACAGTTATCTCTGAGCACGCTCAGACATACACACTTTGGTCCATAGATTTATTTTGTTTGTGGATACTGGTGTGAATCTTCGTGTGATCGGGACTGCGGGTTGGGAGTAAGCCTGAGCGGCACCACACAGATCGGCCTAGGGGCAGAATGCACAATTCAGAAAGGACCCGTAATGAATACTGAACCCCTTTTCATTTAATAAAGAACACAATGGCCGAGGTTTCCCCTACCTCGGCGGGTCAGGTGCGGCCGCACTGCTGGCTCCAGCCCGCTGGAAAGAATGATTTCCCCCTAAAGGGTTTGTTAAGCCCGCCCAGCGCCTTCGCCGGCCAATTGAAGGAAGCGGGTCTGGTGAAGTAATTTCATGACGCATCATCAGCCGGTTTCCTTAAAGGGACCATGCGCAAATTGATTTGACAGTTGTGCTGTCAGTGTTCTACAGCATTGAGGTGCTGCAAACACTGACAAGCACTGCACAGCTGCACGCTGCACGCAGGCTCTCCCATGACTCCCTCCATATGGAGGAAGTCACAGCATGCAGGGAGGTTCTTTTTCTTTTCAATGGGGACAAGAGAACTCAAAAGGAGATGTTAATCGGACAAGTTAAGAAACAAACTCCTTTTGCCTTGCACCATCTCTTAATCTCTCTTAATGCCTTAATCTCTCCTGCCTTCCATCCTATCACAGACCTTCCCTTTTGTTCTTTCCTCCCCTCCCCCTTTCCCTGCCCCTGCACTTGCTTAAAAACCTGTTCCATCTCCAGTTGTTCCCAATTCTGATGAAGGGTCACAGACCTGAAACGTTGACTCTGTTTCTCTCTCCACAGTTGCTGCCTGACCTGCTGAGTATGTGCAGCATTTTCTGTTTTTATTTCAAAATACTCTTTAACAGGCTGTTAACAATCTCTTAATCACCTAAATCCACCCCACACATTAATTGGTGACATCTGGGAAACTGGCGTGGCGGCGGGTTCCCGACCCGCTGTCAAACAAAAATCCAACCTGACCCGCCACCAAACGCACACACTGAACTCCCGAAAAGTTCTCCCCTCACTTCCCTGCCTCTTCAGCCACAATTCAAGGTCAAATAACCTGCTAGAAAATTTACAGCATTGCTTCCTTCTGAGTTATCTCTCTTCCCGCAGCAAGGGAATGGGCTACGGAAATTCCATGCTGGTATTTTTTGCGCAAACATCGCATTTTATCACGCGATTTCATCCACATTTTAACGGTTGCATTAAAATAGCGGAGAGAAGAAATCGATATGGAAACGGACCCCGGCCAAAGGAATCTTAATACAACAAACCTACGATACAACAATAGTTCCCCACAAAGCAACTCGGGTTTGAAAATTGGTGTTAAACTGTAAAGTTTTGATAGAATGGTCCTGCCCCAGTTAAATCTAAGATTGTGATTATTTAACCTTCTCATGGTTTCTTCCAACTATGGAATTATCTGTTGTACCAGCGGAGCCAGCCCGAGGAGCGGCGAGCGGCGGTATAAAGGTGAGCCCCGAGGCGTGGTAGGCCCAGAGCAGCGGAGGCAGCCCGAGGAGCGGCGTGCGGCGGTTTTAAGGTGAGCTAGGGGGATTTTCCCTAATCCAGGTCCGGGAGAGGGAAGCAAAAAACAATCGAACTGTGACGTCACCAAGAAGCAGGTAAGTGATTGGTTGGTGAGTATTTTCCTTCAAAATTTTTCTGAATTTAATATTTTGCGGTTTCTAGGGTCGCTGTTGTGTAGCGGGGACTACTGTTAAGAAAGGGCCCTTGAGTATATAATTTAATTGAAGTCAAATTGGTGGGATTCATTTAATTTAATTTTAATTAATTAATTAAAGGGTAAGTCATGGCAGGAGAGCTCCGCCCCCTGATATGCTCCTCCTGTTATATGTGGGAAATCAAGGACACTTCCTGTGTCACTGACGACCATATGTGTGGGAAGTGTATCCAGCTGCAGCTACTGATAGACCGCATTGCGGCTCTGGAGCTGCGGATGGTTGCATATTGGAGCATTCGCCACTCTGAGAACGTCGTGGATAGCACGTTTAGCGAGTTGGTCACACCGCAGGTAAAGGGTGTACAGGCAGGAAGTGAATGGGTGACCACCAGGCAGAGTAAGAGGTGCAGGCAGGTAGAGCAAGGGTCCCCTGTGGCCATCCCCCTCTCAAACAGATATACCACTTTGGATACAGTTGGGGGGGGGGGTGACTTATCAAGGGAAGGCAGCAGCAGCCAACTTCCTGGCACCATGGGTGGCTCTGCTGCACAGGCTGTGAGGAAAAAGTGTGGAAGAGCTATAGTGATAGGGGACTCAATTGTAAGGGGAATAGATAGGCGTTTCTGCGGCCGCCAACGAGAATCCAGGATGGTGTGTTGCCTCCCTGGTGCAAGGGTCAAGGACGTCTCGGAGCGGCTACAGAACATTTTGGAGGGGGAGGGCGAACAGCCAGTTGTCGTGGTGCACATAGGCACCAACGATATGGGTAAAAAACGGGATGAGGTCCTAATAGCAGAATATAGGGAGTTAGGAGGTAAATTAAAAAATAGGAACTCAAAGGTAGTAATCTCAGGATTGCTAGCAGTGCCACGTGCTAGTCAGAGCAGAAATAGGAGGATATTTCAAATGAATACGTGGCTAGAGGAATGGTGCAAGGGCGAGGGATTCAAATTACTTGGAATTTGGAACCGGTTCTGGGGGAGGTGGGACCAGTACAAACGGGACGGTCTGCACCTGGGCAGGGCTGGGACCGATGTCCTCGGGGGAGTGTTTGCTAGTGCTGTTGTAGAGGGTTTAAACTAAAGTGGCAGGGGGTTGGGAACCTGAGCAGGGAGACAGAGGAAAGGGAAACAAAGATAAAAGCAAAAACAGGAAGGAGAAAAACAAAAGTAGAAGGCAAAGAACTTAACGGTTTAAATCAAACATGGTCACAGTAAATAATAATTCGTATAGGTCTGTGAGCGTTAAAAAAACAAGCCTGAAGGCTTGTGTCTTAATGCAAGGAGCATTTGGCACAAGGTGGATGAATGAGCTGCGCAAATAGAGGTAAATGAATACGATTTGATTGGGATTACAGAAACATGGCTCCAGTGTGGCCAAGGCTGGGAACTCAACATCCTGGGGTATTCAATATTTACGAAAGATAGGCAAAAAAGAAAGGAAGGTGGGGTAGCATTGCTGGTTAAAGAGGGGATTAACACAATTGAAAGGAAGGATAGTAACTCTGATGATGCAGAATCTGTATGGGTAGAACTGAGAAATAACAAGGGGCAGAAAACGTTAGTGGGAGTGGTATATAGACCTCCAAACAGTAATACGGAGGTTGGGGACGGCATTAAAAGGGAATTTAGAGAAGCATGCAGTAAGGGGATAGCAGTCATCATGGGTGACTTTAATTTACATATAGATTGGGCTAACCCAATTAGTAAAAATACTGTGAAGGAGGAATTCCTAGAATGTTTACGGGATGGTTTTCTGGAACAATATGTCGAGGAACCAATCAGAGATCAGGCGATCTTGGACTGGGTATTATGTAACGAGAAAGGATTAATTAGCAATCTTGTTGTACGAGGCCCCTTGGGTCAGAGTGATCATAATATGATAGAATTCTTCATTAGGATGGAGAGTGAAGTAATTGAATCAGAGACTAGGGTCCTGAATTTAAATAAAGGAAACTACGATGGTATGAGCCGCGAATTGGGTAGGATTGATTGGGAATGTCACTCAAAGGGTTGACGGTGGATAGGCAATGGCAAACATTCAAAGACTGCATGGATGAACTACAGAATTTGTTCATGCCAGTGTGGCATCAGAATAAAACAAAAAGGGTGACTCAACCGTGGCTAACAAGTGAAATTAGGGATAGCATAAGATCCAACGACAGGGCATATAAATTTGCCAGAAAAAGCGGTAAACCTGAGGATTGGGAGCAGTTTAGGATTCAACAAAGGAGGACAAAAGGATTAATTAAGAAGGGGAAATAGAATATCAAAGTAAGCTTGCAGGGAACATCAAAACTGACTTTAAGAGCTTTTATAGATATGTGAAGAGAAAAAGATTAGTGAAATCAAGTGTAGGTCCCTTGCAGTCAGAAGCGGGGAAAGTTATAATGGGGAACAAAGAAATGGCAGACCAATTAAATGCATATTTTGGATCTGTCTTCACAAAGGAGGACACAAATAACCTCCCAGAGATGTTGGAGAACATAGGGTCTGATGAAAGGGAGGAACTGAAAGAAATCAGTATTTGCAGGGAAATGGTGTTAGGGAAATTGACGGGATTGAAGGCCGATAAATCCCCAGGGCCTGATAATCTACATCCTAGGGCTACTTAAGGAAGTGGCCCTAGAAATAGTAGATGCATTGCTGATCATCTTCCAACATTCGATGGAATCTGGAACTGTACCCATGGATTGGAGGGTAGATAATGTTACCCCACTATTCAAAAAGGGTGGTAGAGAGAAAGCGAGGAATTACAGACCAGTAAGCCTGACATCGGTAGTGGGGAAAATGCTAGAGTCCATTATAAAGGATGTAATAGCTGAGCCCTTGAAAAACAGTGACAGGATGGGACAAAGTCAACATGGATTTACAAAAGGTAAATCGTGTTTGACTAATCTACTGGAAATTTTTGAGGATGTAACTGTGAAAATAGATAAGGGAGAACCAGTAGATGTGGTGTATTTGGACTTTCAAAAGGCTTTCGATAAGGTCCCGCATAAGAGATTAGCGTGTAACGTTAAGGCACATGGGATTGGGGGCAAGGTATTGACTTGGATAGAGAACTGGTTGGCGGACAGAAAGCAGAGAGTAGGAATTAATGGGTCTTTTTCTGAGTGGCAGTCAGTGACTGTTGGGGTACCGCCGGGATCGGTCCTTGGACCCCAGCTATTCACAATATGCATTAATGGAATGGATAAGGGAACTAAATGTAATATCTCCAAGTTTGCAGATGACACAAAGCTGGGTGGGCGTGTGTGCTGCGAGGAGGATACCGAGAAACACCAGGATGATTTGGACAGGTTGGGTGAGTGGGCAGAAGCGTGGCAGATGCAATATAACGTGGATAAATGCGAGGTTATCCACTTTGGTGTCAAAAACTGAAAGGCAGACTATTATCTGAATTGCAATAGATTGGGAGACTGGGAAGTGCAACGAGACCTGGGTGTCCTTGTGCACCAGTCGCTGAAGGTAAGCATGCAGGTGCAGCAGGCGGTGAAGAAGGCAAATGGTATGTTGGCCTTCATAGCGAAAGGGTTTGAGTATAGGAACAGGGATGCCCTGCTGCAGTTGTACAGGGCCTTGGTGAGACCACACCTTTAGTACTGTGTGCAGTTTTGGTCGCCTTATCTGAGGAAGGATGTTCTTGCCATGGAAGGAAGTTCAGCGAAGATTCACAAGGCTGATACCTGGGATGGCAGGAATGATATATGAGGAGAGATTGGGTCGATTGGGCTTATACTCGCAGGAGTATAGAAGAATGAGAGGGGATCTAATCGAAACATGTAAAATTTATGACAGGTCTGGACAAACTAGATGCAGGAAGAATGTTCCCGATGGTCGGAGAGTCCAGAACCAGGGTTCATAATCTAAGGATAACGGGGAAGCCATTTAGGACAGAAATGAGGAAGAATTTCTTCACCCAGAGAGTGGTGAACCTGTGGAATTCTCTTCCACTGAAGGTAGTTGAGGTCAAGTCATTAAATATATTCAAGAATGAGTTAGATATATTTCTTAAGGCTAAAGGTATCAAGGGATATGGGGAGAAGGCAGGTACAGGGTACTGAGTTTGGATGATCAGCCATGATCTCATCGAATGGCGGAGCAGTCTCGAGGGGCAGAATGGCCTACTCCTGCTCCTATCTTCTATGTTTCTATGTTTCTATGTTTACCTGATATCCCTCAGAGTTCTCAATCTCTCACAGAAGACTCAAGATTGTGGTGGTTTATTTGAAAAGAGTAAATTAATAATACATCTGGCATGATTACCAAAGCACCTTGAATTATAAGAGAGCTTCATGTGACAGTGGCACATATTAGACATTAGACACTGACTGGAGGCATTAGGTCAATGAGCTGGACTAAGATCAGTAAAAGTACTGATAGTCATACAGGAGTTAGAGTGGGAGGAGTTACTGAGCTCCACAGAACAATTGACACCAGTGCAGCAAGTGAAGAAGGGATCCAGTTATCTATTGCTGTCTATTACAATTATTAACACACTTCACCTTCTTTGTAAATGCGAATTGTTCACTCACCCCGAAAATTTGCAGGTTCCAGGAACAAATTGTGATGCGCTTTCCGTTGCACTGGCCATCGAGGAAGAGCAACGTGCCGAATGCCACAATTAGCGTTGCCATGGGAGTAACACGTTTCCTTCAAGCACAAATCAGCAAAGGAACAGTTAATAAGAACGTTTGTCCACGTTTTCATGAAGCTATGATAGTTTTGCAGTTATGCGCTGGATGGTGCGCAGAGATGGTCAACCCAATTAGATTAATAGAATCGCAGAATGATGCAACACAGAAGGAGTCCATGTATGCATTCGAGCCTGAGCCGGCTCTATGAAAGAGCTCTCTAATTATTCCCGCTCCCTTGCTCTATCCCATATTTCTTTTTGGAAGTATATATAAAATTCCCTCATTTCTCCTGGTTCTTTTTTGAACGTTTCAACCTTTTAATTCCAATTCTTTCCTTTCTCCTCCCAAAGACGCCAACTGTGGCTGTGTTATGGGTTCCACTGGCATCCGGAGCTGTCTCGTTTTTTTGACGAGTAAGCTACAGTGTGCATCAGCAGGGTAATCATAGAAACATAGAAACATAGAAAAATAGGAGCAGGAGTAGGTAATTCGGCTCTTCGAGCCTGCTCCACCATTCAATATGATCATGGCTGATCTTTATCTCAATACCATATTCTCGCTCCCTCCCCATACCCCTTGATGATTTTTTTTTGTCTAGAAATCTATCGATCTCCTTCTTAAATATATTCAGTGACTTGGCCTGCACAGCCTTCTCTGGTAGAGAATTCCATAAGTTCACCACCCTCTGAGTGAAGAAATTTCTCCTCATCTCAGTCCTAAATGCCCAACCCCGTATCCTGAGTCTGTGATATCTCGTTCTAGACCCCCCAGCTAGGGGAAACATCCTCCCTGCATTCAGTCTGTCGAGCACTGTCAGAATTTTATACGTTTCAATGAGATCCCCTCTCATTCTTCTAAACTCTAGTGAATACAGGCCTCGTCGACCCAATCTCTCCTCATACGACAGTCCTGCCATCCCAGGAATCAGTCTGGTGAACCTTCGCTGCAGTCCCTCTGTGGCAAGTATATCCTTTCTTAGGTAAGGAGAACAAAACTGCACACGGTACTCCAGGTGTGGTCTCACCAAGGCCCTGTATAACTGTAGTAAGACATCCTTGCTTATGTACTCAAATCCTCTTGCAATGAAGGCCAACATACCATTTGCCTTCCTAACTGTTTGCTGCACCTGCATGTTTTCTTTCAGTGACTAGTGTACAAGGACACCCAAGTCCCTCTGTACATCAACATTTCCCAATCTATCACCATTTCAATAATACTCTGCCTTTCTGTTTTTCCTGCTGAAGTGGATAACTTCACATTTATCCACGTTATACTGCATCTGCCATGTATTGGCCACTCACTGAACTTGTCTAAATAGCCTTGAGGCCGCTTTGCATCCTCCTCACAACTCACAATCCCACCTAGTTTCGTATCGTCAGCAAACTTGGAAATATTACATTTGGTTCCCTCATCCAAATTATTGATATATATTGTGAATAGCTGGGGCCCAAGCACTGATCCCTGCGGTACCCCACTAGTCACTGCCTGTCACCCCGAAAAAGATCAATTTATTCCTGCTCTCTGTTTCCTGTCTGTTAAGCTATTTTGAATCCATGCCAGTATATTACCCCCAATCCCATGTGCTTTAATTTTGCACACTTACCTCTTATGTGGGACTTCATCAAAAGCCTGCTGAAAATCAAAATACACCACATCCACTGGTTCTCCCTTATCTATTCTACCAGTTACATCCTCAAAAAACTCCGGCAGTTTTGTCAAACGCGATTTCCCTTTCATAAATCAATGTTAACTTTGTCTAATCCCGTTGATAGTTTCTAAGTGTCCTGTTATCACAAACTTTATAATCGACTCCAGCATTTTCCCTACTACTGATGTTAGGCTAACCGGTCTGTAGTTCCGCGTTTTCTCTCTCCCTCTTTTTTAAATAGTGGGGTTATATTTGCCACCCTGCAATCTACAGGAACTGTTCCATAATCTTTAGAATTTTGGAAGATGACAAACAATGCATCCACTATTTCCATGGCTACCTCTTTAAGTACTCTGGGATGCAGATTATCAGGCCATGGGGATTTATCAGGTTTCAGTCGCATTAATTTCTCCAGCATTATTTTTTTACTAATACTAGTTTCCTTTAATTTCTCCTTCACCCTAGACCCTTGGTTCCCTAGCATTTCTGGGAAGTTATTTGTGCCCCTTCCGTGAAGACGGAACCAAAGTATTTGTTTAATTACTCGGCCATTTCCTTGTTCCCCATTATACATTCTCCCGTTTCTGACTGTAAGGGACCGACATTTGTCTTCACTAATCTTTTTACATACTTGTAGATGCTTTTCCTACTTAATCAACTATGGAGGGGGTATGACGGCCAGGACTGATCTTTTCTTCAGTCGACATATACACAGTTTACATCAGGAATCACAGCATAATGATAAGAATCGGGAAAGGTGATCGATTCGCCCACCACCGTCATCATCAACAACAGACTGCGATTATAGCAGCATAAGGATGTAGGAACAGAGTAGGCCAATCAACTCCAAGACAGGAAGGAAGGAACACTATAGCACTAGTTCGGTCCCAGCTGGAATATTGTGTCCAATTCTGGGCGCCTTCAGGAAGGACCTAAAGGCTTGGTTATGTGGAGAGACCGGTGAAATTGCGGTTGTTCTCCTTAGAACAGAGTAGGCTGGGAAGATATTTGATAGAGATGTTTAAAATAATGAAGGGTTTAGCTAGAGTAAATGAGGAGAAACTCTTTCCAATGACCGAGGGGTCGATAACCAGGGGGCACAGATTTAAGATTATTGGCAAGAAAAAACATAGGCGACATGATAAAAAACTTATTTTATGCAACGAGTGGTTAGGATTTGGACTCCTCTGCACGATAGTGTCGTGGATACAGATTCAAAATGGAATTGGATAAATACTTGAAGGAGATAAAATTGCAGGGATATGGGGAAAGAGTGAGGGAGCGGGACGAACTGGATTGCTCTTTGAAAGAGCCGGCACAGACTCGATGGGCCGAATTACCTCTTCTGTGCTGTACTATTCTATGATTCTATATGTACCAAGCTTTGATCCACATCTCTTGAAAACTTTACCTATTAGATCTCTGTCGCTCTCACTCTTGAAAGCACCAATTATCCCTCAGCATCCAGAGCCTTTTAGGGGAGCAGTTTACAGATTTCCACTACTATTGTGTGAAAAAGTGTTTTCTGATATCAATCTTGAACGATCTCGCTGTAATGTTATGATTGTCCCCATTGTTCTGGATTTCCCCACCAGATGAAATAGGTTATCTGTATCTACCCTATCAAACTCACTCCACCATTTTAAGTCAATTATGATGGTGTTACTGCTACCCAGCGAGACCAGTTAACTCCTCACAGACCAAGGGTGCAGCCCAGGCCCTTCTTGATCTGACCGCTTCTCTCACACTGGGTGATGCATTTACCCTTCAAGGTAGAATGGCCTCTTTTGATTACATTGGTCAGAAGATTTCCTGAATAAAAGCATTTTTAACAAATATAGTTACACAGGAATTAGAGAAACTTAAACTGAAGGCAGCGTTCTCGAACACGCTGTGCTACTCATTAACCCAGTTTGCAGTGGTGCAGCAATACTGTGTGATATATGGGGATGCGCAGTTCCCCCTTGACATGAGTTAAAACGATGTCATAGGAGCTAAGCGAGACTCCCTGACACGTTATGGTGCTCAGTTCCCCAGGGCTGACAAAATAGGACAGCCGGGACCTTCCAGATTGGATCTCAATCCAGGTCTCAGAAATTACAAGGACAATTATTCGACTAACTACGATATGTAGTCCACCTGGGTTGGTCTTGAACCGAGATATTGCAGGATGGTGTCTTACGCATTGTGATACATGGTCCGTTATTGATGCATAATTTAGTACTTCATAATAATTCAGGTAGAAGAAGACAGAATTAACACCATTGACTTAGAGATGCACAAAGGGTTGGTTACCGAAATATCTAATCAGTCCTGATCTTCTCCTCATTAGAACGCGAAAGTGAACTTCTGCCAAATGTGTCTTAATCACTTTTCTTGAAATGGTGGCCACTGCGCGAGGAAGCCTATTAATGCTGAAGGGACTATTCATCCAGTACCTGCAATATGCTCAGTTCTCAGCGTCTAAGTGATTCTGGGTCAATTACCTGGGCATGGTTTGCAGTATTCCTTGAACCAGTAGGAGCTACACGATAAGGTCCTAATCCTCAGCAATGTGGAAGTACCTAAAGCTGAAACGGAACCACAAAACAGAGGTAGGTTAATGGGGCCGTAGTGCTGTACAGGCTGTCAGCTATGAATAAGGCAGTAAATGCATTGGAATGGTCTCTATGAAAAAAATATTCCACTTACATCTGGGCAAAGCCATAGGAAAGCTAACAGAGCACTTGGTAGAACTCGATGTACAATGGTAGGGAAATTATGGACCCATTCCTCCTCAAGTAAAAACAAAAACAAATAAATATATTTTACAGAGCTCTTGCATGCGATATATTTGCACTGGATGGTCTTGGTCCCTTTCGGTTGGTAATTGCCACTTCCCCCATTACAGACACCACGCTATCCTTTTGCAAAGTGTGGGTCCTGGGAGGAAGGTTACAGGGGAATTCTCTTGTCTGCTGCATGATTTCCATTAATGTTATTTACTGTGTTATACTTACAGGTCGGTGTAGACTCGATGGGCCAAAAGACCTCCTTCTGTGCTGCACTATTCTATGATTATATTCTGTGAATCTCTGAGGTCAGGTCTGCATATTACATGCAGTGGATTGCCCTGCAGCCCATAAGCTCTTCACTCCACGCTGGCTCTGTTCCCAAGGTGCACTGTAGAAGGCGTTGGTGAGGCCAGGGTTGGAGGCGTTGAGTCACCATCTAGAAAGTATCAACCTGCTTTGGCCTCTCGCCCCATAATCCCTGTTTTCTTCCTCCCCGGGGCTACTGTTACTACATTTATGCATCACACACAAGAATGTATTGCGTGCTTGCCTTTAATTTAAGGTATTTTGTTGGGGAGCATCGCAACTGCATGTGCGTTTGTCTCCGAGAAGGAAAAGGCAGGAAAGAGTGGTGCCAGGATTTATCACCAATGATAATGTGTCACACGGCAGGCCAGCTGACAAAACCCTGAGGGATGGCACCGAGTTTAGGGCTATTTACAAGTGAGGAGGAACAGGTGGATGGGGCAGGATAGGAAGATCACAGAATGGGGAAAGCTATGCGCCCTCGCTGGTGCGATGGATTGGGTTCATCCTGGGGTGGACTTCCGAAACCAATTGATGCAGGATCACAAATAATGCGGTTTATATTTTGAGCCAGCTTTCAGCAACATGCAGCAGTTGCCCAACACCGTACCTGCCGGACACCCCCGAGATCACCGCCATGCTTCCGGAATGCGGAGTACTGTGACCTACATTACCAGGGCTATCTGCAGGACGGGGGGCGCTGACAACTACATCATTGGGGCACGTGGCGACAGCTGGTTGGCGGAATATCTGACATCCCTACAGACATAAGTTGGCGGCTATGACCGTTATATAAATCAATGGAGCGAGAATCAGCCGGTTTTATAACGAGCAGTAAACCAGGTTACCACCGGTGCAGTAAAAAAGAAAATTGACCGCGTTGTTTATAAAATTATTCAGTCTGCTGTTGCATAATTCGCCCGGCTCGCTTAAGTGTTCTTAAAATCAAAATATGAGAAACATGCGTGCGGTTTAATGAGCAAGATTACAGCATCCAGCTCAAACGAACGTAAGAACATAAGAAACAGGAGCAGGAGTAGGAGATACGGCTCCTCGAGTCTGCTCCGCCAGTCAATAAGATCATGGCTGATCATCGACCTCAACTCCACTTCTAGCCGATCTCCATATCTCTTGATTCCCTTAGAGTCCAAAAATCTATCTGTCTCAGCCTTGAATATACTCAAAGACTCAGCATTCACAGCCGTCTGGACAGAGAATTCCAAAGATTCACCACCCTCTGAGTGAAGAAATTTCTCATCGCAGACCTACATGGCCGACGCCTTATCCTGAGATTATAACCCCCAGTTCTAGACTCTCCAGCCAGGGGAAACAGCTACCCTGCATCTATCGTGTCAAGCCATCTAAGACTATTATACGTTTCAATGAGATCACCCCTCATATTTCTAAACTCCAGAGAATATAGGCCCATTCTACTCGTCTCTCCTCATAGGACAGTCCTCTCATCTCCTGGAATCAGTCTAGTGAACCTTCATTGCAACGCCTCTAAGGCAAGTGTATACTTCCTGAGATAAGAAGACCAAAACGGTGCACAGTGCTCCAGGTTTGGACTCACCAAAGCCCTATATAATTGCAGCAAGTCTTCCTTACTCTTATACTCCAACCCACTTGCAACTCTATCTGCCACCTTCTTGCACAATCGCTTAACCAGTCTATATCACTTTGCATCCTACTCACAGCTTACTTTCCAACATAGCTTTGAATCATCAGCAAACGTGGATATATTACACTCGGTACCCTCATCTAAGTCATTGATATAGATTGTGAATAGCTGAGACCCACGCACTGATCCTTGCGGTACCCCACTAGTTACAACCTGCCATCTTGAAAATGACCCATTTATTCCTACCCTCTGTTTTCTGTCTGTTAACTAATCCATGCTAAAATATTATCCCCAATCTAATTTTCCTTAACTGTGTAACAACTTATTATGTGGCACATTTATCGAATGCCTTCTGAAAATCCAAATATACTACACCCATTTAACTTACCGTGCTAGTTACAGACTCAAAAAACTCTAATGGATTTGTCAAACATGATTCCCCTTTCATAAAACCGTATTGACACTGCCTAATCACACTGTGATTTTCCAAGTACCCTGTTACAAGTCCTTAATAATATTTTCGAGCATTTCCCTACTACTGATGTCAGGCTAACTGGCCTCTCGTTCCCTGTTTTCTGTCTCCCTCCTTTCCTGAAAAGAATGGTTACATTTGCTACATTCCAATCCGTGAGGACAATACTAGAATCTAGGGAATTCTGGTAGTTCAAAGCCAATGCATCCACTATCTCTGCAGCCACCTCGAAAAAACCCGAGGATGTAAGGCATCAGGTCCAGGGGATTTTTCGGCTTTTTGTCTCCAGAAGTTTTTCTTTATTAATAATAATTGCATTAAATTCCTCACTCTCATTAGACCCTTAGTTCCCCACAATGTCCGGTACGTTTTTCTGTCTTCTACTTTGAAGACAGACATAAAATATGTTTTCAGCATCTCTGCTATTTTCTTATTCACTATAATTTCTTCTGTCTCAGCCTCTATGGGACCCATCTTTACTTTCGCTAATCTCTTCATTTTTACATAACTATAGAAGCTTTCACAATCTGCTTTTATATTTATTGCTAGTTTATTCTCATTTTCTATTTTCTCTCTCTGTATCTGTTTCTTGGTCAGCATTTGCTGTTTTTTAAACCCTCCCAATCATCAGGCTTTCTACTCTTTTTGCCAACATTATAAGCCTCTTCTTTTAATTTAACACAATTCTTAACTTCTCTAGTTAATTTTCCAATGGAGTTTTGATTTCTCAAGGGAATTTATATTTGTTGAGAATTATGAATTATTTCTTTAAACGTTTTCCATTGTTTATTTATCATCATATCTTTTAATCTAAATTCCCAATCTACCTGAGCTTGAAGGGACAGTGTGGGTGGCCTATACCACTCAGTGATGCTAATGATTTCAGAAAGCTCTACGGCACAATACTTTACATAGAATGGTATAGAATGTACAACTCAGAAATAGGATATTCGGCCCAACCTCGGCTTATGCTCCACATACGCCTCCTCCCAGCACTATTTATCACACCTTATCAGCATTTGCAAAAATATATATGAATTAATAGCGCAGATAGAAATAAATGGGTTTGCTTTTATAGCCTTTTCACAGACGTGTTTGCAGAGCAACCAAGGTTGGGAACTAAAAAGACCAGGATATTTGACTTTTAGAAGAGACAGGCAGAATGGAAAAGGAGGAGTGGTAGCCCTGTTGTTAAAGAGGGGTTGAAGACAGTAGAGAGAAAAGATCTTGACTTGATAAAACAAAACGTAGAATCAGTTTGGATGGAGCTAAGAAAAAACAAGGGGCACCACGGGAAAAATGGTCCAACCGTGGCTAACAAGAGGAATTAAAATTGTATTAGATTAAAGTAAGAGGCTTATAATGTTGCCAAAACGAGTAGTAAGCATAAGGATTGGGGGGATTTTAGAATTCAGCAAAGGAGGACCAAGGAATTGCTAAAGAAAGAAAAAAAAGAATATGAGAGTACCACAAGAACATAAGAAATAGAAACAGGAGTCGGCCATTCGGCCCCTCGAGCCTGCTCCGCCATTCAATAAGATCATGGCTAATTTGATCAAGGTTTCAACTCCACTTTTCTGCCTGTTCCCCAATACCCTTGAATCCCCTGTAGCTCAAATATCTATCTTTCTCCACCTTGAATATATTTGCTGACTCAGCCTCCACAGCTCTCAGGGGTAGAGAATTCCAAAGATTCAAGGCCATCTGAGAGAAGAAATGCCTCCTCATCTCCGTCTTAAATCCTGAAATTCTGCACACCACTTCTAGATTTACCCACGAAGGGAAACATCCTCTCAGCATCTACCCTGTCAAGTCCCCTCAGAAAGCAGCGGCAGCGCCGAGAGGACAAAGAGCCGTCCGAGAGCGGACCTGAAATAAAGCAGCGGCAGTGGCGAGGCTCCGATTCAAAAACATCAACGTGTGACGTCACAGGAGAGCAGGTAGGTGCTTAGTTGGTGAGTATTACAGCTTTTTGGTCTCTAAGTTAGGGAAGGGTGTTAAATTAAGAGCTGAGAAAATGCAACTTTTCAGTACTTATTAAATTAACAACTTAAACTAAATAAAATAATCAAACAATAAACCTAACATATAGATTGAATACATTTTTTACTAATTAATTAATTGATAATACAAGGTTAGAGATGGCAGGGCAGGTGGTGTGTCGGAACTGCAGCATGTGGGTGTCTGTGGACAGCATCGCGATCCCGAGCAAGCACGTCTGCAGTAAATGTCTGCAACTCGGGGAACTTCGGCTCAGAATTGTTGTGCTGGAGTCCGAGCTGCAGACATTGCGATGCATCAGGGAGAGGGAGAGTTACCTCGACACTTTGTTCCAGGAGGCAGATCCACCCTTTAGGTTAAGTAGTACTTTAGAGTTCGTCGGTGGTCAGGGACAGCAGGGTGTGACTGCGAGTCAGGAAGGTATGGGGACCCAGGATGTAGTGATGGAGGAGCCTCAGCCCTGGATCTTGTCCAACAGGTACGAGCTACTTTCTACCTGTATAGATGAGGAAAAGGACTGCAGGGAGGATGGGCAAACTGACCACGGATATTCGGGTGGAGATCGATATGCATACTGCACTGGTCATTTTAGTCAGAAGGTAGTGCTCTATACATCATACACACGCTTAGAAATAGAATAGAATCATACAAAGTTACAGCGGAAGGAGGCCATTTCAGCCAATCGTGTCTGCGTCGGACAACAAAGAGCTATCCAGCCTAATCCCACTTCCTAGCTCTTGGTCCGTAGCCCTGCCGGTTAGAGCATCCCAAGTGCACATCCAAGTACATTTTAAATGTGTTTCGGGTTTCTGCCTCTACCACCCTTTCAGGCAGTGTGTTCCAGACCCCCACAACGCTCTTCGTGAAGATATTTTCCCTCAAATCCCCTCTGAACCTTGCACCAATTACTTTAAATCTGTTCCCCCTGGTTTGTGATCCCTCTGCTATGGGAAATAGGTCCTTTCTATCCTCTTTATCTAGGCTCATCTTAATTTTATACCCCTCAATAAGGTCTCCCCTCAGCCTCATCTGTTCAAGGAAAACAAACCCTGCCTCTCCAGTATTTCCTCATAGCTAAGATACTCTACTCCCGGCAACATCGTTGTAAATCTCCTCTCTACCCTCTCTAGCGCAATCACATCTTTCCTGTAATGTGGTGACCAGAACTGCACGCAGTACTCTAGCTGTGGCCTAACTAGTGTTTTATACAGTTGAAGCATAACCCCCACTGCTCTTGTATTCTTGCCACGGCTAATAAAGGCAAGCATTCCGTATGCCTTCTTAACCACCTTATCTACCTGGCCTGCTACATTCAGGGATCTATGGACATGCACTCCATGGTCCCTTTGTTCCTCTACACAACTCAGTGTCCTACCATTTAATGTGTATTCCTTTCCTTGTTAGCCCTCCCCAAATGCATTACCTCACACTTCTCCCGATTGAATTCCATTTGCCACTATTCTGCCCACCTGACCAATTTATTGATATCTTCCTGCAGTCTACAGCTTCCTTCTTCAGTATCAACACACAGCCGATTTTAGTATCATCTGCAAACTTCCTAATCATACCCCTTATATTCAAATCTAGATCATTGATATCTAACACAATAAGCCAGGGACCAAGCACTGAGCCCTGCACAATCCCCAATGGAAAGAGCCTTCCAGTCACAAAAACACCCATCAATCATTAACCTCTGCTTCCTGCCTCCGAGCCAGTTTTGAATCCAACTTGACACTTTGCCTTGGAACCCATGGGCTTTTAACTTCGTGACCAGTCTGCCATGTGGGACCTTATCAAAAGCCTTACTAAAGTCCATATACACTGCATCAAACGCACTACCCTCATCTACCCTCCTTGTTACCTCCTCAAAAAATGCAATAAATTTTGTCAGACACGACCTTCCCTTAACAAATCCGTGCTGACTATCCTTGATTAATCCGTGTCTTTCTAAATTAAGATTTATCCTGTCCTTCAGAATTATTTCAAATAATTTTGCCACCACCGAGGTTAGGCTGACTGGCCTGTAATTACTCGGTCTATCATTTTCTCCCTCTTTCAACAAGGGTACCACATTAGCAGTTCTCCCGTCCTCCGGCGCCACACCTGAAGCCAGAGAGGATTGGAAAATGATGGTCAGGGCCTCTGCTCTTTCCTCTTTTGCTTCGCTTAACAGCATGGGATACATTTCTTCCGAGCCTGCTGATTTATCCACTTTAAAAATGCTAAACCCCTTAATACTTTCTCTCTCACTATGTTTATTTCATCTAATATTTCACACTCCTCCTCCCTGATAGCAATGTCTGCTTCGCCCCTCTCCTTTGTGAAAACAGACGCAAAGTATTCATTAAGAACCCTACCGACTTCTGCAATAACTCTAACAGGTGTAGGCGGAGAGCAATGAAGCACAATATGACTTACCTTAACACAGCGTAAGAGCAGACTGGTACACGATTACATTCCGTCTCTATGTAAAGGCAAGGATCTGATGCAAAACATTCAAGATATGCTGCTGATAGTCATCCCCCTAACACTATCAGTACACTTCCAGGAATTACTACACAGTGACTCACTTGGGAATGAGATAATTAAGTAATAATCAGTAAACTTCTGAAGTCATTATCATAATCATTTTTACCTGAGTTCTATAACATACTGTGCCCTGTTTTATGAAGTAACAATTTCCACGAATTTGAACGCCGGTAACTGAATTGTCACGCTGTCCTGTAAAGTGACGGAGAAGTCTGTTCAAATGCTCTACTCTCAAGATAATTTGAAATTGATTTTGTAAAATGATTTCACATGAAAAACGTTCAAAGATATGTAATTGCATCCTTGGGCTGTCCGATAATAGGATCTCATTTCATATTGTTCTCTGGGTCAAATTAACTCTAACCCATTCTTTCAGCTCATTTTCCCAGTGGGCCCCATGCATCCCTCCTCCGCTCCTCAACATAATGACCCTTTCAGGGCCCTCTGCTACATGTCTTGTGTACCAGCTGATATCTCACCCCAGGAAGGGTGTCCAGGCATTTATTGATGGCAACCTATTCGGCCATGAGGCACATGGCCTTCGAGCATGACTTTGCCATGTAGCAACACACAGATACGGCCAGTCTGCAGCTGCAATCACGCCAACTGATAGAGAGAAACATGG
This sequence comes from Squalus acanthias, assembly GCA_030390025.1. NCBI lineage: Eukaryota > Metazoa > Chordata > Chondrichthyes > Squaliformes > Squalidae > Squalus > Squalus acanthias. The sequence continues at coordinate 180,606 of JASTWF010000430.1, forward strand.
CAGATTGATCCGCCCTTTGGACGCTGGTTCGAGGGGTGAAAGGACATGTTTGAGAAACTCCCCCGGCGTGGATTTGTTGCAAACTTCTGGAAGCAAAAGCACAGTTTAATACATTGACTGTGACACTGGACTCTCCTCACAATGTCACAGCCAGGCTCCACTGGGCTTAATTGAATCAAGGTCCGAGCAGAAATAGGACACGGTGGACACACTGTGATACCCGGCGCGATTCTGAAATGTGAAAGGAATGCCTGAGCTAGTTTTAAACACAGATTCCAGAGATGAAAGCACAACTGGTGACCCCCTGAATTAAAAGACGGTTTGAAACATATTTGGAAAGCGGGGTCCCCTGGAATAGATTTGAACCCGGTGCCCAGACATCGACAGGCATTCCAGTACACGACAACATACTGTGACACTAGCAGAATGGGCAGACAGGTGGCAGTTGGAATTTAATACAGAGAATTGTGAGGTGATGCATTTTGCTGAAGGAACAGGGAGAGGCACAGGGACAGAGGGACCTGGGAGTTAATGTGTATAGTTCCCTGAAGGTGGTGGGACATATTGAGGGAGTGGTTAGCAAAGCATATGGGATCTTGGGCTTCAAAAATAGAGGTATTGAGTACAAAAGTAGAGAAGTTATGCTGAACCTTTATAAAGCGCTGTTTAGGCCACAACTGGAATATTGCGTCCAGTTCTGGTCACCACACTTTAGGAAGGATGTGAAGGCCCTTGAGAGGGTGCAGAGGAGATTTACCAGAATGGTTCTGGGGATGGGGGATCTTAGCTACAGGGAAAGGTTGGAGAGGCTGGATTTGTTTTCATTAGAGCAAAGGAGGTTGCAGGGTGATTTGATAGAGATGTAAAAGATTATGACGGGTTTGGATAGGCTAGACGGGGACAGGCTGTTCCCACTAGTTGATGGCAAAAGGACGAGGGGAAACAGATTCAACATTTTGGGCAAAAGTACAGGAGGAATGTCAGGAAAAACTTTTTTACGCAGCGAATGGTGAGGACCTGGAACTCGCTGCCGACTGAAGCGGACACACTCAATGTTTTCAAGGGGAGACTGGATAGGCACTTGAGGGACATAAACTTGCAGGGCTACGGGGATAGAGCGGGGGAATGGGACTGACTGGATTGCTCTACAGAGAACCGGCACGGACTCGATGGGCCGAATGGCCTTATTCTGTGCCGTTATGACTCTGTGACACAGAACTGTCCAGGGCTGGATTTGAAAGCAGGGTGCATGCACTTTGACACCTGTTGCATTCAGAACTGTTTGATTCAGGATCCAGAGGCAAAATGACAATATCCAACACACGGCTACACTCCTGATCTAGACCTGAGGCCGAGTGCTGCAAATGAACAGACGGCGTGTAACACACTCGGAGATCCCATCTCCCCATGGCTGCACTAGGCCACATGTCACAGAATTGAAAGGTCTGGAATTGAGCTTTTAGATATCACCCAGTAATGCCTTGTGTGTTAGTTTTAACCTCACACTCCAGAAGCAAAGAGGCAGCGTCTGAAATATACTAACAGCTGGTCTCCATGGTGAGGACGCCAGTGTCTAATCTGATAAGACATTGCGTACAGGTCATTTGCATTCATTATTGAGTTCCCTGTAACGACACAGCAAGACTTTCTTCAAAGCCTCTTTGTTGTCATATCACTTGGAACTTGATTGTAGAAATGTGGTTCAGTCACGAATGGAGATATGCAAATGTTTCCTTGTAATGGATGAATCAATACAACATCGCAGTCACATTTAACTCTGAGTGACACACTCGAGCACTTCAATTCAGCTCAGTTTCCCCTTTCCTCCCTCTCGCACCTGAACCTAATGCTTCTCCCTGGGGCACTGGGCTCCATCTGGTATCTTTCCTGAGGGGTGAGACCAGGCTTTTATTATTGGCCAAACGTTCACTAAGGGAATCATTACAGTCCCTTCGGTCTTGTCCTGATGTGACATCCACACACAAGTTCTTTTCGGCAGAGATAATCGGATAACAGAATAAAAATGATACCAGGCAAATTCTACTCGTGAAGCCCTAATTCGATAGGTAAAATGACAGAATGCAACTAACTGGAATATCAGGTCCATAGACTTAATTTGGAGCCAATTCCCAGATTTCAGAGGGCAATGTCTAGCACACACCGACTCCCCATCCTCCCTGTCCATCATCTGCGCTAAGAACCGTTAGTGAAAGAATTCTGTCCAACACCCTCTCACACGCCGACTTACAACACTCACCAGTGTTGCACAAGGAATCTGCCGGGCACCCGCCGTGTTCGGCATCATTGTCTTTATTCTTCAGTCCTATTCTGGATCACCCTGAATTAACCTTGAATGTCTTTTTCCCTCTCTACTGCTATCCTGTTATTTCTCACCTTTAGTGTTCTGAAACTTTGTTCATCTTCCACCTTCCACTGGACACGTAATTGGATTGAGGCTAGCTATCTCATGGAGAAGCTACAACACAGGACCACATGCATCTCACCAATACCTCATGGAATTTATCAGACCGATACGGACAGCTTTTGTTTCACAATTCTCATGTCCAAAGAAAGCGCTCGTATCATTAATGGTGTCCATGAAGCTACCGGATTTTTGTAAAAACCCAACTGGTTCACTAATGTCCTTTCGGGAAGGAAACCTGCCGCCCTTACCCGGACTGGCCTATATTTGACTCCAGACCCACAGCGCTGTCGTTGATTCTCAAATGCCCTATGAAATGGCCCAGCAAGCCACTCAGTATATCAAACAGCTACAAAAAATTATAATAAGAATAACTGCATAATGACCACCCGGCATCGGCCTAGGCATCAGTTTCGGACACGATATAAGCACAGCAAACCCAACTGATCCTGCAAAGTCCTCCTCACTAACATCTGGGGACGTGTGCCAAATTTAGGAGAGCTGTCTTGTCAACCAACTGCCTGATATTGTCATAGAAACAGAATCATACCTAACAGATAATGTCCCGAATTCTCCATCACCATCCCTGGGTATGTCCTGCCCACCGGCGGAACAGGCACACCAGAGATGGCAGCACAGTGATATGAAATCTGATCGCATCAGATCAAACATGGGCAAGGAAACCTCCTGCTGATTAGCACCTGCCGCCCGTCCCAATTCAATGAATCAATACTGCTCCCTGTTGAAAACCACTTGGAAGAAGCACTGAGGGTAGCAAGGGCACAGAATGTACTCTGGGTGGGGGACCTTAATGCCCAGTTACCGAGCAAATCTACCGACTGTGCTGGCCGAGTCATGAAGGACATAACCGCCAGACTGAGCCTGTGGCAGGTGGTGAGAGAATCAACATGAGGGAGAAATCTACTCGACCTGAAGGTCCCTGAAGGTGGCGGGACATTTTGAGAGAATGTTTAACAAAGCATATGGGATCTTGGGCTTCCTAATTAGAGGTATTGAGTACAAAAGTAGAGAAGTTATGCTGAGACTTCATAAAGCGCTGGTTAGGCCACAACTGGTGTATTGCGTCAAGTTCTGGTCACCACACTTTTGAAAGGATGTGAAGGCCCTTGAGAGGGTGCAGAGGAGATTTACTAGAATGGTTCCGGAGATGGGAGATCTTAGCTACAAGGACAGGTTGGAAAAGCTGGAATTGTTTTCATTAGAGCAAAGGTGTTTGGATAGGCTAGAAAGGGAAAGGCTGCTGTTCCCATTAGTTGATATTACAAGGACCCGGGGACATAGCATCAAGGTATTTGGCAAGAGATACAGGGGATTGTGAAGAAAACCTTTTTTACGCAGCAAGTGGTGAGGACCTGGAAATCGCTGCTGACGGAAGTGTTGGAAGCGGAGACACTCAATGTTTTCAAGGGGAGACTGGATAGGCACTTGAGGGACATAAACTTGCAGGGCTACGGGGATAGAGCGGGGGATTGGGACTGACTGGATTGTCCACAGAGAGCCAGCACGGACTCGATGGGCCGAATGGCCTTATTCTGTGCCGTTATGACACTGTGACATATAACTGTCCAGGGCTGGATTTGAATCCAGGGTGCATGCACTTTGAAACATGTCCCAGAATTGAAAGGGCTGGTATTAAGCTTTTAGATGTAGAAGTGTAGTATTTAAGACTACATCACCCAGTAATGCCTTGTGTGTTAGGTTCAACCTCACACTCCAGAAACAAAGAGGCAGCGTCAATAATATACTATGAGCTGGGCTCCCTGGTGTGGATTGTTCCCCAGGGCACAAGGGTTTAAAGATTCACTGTTTATAATATACTAACAGCTGGTCTCCCTGGTGTGGATTGTTACCCAGGGCTCAAGGGTTTAAAGATACACTCTCTATAATATACTAACAGCTGGTCTCCCTGGTGTGGATTGTTCCCCAGGGCTCAAGGGTTTAAATATACACTGTCTGAAATATACTAACAGCTGGTCTCCCTGGTGTGGATTGTTCCCCAGGGCTCAAGGGTTTAAATATACACTGTCTGAAATATGCTAACAGCTGGTCTCCCTGGTGTGGATTGTTCCCCAGGGCTCAAGGGTTTAAAGATACACTGTCTATAATAAACTAACAGCTGGTCTCCCTGGTGTGGATTGTTCCCCAGGGCTCAAGGGTTTAAAGACACACTGTCTGAAATATAATAACAGCGGGTCTCCCTGGTGTGGATTGTTACCCAGCGCTCAAGTTTTTAAAGATACACTGTAAGAAATATATTAACAGCTGTTCTCCCTGGTGTGGATTATTCCCCAGGGCTCAAGGTTTTAAAGATAAACTGTCAAACGATGAGAAACATTGCGAACCATGATGTTTTTCCCATGGGTCTTTGGGAATGTGACACTCGAGCCCCCTGGACCTGCCTAAATGCAGTTGCAAAATGTAACTGGGCAGTGTTGAATACACAGTACTGACAGCTCCCGCTGCGCTATATTTGATTTCTCCTCTTATAGCTGAAAGGACAGCGGATAACTCAAGACAGCCTACCCTTCCAGCACTGGCTTTGTTTCCAGGTTCCAGAGGAAAGGCACTGAGTACAACACACTCTGATCCGTCCTCTCTTCTGATTGGATTAGATCCATTGTCCACAAGGATATATTCTGACACAACGTCAAACCTGCTCCCCGGGAGTTGGGTTGATATTCAGTGCCAAAATAATTTGCTCCCTTATCAAGGGATATTAATCGAAAGCGGATAAATATTGAGGTACAGATCAGCCATGATCTAATTGAATGGTGGAAAATGCTCGAGGGGCGAAATGGCCTTCTCCTCTTCCTATGTTCCTATCGATTCTTGCTTATTGTTGGAACATATTTGCCAAATCCCACTTTTTCTCAAATGAATTGGGAATTGTTTGTGCATTTCTTTGTCACGAAATGTAGTCAGGGATGTGTAAATGTATGTTTTCCATAGAAATCTGATAACGGGTTTTCTCTGCACATGTTTCTGTGTCTGTGCGGAGCAACAGAGTTCCGAAAGTTCTGTGACATCGAGCTGTCACTGGGATGGATTTGGTTCCGGGTGTCAAGTGGTGCAAGGTGTCCAGACTGTTACACCTGATGCCAGCAGGCTAACCTTGAGCCACGGTGCCATATCTGAAGGTATGTTACAGCTGTACAGAGCTCTGGTCAGACCCCATCTGGAGCACTGCATCCAGCTCTGGGCATCGCACCTTGGAGACATTGCAGCGTAGATTCACCAGAATGAAACCGGAGCTAAAAGAGTTATATTATGAGGACAGGTTGCACAGGCTTGGATTGTATTCTCGTGAATATAGCAGGTTAAGGGGTGATCTAATCGAGGTGATTAAGAGGACTATAAGATTTATAGAAGATAGGGAAAAACTATTTCCTCTGCTTGGGGAGTTCATAACAATAAAATTAGAGCCAGGACATTCAGTGCTGATATCAGGAAGCACTTCTTCACACAAAGGGTAGTGTAAATCTGGAACTCGCCCCCCAAAACAACTAATGAGGCTGGGGGTCAATTAAAGATTACGAAACAGAGATTGATAGATTTTTGTTAGGCAAGTGTATTAATGGTAAAGGTACCAGGGTGGGTAGTTGGTGTTAAGATACAGATCAGCCATGATCTAGTTGAATGGTAGAGCAGGCTCGAGCACATGAATGACCTATTGCTATTTCTATGTTCTTATTTTCCACCTGTAGCCAGATCTGAACAACAGTCACGCCACAAAAGTGCCAGAAAACGACCATCTCCGACAAGAGAGAGAGTCACTTGGACATCGCTGCAGGAGTTCCTCGGGGCAGTGTCCTGGGCCCAAACATCTTCAGATGCTTCATCAATGACCTGCCCTCTATATTAAGGTAAGTTGAGACAAACGTCACCTGCCTGTTAGCTTGCAGGAGAGCCTGAAGCGAGAGCTGGAGTTTAGGTCGCGCACGTTCCGAGTAATTTGAATTAGTTTAACAAATGGGTCATCATTTCGATACAAAACCCGAATTTCAATCTTGAGTCCTGAGTTCATTTCAGGCGGGTGCCAGGGTCAGCTAATAAAATACCCTGACATGGCGGCACGGTGGCATAGTGGTTAGCACTGGTGCCTCACAGCGCCAGGGACCCGGGTTCGAATCCGGTCTCGGGTGGCTGTCTGTGTGGAGTTTGCACATTCTCCCCGTGTCTGCGTGGGTTTCCTCCGGGTGCTCCGGTTTCCTCCCACAGTCCAAAAATGTGCGGGTGAGGTTGATTTGGCTATGATAAATTGACCCTAAGTGTTAGGGGGGGATGAAATATGTGGGGTTACGGGGATAGGATGGGATATGTTAGGGGGAATTAATTACGTGGGGTTACGGGGATAGGGTGGGATATGTGTCGGTGCAGGCTCGATGGGGATTCTGTGTGGGAAAGCAGGGACAGGGTACTGGATTTGGATGATCAGCCATGATCGTATTGAATGGTGGAGCAGGCTCGACGGGCCGAATGGCCTACTCCTGCTCCATGTTTCTATGTTTCTTGGCGACCCGAACGCACCTGTCACTCAGGCGTGAATCTGCTAAATAGGTCATGATTGGACCCATTTTCTGCCCTTTGCAAGATAGAGATTGGATAGCGTCGGCCTTCCGGTGCTTACTGAGCAACAGCAAACGATCCCTGCACCGGAACAGTGACAGTGACACTCTGCCCATTGACATTGCGCATCCTGGACCCTTTGGCAGTCTGCGGGGACTGTTGGTCGAAGTGTGTTACAAGCTAACCTATCATTGAGGGACTGGGGTTAAATATAGCTCTAGATGGGCGGGGTCTCACAGTGCATTAGAACCTCCACTTTACCTCTGGAACATGGATTCACATCAGGTTGTGGAGCTGCTATAATAGGGAGTGACTCCTGTGTCTTCCCATCTCTGTGATTCAGATCCGAAGCCAGACCAGCAGGAACGACCTTCACACAATGGTTGATACAGCACCCTTGCCTCAGATGTCAAACAAGACAAGCGTGTTCTTATTAATTCCTTCACCGAATGTGTGCCTCGCTGACAAAGCCACATTTATTGCGAACACTGACTTACCTTTGAGAATTTGCTGGTGGGCTTTATACTTGAACCGCAGCAGTCCGTGTGTTGAAGGTGCTTCCACAGCGCTATTAGATAGGGTGTTCCAGGAGTCTCACCTTTTAAGGCCCAGGGGTTAGGCCGCATGTAGACATAGTTATCTCGAATGAATCTGGCCTGGCGGCAGCAGCCGACAGTATTCAGCAGTTTTAGGAAAGGGACAAAAACCTTCCCCCTCATGAAAATATACAAGGAGCTTTGTGGGGCGACTAAAAATCGGCCCCATGAATTCAGCAGTGGGACCAATACCTGCGCAGATTGGGTACAGACCGTCCCACTGATAAATTGGTATGCTTTACGTCCCTTTCATCATTAAAACGGCAAAATACATACCGATTCCTACCCCACTGTGACCCCATCCCGGCTGAATTTCACTCAAGGGACGAGAGGCAAAAGAGCAGCGTGTAACATGCTGTCATCGGCTCACGCACTTCGGACTGCTGTGAATCGTCTGTCCTGGCACCAAATGACCACCGTTTATCGCTGTGTGACAGCAGGGTTCCTTGGACAGGGATTACAACTCGGGTAACGAGTTGCAATAGCAGCATTTATATCATTTCACCATCCATCCCTCCTGCAATGGTTCAGGGATGCTGGACTTCAGTTATGTGGAGTGATTGAAGAAACGGGGCTTGTTTCCTTGAGAAAAGTGAAGGTTAAGGAGAGATTTAATGGAGGTGCTCAAAATCATGAAGGATTGTGATTGAGTGAATAAGGAGAAACTGTGTCGAGTGGCAGGAGAGTCAGTAAGCAGGGGACACAGGTATAAGGAGATCGGCAAAAGAAGCAGAGGCGACATGAGGAGAATAATAATATGCAGCGAGTAATGATTATCTGCAATGCTCTGCGAAAATGAGGGTTGCAGCAGATTCAATATTAACTTTCAATAGTGAATTGGATTAATGCTTGAAGTGGAGATGTTTACAGGCATAAGGGGAAGCGCCGGGGAGTGTGATTAATTGGACAGCTCTTGCAAAGAGCCGGTACAGGCACGATGGGCCGAGTGGCCTCCTTCTGTGCTGTAAGATTCTATGATTGAATAAAAGAACAATGTCTGATTCACTGTCACACCTGGGTTCATTATGGTGTGTTTGAGCCACAGCAGAAAAGACGCCATGGAGCACCTTGTGGTTGGACCCAGATCAATGAGCTGAAAGGGCAATGTCTGACACACTGCGACACACAGTCGGACCTGGAATGAATGAGAACCCAGCACCCAGAGGTAACCGTCCAGCCTGTCAAGCGCTGTGGAGTCCAGTTTTGATCTCCCTGAATTTGAAAGCAGGTGTTTAAGGTGAGAGATGTGTCTCTGACTCAGTCTGACACCCGTCTCCTCGGGGAGGTGGGCTGGCCGGAGGTCCCAGAGTTGAAAGACAATGTCTAAGGCTCTATAACAACTAACGCCTCGGTGTTTCTTCTGAGACAGGCATCACAGGTGAACTCCAGAATACATGGCAAACTCAGCCTTAGCTCTGGATTTGAAATAATTCACAAATGCAGGATGCAAGTGTCTAATCTGATAACACATTGAGTACAGGTCATTTGTATTCATTATTGAGTTCCCTGTAACGACAAAGCAAGACTTTCTTTAAAGCCTCTTTGTTGTCATATCACTTGGAACTTGATTGTAGAAATGTGGTTCAGTCACGAATGGAGATATGCAAATGTTTCCTTGTGATGGATGAATCAATACAACATCGCAGTCACATTTAATTGTCTGAGTGACACAGTCGAGCGCTTCAATTCAGCTCAGTTTCACCTTTCCTCCCTCTCGCACCTGAACCTAATGCTTCTCCCTGGGGCACTGGGCTCCATCTGGTATCTCTCCTGAGGGGTGAGACCAGGCTTTTGTTATTGGACAAACTTTCACTACGGGAATCATTACAGTACCTTCGGTCTTGTCCTCATCTGACAATCACACACAAGTTCTTTTCGGCAGAGATAATCGAATAACAGAATAAAAATGGTACCTGGCAAATTCTACTCGTGAAACCCAAGTTCCATAGGTAAAATGACAGAATGCAACTAACTGGAATATCAGGTCCATAGACTTAATTTGGAGCCCATTCCCAGATCACAGGTAGCAGTGACCAGCACACACCGACTCCCCATCCTCCCTGTCCTTCATCTGCGCTGGAATGGTTCCGGAGATGGGAGATCATGGCTACAAGGACAGGTTGGAAAAGCTGGAATTGTTTTCATTAGAGCAAAGGACTTAGGATAGGCTAGAAAGGGACAGGCTGCTGTTCCCATTAGTTGATGGTACAAGGACCCGGGGACACAGATTTAAGGATTTTGGTCAAGAGATACAGGGGGGATTGTGAGGAAAAAGTTTTTTATGCAGCGAGTGGTGAGGACCTAGAAATCGCTGCTGACGGAAGTGGTTGAAGCGGAAACACTCAATGTTTTCAAGCGGAGACTGGATAGGCACTTGAGGGACATAAACTTGCAGTGCTACGGGGATAGAGCGGGGGAATGGGACTGACTGGATTGCTCTACAGAGAGCCAGCACGGACTCGATGGGCCGAATGGTTCTTATTTGTGCCGTTATGACTCCGTGAAACATAACTGTCCAGGGCTGGATTTGAAACCAGGGTGCATGCAATTTGACACCTGCTGCCTTCGGAAATGTTTGATTCAGGATCCAGAGGCAAAATGACAATATCCGACACACGGCGACACCCCTGATCTGGATTTGAGGGCAAGTGCCGCAAATGAAAGGACGGCGTGTAACACCCTCGGAGATCCCATCTCCCCATGGCTGCACTAGGCTACATGTCCAAGATTTGAAAGGTCTGGAATTGAGCTTTTAGATGTAGAAGTGTAGTATTTAAGACGCCATCACCCAGTAATGCCTTGTCTGTTAGGTTTAACCTCACTCTAGAAACAAAAAGGCAGCGTCCATAATATACTAACAGCTGTTCTCCCTGGTGTGGATTGTTTCCCAGGGCTCAAGTGTTTAAAGATACACTGTCTATAATATACTAACAGCTGTTCTCCCTGGTGTGGATTGTAACACAGGTCTCAAGGGTTTAAAGATACACTGTCTATAATATACTAACAGCTGGTCTCCCTGGTGTGGATTGTTCCCAGGGCTCAAGTGTTTAAAGATACACTGTCTATAATATACTAACAGCTGAGATCTCTGGTGTGGATTGTTCCCCAGGGCTCAAGGGTTTAAAGATACACTGTCTATAATATACGAACAGCTGTTCTCCCTGGTGTGGATTGTTCCCCAGGGCTCAAGGGTTTAAAGTTACACTGTCTATAATATACTAACAGCTGGTCTCCCTGGTGTGGATTGTTCCCCAGGGCTCAAGGGTTTAAAGATACACTGTCTGAAATATACTAACAGCTGGTCTCCCTGGTGTGGATTGTTCCCCAGGGCTCAAGGATTTAAAGATACACTCTCTGAAATATACTAACAGCTGGTCTCCCTGGTGTGGATTATTCCCCAGGGCTCAAGGGTTTAAAGATACACTGTCTATAATATACTAACAGCGGGTCTCCCAGGTGTGGATTGTTCCCAGGGCTCAAGGGTTTAAAGATACTCTGTCTGAAATATACTTACAGCTGGTCTCCCTGGTGTGGATTGTTCCCCAGGGCTCAAGGATTTAAAGATACACTGTCTGAAATATACTAACAGCGGGTCTCCCTGGTGTGGATTGTTACCCAGCGCTCAAGGTTTTAAAGATACACTGTATGAAATATAATAACAGCTGTTCTCCCTGGTGTTGATTGTTCCCCAGGGCTCAAGGTTTTAAAGATAAACTGTCAAACGATGAGAAACATTGCGAACCATGATGTTTTTCCCATGGGTCTTTGGGAATGTGACACTCGAGCCCCCTGGACCTGCCTAAATGCAGTTGCAAAATGTAACTGGGCAGTGTTGAATACACAGTGACTGCCCGCTCCCCCTGCGCTATATTTGTTTTCTCCTCTTATGGCTGAAAGGACAGCGGATAACTCACGACAGCCTACCCTTCCAGCACTGGCTTTGATTCCAGGTTGCAGAGGAAAGGCACTGAGTACAACACGCTCTGATCCGTTCTCCCTTCTGATTGGATTAGATCCATTGTCCACAAGGATATATCCTGACACAATGTCAAACCTGCTCCCCGGGAGTTGGGTTGATATTCAGTGCCAAAATAAGTTGCTCCCTTATCAAGGGATATTAATCGAAAGCGGATAAATATTGAGGTACAGTTCAGCCATGCTCTAATTGAATGGTGGAAAATGCTCGAGGGGCGAAATGGCCTTCTCCTCTTCCTATGTTCCTATTGATTCTTGCTTATTGTTGGAATATATTTGCCAAATCCCACTTTGTCTCAAATGAATTGGAAATTGTTTATGCATTTCATTGTCAGGAATGTAGTCAGGGATGTGTAAATGTATGTGTTCCATAGAAATCTGATAACGGGTTTTCTCTGCACATGTTTCTGTGTCTGTGCGGACCAACAGAGTTCCGAAAGTTCTGTGACATCGAGCTCTCACTGGGATGGATTTGGTTCTGGGTGGCAAGTGGTGCAAGGTGTCCAGACTGTTAAACCAGATGCCAGCAGGCTAACATTGAGCCACGGTGCCATATCTGAAGGCATGTTACAGCTGTACAGAGCTCTGGTCAGACCCCATCTGGAGCACTGCATCCAGCTCTGGGCATCGCACCTTGGAGAGATTGCAGCTTAGATTCATCAGAATGAAACCGGGGCTAAAAGAGTTATATTCTGAGGACAGGTTGCACAGACTAGGATTGTATTCCTGTGAATATACCAGGTTAAGGGGTGATCTAATCGAGGTGTTGAAGAGGACTATAAGATTTATAGAAGATAGGGAAAAACTATTTCCTTAAGTGGGGGAGTCGATAACAATAAAATTAGAGCCAGGCCATCAGTGTTGATGTCAGGAAGCACTTCTTCACACAAAGGGTAGTGTAAATCTGGAACTCGCCCCCCAAAACAACTATTAAGGCTGTGGGTCAATTAAGGATTACGAAACAGAGATTGATAAATTTTTGTTAGGCAAGTGTATTAATTGTAAAGGGACCAGGGTGGGTAGTTGGTGTTAAGATACAGATCAGCCATGATCTAATTGAATGGTAGAGCAGGCTCGAGCACATGAATGATCTACTGCTATTTCTATGTCCTTATTTTCCGCCAGAAGCCAGATCTGGACAACAGTCACGCCACACAAGTGCCTGAAAACGAACATCACCGACAAGAGACAGTCTCTTGGACATCGCTGCAGGAGTTCCTCGGGGCAGTGTCCTGGGCCCAACCATCTTCAGCTGCTTCATCAATGACCTTCCCTCTATATTAAGGAAAGTTGAGACAAACGTCACCTGCCTGTTAGCTTGCAGGAGAGCCTGAAGCGAGAGCTGGAGTTTAGGTCGCGCACGTTCCGAGTAGTTTGAATTAGTTTAACAAATGGGTCATCATTTCGATACAAAACCCGCATTTCAATCTTTAGTCCTGAGTTCATTTCAGGCGGGTGGCAGTTTCAGCTAATAAAATACCCTGACATGTTTCTTGGCGACCCGAACGCCCCTGTGACTTAGGCGTGAATCTGCTAAATAGGTCATGATTGGACCCATTTTCTGCCCTTTGCAAGATAGAGATTGGATAGCGTCGGCCTTCCGGTGCTAACTGAGCAACAGCAAACGATCCCTGCACCGGAACAGTGACAGTGACACTCTGCCCATTGACATTGCGCATCCTGGACACTTTGGCAGTCTGCGGGGACTGTTGGTCGAAGTGTGTTACAAGCTAACCTATCATTGAGGGACTGGGGTTAAATGTAGCTCTAGATGGGCGGGGTGTCACAGTGCATTGGAACATCCACTTTACCTCTGGAACATGGATTCACATCAGGTTGTGGAGCTGCTGTAACAGGGAGTGACTCCTATGTCTTCCCATCTCTGTGATTTGGGTCCGAAGCCAGCCCAGCAGGACCGACCTTCACACAATGGTTGATACAGCACCCTTGCCTCAGATGTCAAACAAGACAAGCGTGTTCTTATTAATTCCTTCACGGGATGTGTGCCTCGCTGACAAAGCCACATTTATTGCGAACACTGACTTACATTTGAGAATTTGCTGGTGGGCTTTAGACTTGAACCGCAGCAGTCCGTGTGGTGAAGGTGCTTCCACAGCGCTATTAGATAGGGTGTTCCAGGAGTCTCACCTTTTAAGGCCCAGGGGTTAGGCCGCATGTAGACATGGTTATCTCGAATGAATCTGGCCTGGCGGCAGCTGCCGACAGTGTTAAGCAGTTTTAGGAAAGGGACAAAAACTTCACCCTCATGAAAATATACAAGGAGCTTTGTGGGGCGACTAAAAATCGGCCCATGAATTCAGCAGTGGGACCAATACCTGCGCAGATTGGGTACAGACCGTCCCATTGATAAATTGGTATGCTTTACGTCCCTTTCATCATTAAAACGGCAAAATACATACCTATTCCTATTCTACTGTGACCCCATCCCGGCTGAATTTCAGTCAAGGGACTGGAGGCAAGAGAACAGCGAGTAAAAAGCTGTCATCGGCTCACGCCCTTCGGACTGCTGTGAATCGTCTGTCCTGGCACCAAATGACCACCGTTTATCGCTGTGTGACAGCAGGGTTCCTTGGACAGGGATTACAACTCGGGAAACGAGTTGCAATAGCAGCATTTATATCATTTCACCATCCGTCCCTCCTGCAATGGTTCAGGGATGCTGGACTTCAGTTATGTGGAGTGATTGAAGAAACGGGGCTTGTTTCCTTTAGAGCAGTGAAGGTTAAGGAGAGATTTAATGGAGGTGCTCAAAATCATGAAGGATTTTGATTGAGTGAATAAGGAGAAACTGTGTCGAGCGGCAGGAGAGTCAGTAACCAGGGGACACAGATATAAGGAGATTGGCAAAAGAAGCAGAGGCGACATGAGGAGAATAATAATATGCAGCGAGTAATGATTATCTGCAATGCTCTGCCGAAAATGAGGGTTGCACCAGATTCAATATTAACTTTCAAAAGTGAATTGGATTAATGCTTGAAGTGGAGATGTTTACAGGCATATGGGGAAGCGCCGGGGAGTGTGATTAATTGGATAGATCTTGCAAAGAGCCGGTACAGGCACGATGGGCCGAGTGGCCTCCTTCTGTGCTGTAAGATTCTATGATACTATAAAAGAACAATTTCTGATTCACTGTCACACCTGGGTTCATTATGGTGGGTTTGAGCCAGAGCAGAAAAGACGCCATGGAGCACCTTGTGGTTGGACCCAGATCAATGAGCTGAAAGGGCAATGTCTAACACACTGCGACACACAGTCGGACCTGGAATGAATGAGAATCCAGCACCCAGAGGTAACCGTTCAGCCTGTCATGCGCTGTGGAGTCCAGTTATGATCTCCCTGAATTTGAAAGCAGGTGTTTAAGGTGAGAGATGTGTCTCTGACTCAGTCTGACACCCGTGTCCTCGGGGTTGAGGGCTGGCCGGAGGTCCCAGAGTTGAAAGACAATGTCTAAGGCTCTATAACAACTAACGCCTCGGTGTTTCTTCTGAGGCAGGTATCACAGGTGAACTCCAGAATACATGGCAAACTCAGCCTTAGGTCTGGATTTGAAATAATTCACAAATGCAGGAGGCAAGTGTCTAATCTGATAATACATTGAGTACAGGTCATTTGCATTCATTATTGAGTTCCCTGTAACGACACAGCAAGACTTTCTTTAAAGCCTCTTTGTTGTCATATCACTTGGAACTTGATTGTAGAAATGTGGTTCATTCACGAATGGAGATATGCAAATGTTTCCATGTGATGGATGAATCAATACAACATCGCAGTCACATTTAACTCTGAGTGACACACTCGAGCGCTTCAATTCCGCTCAGTTTCCCCTTTCCTCCCTCTCGCACCTGAACCTAATACTTCTCCCTGGGGCACTGTGCTCCATCTGGTATCTCTCCTGAGGGGTGAGGCCAGGCTTTTGTTATTGGCCATACTTTCACTAAGGGAATCATTACAGTCCCTTCGGTCTTGTCCTGATGTGACATTCACACACAAGTTCTTTTCGGTAGAGATAATCGGATAACAGAATAAAAGTGATACCTGGCAAATTCTACTCGTGAAACCCAAGTTCGATAGGTAAAATGACAGAATGCAACTAACTGGAATATCAGGTCTATAGACTTAATTTGGAGCCCATTCCCAGATCACAGATAGCAGTGACGAGCACACACCGACTCCCCATCCTCCCTGTCCTTCATCTGCGCTGGAATGGTTCCGGAGATTGGAGATCTTAGCTGCAAGGACAGGTTGGAAAAGCTGGAATTGTGTTCATTAGAGCAAAGGACTTAGGATAGGCTAGAAAGGGAAAGGCTGCTGTTCCCATTAGTTGATGGTACAAGGACCCGGGGACACAGATTTAAGGATTTTGGTCAAGAGATACCGGGGGGATTGTGAGGAAAAAGTTTTTTTTGCAGCGAGTGGTGATGACCTAGAAATCGCTGCTGACGGAAGTGGTGGAAGCGGAAACACTCAATGTTTTCAAGGGGAGACTGGATAGGCACTGGAGGGGAATAAACTTGCAGGGCTACGGGGATAGAGCGGGGGAATGGGACTGACTGGAATGCTCTGCAGAGAGCCAGCACGGACTCGATGGGCCGAATGGTTCTTATTTGTGCCGTTATGACTCTGTGACACATAACTGTCCAGGGCTGGATTTGAATCCAGGGTGCAAGCACTTTGACACCTGCTGCCTTCAGAACTGTTTGATTTAGGATCCAGAGGCAAAATGACAATATCCGACACACGGCGACACCCCTGATCTGGATTTGAGGGCATGTGCCGCAAATGAAAAGATGGCGTGTAACACCCTCAGAGAACCCATCTCCCCATGGCTGCACTAGGCCACATGTCCCAGAATTGAAATGGCTGGTGTTGAGCTTTTAGATGTAGAAGTGTAGTATTTAAGACGCCATCACCCAGTAATGCCTTGTGTGTTAGGTTTAACCTCACTCTCGAAAAAAAAGGCAGAGTGAAAAATACACTAACAGCTGGTCTCACCGGTGTGGATTGTTCCCCAGGGCTCAAGGGTTTAAAGATACACTCTCTGAAATATACTAACAGCTGTTCTCCCTGGTGTGGATTGTTCACCAGGGCTCAAGGTTTTAAAGTTACACTGTCTATAATATACTAACAGCTGGTCTCCCTGGTGTGGATTGTTCCCCAGGGCTCAAGGGTTTAAAGATACACTGTCTATAATATACTAACAGCTGGTCACCCTGGTGTGGATTGTTCCCCAGGGCTCAAGGGTTCAAAGATACACTGTCTGAAATATACTAACAGCTGTTCTCCCTGGTGTGGATTGTTACCCAGTTCTCAAGGGTTTAAAGATACACTGTCTATAATATACTAACAGCTGTTCTCCCTGGTGTGGATTGTTCCCCAGGGCTCAAGATTTTAAAGATACAGTGTCTATAATATACTAACAGCTGGTCGCCCTGGTGTGGATTGTTACCCATGGCTCAAGGTTTTAAAGATACACTGTCTGAAATATACTAACAGCTGGTGTCCCTGGTGTGGATTATTCCCCAGGCCTCACGGGTTTAAAGATACACTCTCTATAATATACTAAGAGCTGGTCTCCCTGGTGTGGATTGTTCCCCAGGGCTCAAGGTTTTAAAGTTACACTGTCTATAATATACTAACAGCTGGTCTCCCTGGTGTGGATTGTTCCCCAGGGCTCAAGGGTTTAAAGATACACTGTCTATAATATACTAACAGCTGTTCTCCCTGGTGTGGATTGTTCCCCAGTTCTCAAGGGTTTAAAGATACACTGTCTATAATATACTAACAGCTGGTCTCCCTGGTGAGTATTGTTCCCCAGTTCTCAAGGGTTTAAAGATACACTGTCTATAATATACTAACAGCTGGTCTCCCTGGTGTGGATTGTTCCCTGGGGCTCAAGGTTTTAAAGTTACACTGTCTATAATATACTAACAGCTGTTCTCCCTGGTGTGGATTGTTCCCCAGTTCTCAAGGGTTTAAAGATACACTGTCTATAATATACTAACAGCTGTTCTCCCTGGTGTGGATTGTTCCCCAGTTCTCAAGGGTTTAAAGATACACTGTCTGAAATATACTAACAGCTGGTCTCCCTGGTGTGGATATATCCCCAGGTCTCAAGGGTTTAAAGATACACTGTCTGAAATATACTAACAGCTGGTCTCCCTGGTGTGGATATTTCCCCAGCGCTCAAGATTTCAAGATACACTGTCTGAAATATATTTCAGACAGTGTATCTTGAAATCCTTGAGCCCTGGGGAACAATCCGCACCAGGGAGACCAGTTGTTATTATGTTATAAAAATGAGAAGTCGCACAACACCAGGTTATAGTCCAACAGTTTTATTTGAAATCACAAGCTTTCGGAGCTATCGATCGCCCCTTCCACAGGTGAAGTAAAGAGATACAGAATCGCCAAAGCATATATACACATGCATTGTTCTCTATCTATATATGCTTTGGCGATTCCGTATCTCTTTACTTCACCTGAGGAAGGGGCGATCGATAGCTCCGTAAGCTTGTGATTTCAAATAAAACTGTGGGACTATAACCTGGTGTTGTGCGACTTCTCATTTTTGTCCGCCCCAGTCCAACACCGGCATCTCCGCATCATGATTATTATATTATAGACAGTGTATCTTTAAACCCTTGAGCCCTGAGGAACAATCCGCACCAGGGAGACCAGCTGTTAGTATATTTCACACAGTGTATCTTTAAACCCTTGATCCCTGGGAACAATCCACACCAGGGAGAACAGCTGTTAGTATATTATAGACAGTGTATCTTTAAACCCTTGATCCCTGGGAACAATCCACACCAGGGAGAACAGCTGTTAGTATATTATAGACAGTGTATCTTTAAACCCTTGATCCCTGGGAACAATCCACACCAGGGAGAACAGCTGTTAGTATATTATAGACAGTGTATCTTTAAACCCTGGAGCCCAGGGTAACAATCCACACCAGGGAGACCAGCTGTTAGTATATTATAGACAGTGTATCTTTAAACCCTTGATCCCTGGGAACAATCCACACCAGGGAGAACAGCTGTTAGTATATTATAGACAGTGTATCTTTTAACCCTTGAGCCCTGGGGAACAATCCACACCAGGGAGACCAGCTGTTAGTTTTAAACTCACACTCTAGAAACAAAAAGGCAGCGTCTATAACATACTAACACACAAGGCATTACTGGGTGATGAAGTCTTAAGTAATAAACTTCTACATCTAAAAGCCAATTCCAGTCCTTTCAATTCTGGGACATGTGTCAAAGTGCATGCACCCTGGTTACAAATCCAGCCCTGGACAGTTATGTGCCACAGAGTCATAACGGCACAGAATAAGAGCATTCGGTCCATCGAGTCCGTGCCGGCTCTCTGTCGAGCAATCCAGTCAGTCCCCTCCCCCCGCTCTATCCCCGTAGCCCTGCAAGATTATGTCCCTGAAGTGCCTATCCAGTCTCCCCTTGAAAACATTGAGTGTTTCCGCTTCCACCACTTCCGTCAGCAGTGATTTCCAGGTCCTCACGACTCGCTGCGTAAAAAAGTTTTTCCTCACAATCCCCTGTATCTCTTGCCAAAAACCTTAATTCTGTGTCCCCGAGTCCTTGTACCATCAACTAATGGGAACAGCAGCCTTTCCCTATCTAGCCTATCCAAACACCTTTGCTCTAATGAAAACAATTCCAGCTTTTCCAACCTGTCCTTGTAGCTAAGATCTCCCATCTCCGGAACATTCTAGTAAATCTCCTCTGCACCCTCTCAAGGGCATTCACATCCTTCCTAAAGTGTGGTGATCAGAACTTGACGCAATACACCAGTTGTGGCCTAACCAGCGCATTATGAAGTCTCAGCATAACTTCTCTGCTTTTGTACTCAATACCTCTTATTAGTAAGCCCAAGATCCCATATGCTTTGTTAAACATTCTCTCAAAATGTCCCGCTACCTTCAGGGACCTTCAGGTCGAGTAGATTTCTCCCTCATGTTGATTCTCTCACCACCTGCCACAGGCTCAGTGTGGCCGTTATGTCCTTCATGACTCGGCCAGCACAGTCGGTAATTTTGCTCGGTAATTGGGCATTAAGGTCCGCCAACCAGAGTACATCTTGTGCCCTTGCTACCCTCAGTGCTTCTTCCAAGTGGTTTTCAACAGGGAGCAGTATTGATTCATTGACTTGGGACGGGCGGCAGGTGCTAATCAGCAGGAGGTTTCCTTGCCCATGTTTGATCTGGTGCGATCAGATTTCATATCACTGTGCTGCCATCTCTGGTGTGCCTGTTCCACCGGTGGGTAGGACATACCCAGGGATGGTGATGGAGAATTCGGGACATTAGCTGTTAGGTATGATTCTGTTTCTATGACAATATCAGGCAGTTGTTTGACAAGATAGCTCTCCTAAATTTGGCACACGTCCCCAGATGTTAGTGAGGAGGACTTTGCAGGATCAGTTGGGTTTGCTGTGCTTATATCGTGTCCGACACTGATGCCTAGGCCGATGCCGGGTGGTCATTATGGAGTTATTCTTATTATAATTTTTGTAGCTGTTTGATATACTGAGTGGCTTGCTGGGCCATTTCACAGGGCATTTGAGAATCAACGACATTGCTGTGGGTCTGGAGTCAAATATAGGCCAGTCCGGGTAAGGGCGGCAGGTTTCCTTCCCGAAAGGACATTAGTGAACCAGTTGGGTTTTTACAAAAATCCGGTAGCTTCATGGACACCATTAATGATACGAGCGCTTTCTTTGGACATGAGAATTGTGAAACAAAAGCTGTCCGTATCGGTCTGATAAATTCCATGAGGTATTGGTGAGATGCATGTGTTCCTGTGTTGTTGCTTCTCCATGAGATATCTAGCCTCAATCCAATTACGTGTCCAATGGAAGGTGGAAGATGAACAAAGTTTCAGAACACAAAAAGTGAGAAATAACAGGATAGCAGTAGAGAAAGAAAAATACATTCAAGGTTAATTCAGGGTGATCCAGAATAGGACTGAAGAATAAAGTCAATGATGCCGAACACGGCGGGTGCCCGGCAGATTCCTTGTGCAACACTGGTGAGTGTTGTAAGTCGGCGTGTGAGAGGTTGTTGGACAGAGTTCTTTCACTAACGGTTCTTAGCGCAGATGAAGGACAGGGAGGATAGGGAGTCGGTGTGTGCTAGACAGTGCCCTCTGAAATCTGGGAATTGGCTCCAAATTAAGTCTATGGACCTGATATTCCAGTTAGTTGCATTCTGTCATTTTACCTATCGAATTAGGGCTTCACGAGTAGAATTTGCCTGGTATCATTTTTATTCTGTTATCCGATTATCTCTGCCGAAAAGAACGTCAGATGAGGACAAGACTGATTGTAATGATTCCCGTAGTGAAAGTTTGGCCCATAACAAAAGCCTGGTCTCACCCCTCAGGAGAGATACCAGATGGAGCACAGTGCCCCAGGGAAAAGCATTAGGTTCAGGTGCGAGAGGGATGAAAGGGGAAACTGAGCTGAATTGAAGCGCTCGAGTGTGTCACTCAGAGTTAAATATGACTGCGATGTTGTATTGATTCATCCATTACATGGAAACATTTGCATATCTCCATTCGTGACTGAACCACATTTCTACAATCAAGTTCCAAGTAATATGAGAACAAAAAGGCTTTAAAGAAAGTCTTGCTGTGTCGTTACAGGGAACTCAATAATGAATGCAAATGACCTGTACTCAATGTGTTATCAGATTAGACACTTGCCTCCTGCATTTGTGAATTATTTCAAATCCAGACCTAAGGCTGAGTTTGCCATGTATTCTGGAGTTCACCTGTGATGCCTGCCTCAGAAGAAACACCGAGGCGTTAGTTGTCATAGAGCCTTGTCTTTCAACTCTGGGGCCTCCGGCCAGCCCACCTCCCCGAGGACACGGGTGTCAGACTGAGTCAGAGACACTCCTCTCACCTTAAACACCTGCTTTCAAATTCAGGGAGATCATAACTGGACTCCACAGCGCATGACAGGCTGGACGGTTACTTCTGGGTGCTGGATTATCATTCATTCCAGATCCGACTGTGTGTCGCAGTGTGTTAGACATTGCCCTTTCAGCTCATTGATCTGGGTCCAACCACAAGGTGCTCCATGGCGTCTTTTCTGCTCTGGCTCAAACACACCATAATGAACCCAGGTGTGACAGTGAATCAGAAATTGTTCTTTCATTCAATCATAGAATATTACAGCACAGAAGGAGGCCACTCGGCCCATCGTGCCAGTACCGGCTGTTCGCAAGAGCTATCCAATTAATCACACTCCCCGGCGCTTCCCCTTATGCCTGTAAGCATCTTCACTTCAAGCATTTATCCAATTCACTTTTGAAAGTTAATATTGAATCTGCTGCAACCCTCATTTTCGGCAGAGCATTGCAGATAATCATAACTCGCTGCATATTATTATTCTCCTCATGTCGCCTCTGCTTCTTTTGCCGATCTCCTTATATCTGTGTCCCCTGGTTACTGACTCTCCTGCCACTCGACACAGTCTCTCCTTATTCAGTCAATCACAATCCTTCATGATTTTGAGCACCTCCATTAAATCTCTCCTTAACCTTCACTGCTCTAAAGGAAACAAGCCCCGTTTCTTCAATCACTCCACATAACTGAAGTCCAGCATCCCTGAACCATTGCAGGAGGGACGGTGGGTGAAATTATATAAATGCTGCTATTGTAACTCGCTACCCGAGTTGTAATCCCTGTCCAAGGAACCCTGCTGTCACACAGCGATAAACGGTGGTCATTTGGTGCCAGGACAGACGATTAACACCAGTCCGAAGGGCGTGAGCCGATGACAGCATGTTACACGCTGTTCTCTTGCCTCTTGTCCCTTGAGTGAAATTCAGCCGGGATGGGTTACAGTGGGGTAAGAATCGGTATGTATTTTGCCGTTTTAATGATGAAACGGAAGTAAAACATACCGATTTATCAGTGGGATGGACTGTACCCAATCTGCGCAGGTATTGGTCCCACTGCTGAATTCATGGGGCCGATTTTTAGTCGCCACACAAAGCTCCTTGTATATTTTCATGAGGGGCAAGGATTTTGTCACTTTTCTAAAAATGCATTACAGTGTCGGCAGCTGCCACCAGGCCAGATTCATTCGAGATAACCATGTCTACATGCGGCCTAACCCCTGGGCCTTAAAAGGTGAGACTCCTGGAACACCCTATCCAATAGCGCTGTGAAAGCAGCTTCACCACACGGACTGCTGCGGTTCAAGTATAAAGCCCACCATCACCTTCTCAAGGGCAACCCGGTGTTCGCAATAAATGTGGCTATGTCAGCGAGGCACACATTCCATGAATGAATTAATAAGAACATGCTTGTCTTGTTTGACATCTGAGGCCAGGGTGCAGCATCAACCATTGTGTGAAGGTCGGTCCTGCTGGGCTCGCTTCGGATCTAAATCACAGAGATGGGAAGACATAGGAGTCACTCCCTGTTACAGCAGCTCCACAAACTGATGTGAATCCATGTTCCAGAGGTAAAGTGGAGGTTCTAATCCACTGTGACACCCCGCCCATGTAGAGCTACATTTAACCCCAATCCCTCAATGATAGGACAGCTTGTAACACACTTCGACCAACAGTCCCCGCAGACTGCCAAAGGGTCCAGGATGCGCAATGTCAATGGGCAGAGTGTCACTGTCACTGTTCCGGTGCAGGGATCGTTTGCTGTTGCTCAGTTAGCACCGGAAGGCCGACGCTATCCAATCTCTATCTTGCAAAGGGCAGAACATGGGTCCAATCATGACCTATTTAGCAGATTCACGCCTGAGTCACAGGGGCGTTCGGGTCGCCAAGAAACATGTCAGGGTATTTTATTAGCTGAACCTGGCACCCGCCTGAAATGAACTCAGGACTCAAGATTGAAATGCGGGTTTTGTATCGAAATGATGACCCATTTGTTAAACTAATTCAAACTACTCGGAACGTGCGCGACCTAAACTCCAGCTCTCGCTTCAGTCTCTCCTGCAAGCTAACAGGTAGGTGACGTTTGTCTCAACTTTCCTTAATATAGAGGGAAGGTCACTGATGAAGCAGCTGAAGATGGTTGGGCCCAGGACACTGCCCCGAGGAACTCCTGCAGCGATGTCCAAGAGACTCTCTCTTGTCGGAGATGTTCGTTTTCAGGCACTTGTGTGGCGTGACTGTTGTCCAGATCAGGCTACAGGTGGAAAATAAGAACATAGAAATAGCAATAGGTCATTCAGCTGCTCGAGCCTGCTCTACCATTCAATTAGATCATGGCTGATCTGTATCTTAACACCAACTACCCACCCTGGTCCCTTTACCATTAATACACTTACCTAACAAAAATCTATCAATCTCTGTTCCGAAATCTTTAATTGACCCCCAGCCTCAATAGTAGTTTTGTGGGGAGAGTTCCAGATTTACACTACCCTTTGTGTGAAGAAGTGCTTCCTGACATCAACACTGATGGCCTGGCTCTAATTTTATTGTTATCGACTCCCCCAGCAGAGGAAATAGTTTTTCCCTATCTTCTATAAATCTTATAGTCCTCTTGAACACCTCGATTAGATCACCCCTTAACCTGATATATTCACGAGAATACAATCCAAGCCAGTGCAACCTGTCCTCATAATAAAACTCTATTAGCCCTGGTTTCATTCTGGTGAATCTACGCTGCAATCTCTCCAAGGTGCGATGCCCAGAGCTGGATGCAGTGCTCCAGATGGGGTCTGACCAGAGCCATGCACAGCTGTAACATACCTTCAGATATGGCACCGTGGCTCAAGGCTAGCCTGCTGGCATCAGGTGTAACAGTCTGGACACCTTGCACCACTTGACACCCGCAACCAAATCCATCCCAGTGAGAGCTCGATGTCACAGAACTTTCGGAACTCTGTTGGTCCGCACAGACACAGAAACATGTGCAGAGAAAACTCGTTATCAGATTTCTATGGATAACATACATTTACACATCCCTGACTACATTTCGTGACAATGAAATGCACAAACAATTTCCTAATTCATTTGAGAAAAAGTGGGATTTGGCAAATATATTCCAAAAATAAGCAAGAATCGATAGGAACATAGTAACAGGAGAAGGCCATTCCGGCCCTCGAGCATGTACCACCGTTCAATTAGTTCATGGCTGACCTGTACCTCAATATTTATCCGCTTTCGATTAATATGCCTTGATAATGGAGCAAATTATTTTGGCACTGAATATCAACCCATCTCCCGGGGAGCAGGTTTGACATTGTGTCAGAATATATCCTTGTGGACAATGGATCTAATCCAATCAGAAGAGAGAACGGATCAGAGCGTGTTGGACTCGAGTCATCGTTGGCTTGTTCACAGATGTGATTCCCAGTAAAAAAGTAAACATTTTAAAGTTAATCGTTTTACATACAGACGGCAGCTTTTGACACGCTAGACCCCATGCGATTCCACCTCATTGTCTCAGTTGTATCTTGCTATGTCTTTGATGTGGTACCTTCCTGGCTGACCTGATTAACTTTATCACACCTCGGCAGATAAACAGTCAGGATGATTGAATTCAGTTGTCTGCAATTGTAAGTTACACAGGCATTGTTCTCTATCTATATATGCTTTGACGATTCTGTATCTCCTCACTTCACCCGACGAAGGAGTTTTAACTCCGAAAGCTTGTGATTTAAAATAAAACTGTTGGACTATAACCTGGTGTTGTGCAACCTCTCAACCTGGAATCAAAGCCAGTGCTGGAAGGGTAGGCTGTCCTTTCATCTATAAGAGTTAAATCAAATATAGCGCAGGTGGAGCTGGCAGTCAAAGTGTATTCAACACTGTCCTGTTACATTTTTCAACTGCATTCAGGCAGGTCCAGGGGGCTCGAGCTTCACATTCTCAAAGACCCATGGGAACAACATCATGGTCCGCAATGTTTCTCATCGTTTGACAGTTTATCTTTAAAACCTTGAGCCCTGGGGAATAATCCAAACCAGGGAGACCAGCTGTTAGTATATTTCATACAGTGTATCTTTAAAACTTTGAGCCCTGGGGAACAATCCACACCAGGGAGACCAGCTGTTAGTATATTTCAGACAATGTATCATTAAACCCTTGAGCCCTGGGGAACAATCCACTCCAGGGAGATCAGCTGTTAGTATATTGTAGACATTGTATCTTTAAACGCTTGAGCCCTGGGGACCAATCCACACCAGGGGGACCAGCTGTTAGTATATTTCAGACAGTGTATCTTTAAATCCTTGAGCCCTGGGGAACAATCCACACCAGGGAGACCAGCTGTTAGTATATTTCAGACAGTGTATCTTTAAACCCTTGAGCCCTGGGGAACAATCCACACCAGGGAGACCAGCTGTTAGTATATTATAGACGCTGCCTTTTTGTTTCTAGAGTAAGGTTAAACCTAACACACAAGGCATTACTGGGTGATGGCGTCTTAAGTACTACACTTCTATATCTAAAAGCTCAACAGCAGCCATTTCAATTCTGGGACATGTGGCCTAGTGCAGCCATGGGGAGATGGGATCTCCGAGTGTGTTACACACCGTCCTTTCATTTGCGGCACTAAGCCTCAAATCCAGATCAGGGGTGTCGCCGTGTGTCGGATATTGCCATTTTGCCTCTGGATCCTTAATCAAACAGTTCTGAAGGCAGCAGGTGTCAAAATGCATGCACCCTGGATTCAGATCCAGCCGTGGACAGTTCTGTGTCACAGAGTCATAACGGCACAGAATAAGGCGATTCTGTCCATCGAGTCCGTGCCGGTTCTCTGTGGAGCAATCCAGTCAGTCCCATTCCCCCGCTCTATCCCCGTAGCCCTGCAAGTTTATGTCCCTCAAGTGCCTATCCAGTCTCCCCTTGAAAACATTGAGCGTCTCCGCTTCCACCAATTCCGTCAGCAGCGATTTCCAGCTCCTCACCACTCGCTGCGTAAAAATATTTTTCCTCAGAATCCCCTGTATCTCTTGCCAAAAACCATAATTCTGTGTCCCCGAGTCCTTGTACCATCGACTAATGGGAACAGCAGCCTTTCCCTTTCTAGCCTATCCTAAGTCCTTTGCTCTAATGAAAACAAGTCCAGCTTTTCCAACCTGTACTTGTAGCTAAGATCTCCCATCTCCGGAACCATTCCAGCGCATATGAAGGAAAGGGAGGATGGGGAATCGGAGTGTGATGGTCAGTGCTCTCTGTAATCTGAGAATGGGCTCCAAATTAAGTCTATGGACCTGATATTCCAGTTAGTTGCATTCTGTCATTTTACCTATCGAATTAGGGTTTCACGAGTAGAATTTGCCTGGTATCATTTTTATTCTGTCATCCGATTTTCTCTGCCGAAAAGAACTTGTGTGTGGATGTCACATCAGGACAAGACCGAAGGGACTGTAATGATTCCCTTAGTGAAATTTTGTCCAATAATAAAAGCCTGGCATCACCCCTCAGGAGAGATACCAGATGGAGCACAGTGCCCCAGGCAGAAGCATTAGGTTCAGGTGCGAGAGGGAGGAAAGGGGAAACTGAGCTGAATTGAAGCGCTCGACTGTGTCACTCAGACAGTTAAATGTGACTGCGATGTTGTATTGATTCATCCATCACATGGAAACATTTGCATATCTCCATTCGTGAATGAACCACATTTCTACAATCAAGTTCCAAGTGATATGACAACAAAGAGGCTTTAAAGAAAGTCTTGCTGTGTCGTTACAGGGAACTCAATAATGAATACAAATGACCTTTACTCAATGTGTTATCAGATTAGACACTTGCCTCTTGCATTTGTGAATTATTTCAAATCCAGACCTAAGGCTGAGTTTGCCATGTATTCTGGAGTTCACCTGTGATGGCTGCCTCAGAAGAAACACCGAGGCGTTAGTTGTCATAGAGCCTTAGACATTGTCTTTCAACTCTGGGGCCTCCGGCCAGCCCACCTCCCCGAGGACACGGGTGTCAGACTGAGTCAGAGACACTCCTTTCACCTTAAACACCTGCTTTCAAATTCAGGGAGATCAAAACTTGACTCCACAGCGCTTGACAGGCTGGACGGTTACCTCTGGGTGCTGGGTTCTCAATCATTCCAGGTCCGACTGTGTGTCGCAGTGTGTCAGACATTGCCCTTTCAGCTCATTGATCTGGGTCCAACCACAAGGTGCTCCATGGCGTCTTTTCTGCTGTGGCTCAAACACACCACAATGAACTCAGGTGTGACAGTGAATCAGAAATTGTTCTTTTATTCAATCATAGAATCTTACAGCACAGAAGGAGGCCACTCGGCCCATCGTGCCTGTACCGGCTCTTTGCAAGAGCTGTCCAATTAATCACACTCCCCGGCGCTTCCCCATATGCCTGTAAACATCTCCACTTCAAGCATTAATCCAATTCACTTTTGAAAGTTAATATTGAATCTGCTGCAAACCTCATTTTCGGCCGAGCATTGCAGATAATCATAACTCGCTGCATATTATTATTCTCCTCATGTCGCCTCTGCTTCTTTTGCCAATCTCCTTATATCTGTGTCCCCTGGTTACTGACTCTCCTGCCACTCGACACAGTTTCTCCTTATTCACTCAATCACAATCCTTCATGATTTTGAGCACCTCCATTTAATCTCTCCTTAACCTTCACTTTTCTAAAGAAAACAAGCCCCGTTTCTTCAATCACTCCACATAACTGAAGTCCAGCATCCCTGAACCATTGCAGGAGGGACGGATGGTGAAATGATATAAATGCTGCTATTGTAACTCGCTACCCGAGTTGTAATCCCTGTCCAAGGAACCCTGCTGTCACACAGCAATAAACGGTGGTCATTTGGTGCCAGGACAGACGATTCACAGCAGTCCGAAGGGCGTGAGCCGATGACAGCATGTTTCACGCTGTTCTCTTGCCTCTTGTCCCTTGAGTGAAATTCAGCCGGGATGGGTTACAGTGGGGTAGGAATCGGTATGTATTTTGCCGTTTTAATGATGAAAGAGACGTAAAGCATACCAATTTATCAATGGGACGGTCTGTACCCAATCTGCGCAGGTATTGGTCCCACTGCTGAATTCATGGGCCGATTTTTTGTCGCCCCACAAAGCTCCTTGTATATTTTCATGAGGGGGTAGTTTTTTGTGCCTTTCGTAAAACTCCTTAACAATGTCGGCAGTTGCCGCCAGGCCAGATTCTTTCGAGATAACCATGTCTACATGCGGCCTAACCCCTGGGCCTTAAAAGGTGAGACTCCTGGAACACCCTATCTAATAGCGCTGTGGAAGCACCTTCACCACACGGACTGCTGCGGTTCAAGTATAAAGCCCACCATCACCTTCTCAAGGGTAACTCGGTGTTCGCAATAAATGTGGCTTTGTCAGCGAGGCACACATCCCGTGTCTGAATTAATAAGAACACGCTTGTCTTGTTTCACATCTGAGGCAAGGGTGCTGTATCAACCATTGTGTGAAGGTCGGTCCTGCTGGGCTGGCTTCGGAGCTAAATCACAGAGATGGGAAGACATAGGAGTCACTCCCTGTTACAGCAGCTCCACAACCTGATGTGAATCCATGTTCCAGAGGTAAAGTGGAGGTTCCAATGCACTGTCACACCCCGCCCATCTAGAGCTACATTTAACCCCAGTCCCTCAATGATAGGACAGCTTGTAACACACTTCGACCAACAGACCCGCAGACTGCCAAAGGGTCCAGGATGCGCAATGTCAATGGGCAGAGTGTCACTGTCACTGTTCCGCTGCAGGGATCGTTTGCTGTTGCTCAGTTAGCACCGGAAGGCCGACGCTATCCAATCTCTATCTTGCAAAGGGCAGAAAATGGTTCCAATCATGACCTATTTAGCAGATTCACGCCTGAGTCACAGGTGCGTTCGGGTCGCCAAGAAACATGTCAGGGTATTTTATTAGCTGAACCTGGCACCCGCCTGAAATGAACTCAGGACTCAAGATTGAAATGCGGGTTTTGTATCGAAATGATGACCCATTTGTTAAACTAATTCAAACTACTCGGAACGTCCGCGACCTAAACTCCAGCTCTCGCTTCAGGCTCTCCTGCAAGCTAACAGGTAGGTGACGTTTGTCTCAACTTACCTTAATATAGAGGGAAGGTCATTGATGAAGCAGCTGAAGATGGTTGGGCCCAGGACACTGCCCGAGGAACTCCTGCAGCGATGTCCACGTGACTCTCTCTTGTCGGCGATGTTCGTTTTCAGGCACTTGTGTGGCGTGAATGTTGTCCAGATCTGGCTACTGGCGGAAAATAAAGACATAGAATTAGCAATAGGTCATTCATGTGCTCGAGCCTGCTCTACCATTCAATTAGATCATGGCTGATCTGTATCTTAACACCAACTACCCACCCTGGTCCCTTTACCATTAATACACTTGCCTAACAAATATCTATCAATCTCTTTTTCGTAATCTTTAATTGACCCCCAGGCTCAATAGTTGTTTGTGGGGAGAGTTCCAGATTTACACTACCCTTTGTGTGAAGAAGTGCTTCCTGACATCAACACTGAATGGCCTGGCTCTAATTTTATTGTTATCGACTCCCCCAGCAGAGGAAATAGTTTTTCCCTATCTTCTATGAATCTTATAGTCCTCTTAAACACCTCGATTAGATCACCCCTTAACCTGGTATATTCACAGGAATACTATCCAAGCCTGTGCAACCTGTCCTCATAATATAACTCTTTTACCCCCGGTTTCATTCTGGTGAATCTACGCTGCAATCTCTCCAAGGTGCGATGCCCAGAGCTGGATGCAGTGCTCCAGATGGGTTCTGACCAGAGCTCTGTACAGCTGTAACATGCCTTCAGATATGGCTCAAGGTTAGCCTGCTGGCATCAGGTGTAACAGTCTGGGCACCTTGCACCACTTGACACCCGGAACCAAATCCATCCCAGTGAGAGCTCGATGTCACAGAACTTTCGGAACTCTGTTGGTCCGCACAGACACAGAAACATGTGCAGAGAAAACTCGTTATCAGATGTCTATGGAAAACATACATTTACACATCCCTGACTACATTCCTGACAATGAAATGCATAAACAATTTCCAATTCATTTGAGAAAAAGTGGGATTTGGGAAATATATTCCAACAATAAGCAAGAATCGATAGGAACATGGGAACAGGAGAAGGCCATTCCACCCCTCCAGCATTTTCCACCATTCAATTAGATCATGGCTGACCTGTACCTCAATATTTATCCGCTTTCCATTAATATCCCTTGATAAGGGAGCAAATTATTTTGGCACTGAATATCAACCCATCTCCCGGGGAGCAGGTTTGACATTGTGTCAGGATATATCCTTGTGGACAATGGATCTAATCCAATCAGAAGAGAGAACGGATCAGAGCGTGTTGTACTCAGTGCCTTTCCTCTGGAACCTGGAATCAAAGCCAATGTTGGAAGGTTAGGCTGTCGTGAGTTATCCGCTGTCCTTTCATCTATAAGAGGAACAATCAAATATAGCGCAGGGGGAGTGGGCAGTCACTGTGCATTCAACAATGTCCTGTTACATTTTGCAACTGCATTTACGCAGGTCCAGATTCTCATTCTCAAAGACCCAAGGGAACAACATCCTGGTCCGCAATGTTTCTCATCGTTTGACAGTTTTTCTTTAAAACCTTGAGCCCTGGGGAAGAATCCACACCAGTGAGACCAGCTGTTAGTATATTATAGACAGTGTATCTTAAAACCCTTGAGCCCTGGGGAACAATCCACACCAGGGAGACCAGCTGTTATTATATTTCAGACAGTGTCTATTTAAACCCTTGAGCCCTGGGGAACAATCCACACCAGGGAGACAAGCTGTTAGTATATTTCAGACAGTGTATCTTTAAACCCTTGAGCCCTGGGGAACAATCCACACCAGGGAGACCAGCTGTTAGTATATTTCAGACAGTGTATCTTTAAACCCTTGAGCCCTGGGGAACAATCCAAACCAGGGAGACAAACTGTTAGTATATTTCAGACAGTGTATCTTTAAACCCTTGAGCCCTGGGGAACAATCCACACCAGGGAGACCAGCTGTTAGTATATTATAGACAGTGTATCTTTAAACCATTGAGCACTGCGGCACAATCCACACCAGGGTGACCAGCAGTTAGGGGCCGTGTAGGCTGATTCTGCTCCTATTTCGTGAGTCCAATTCTGTTCGGTTCAGAGATGGTTCTGTGATAGTAGATTAGTGTTTAGGATCAGATCAGCCATGATTTTATTTCAGACAGTTTTGGGTAGAAATTAGGTCGCGCCCCATTCGGGGCGCAAATATCATCCGAGCGCAAATATTAGCGCCTGGCGCTAATTATCGGCACTGACAGGAAACTTCACTTTTACCGCCCCGGGAGGTGAGTGGAGCGCTAAATTAGGCGCTGCACACCTCTCTTAAGGCGCAAAGGCCTAGGAGTGAGGCGCTACCTCAGCGCACGAGCGCAGCGCAGCTGCTGCCAGTTAGCGAGGGAACACAGACACACTGGCGCCGGACACTTCTTAAAGCGGGGGGGGGGGGGGGGGGGCACTTGCTCCCCAGCCACACCCTGCTCATTGCAGCCTTGAATCTCAGCCTGGAGAGACCTGTAATCCATTTTGCTGCCAAGCATGGAGAGGGTGAGAGAACGCGCTCATCGCTTCACCGAGCGGGCCTTGGATGCTCTGGTTGACGCAGTGGAGCGCAGACGATGCATGCTGTTCCCGGAGAGTGGCAGGAGGCCTTTGCCACGCGAGTTCAGAAGAGTGTGGAGGGAGGTGGCTCAGAGCGTCTCCTCCAGGAGCATGGTGCCCAGGACCCATGTTCATTGCCGCAAAAAGTTCAACGACCTCACTCGGGTCGTCAGGGTGAGTGGCTTTTTCACAATACCTCTCCATCCCTCCATCTCAACCTCACTCTATGGCCAGAGGATCTTAAAACCCCAATGCACAACACTCATGCAACACCTATGGCCCTTTCATCAAACACACACACACATTCCACACTTTGCATACAGTAAGGGCTATTCAGCTATGGGAGGCACATCAGGCAAGACCATGGCTGCATATTGTAAGGGCTATTCACCTATGGGAGGCACATCAGGCAAGACCATGGCTGTATATTTACTCAGATGCTGTCCTTTTTCTTGCAGGCTAAGCTGGCTCATAATCGGAGACAGCAGCAACGGACGGGTGGAGGGCGGCTTCAGCTCCAACCCCTCAGCGATCTGGAGGAGCGCGTCCACAGGATTGTGGCAAGCCGGGTGATCGGTCCCGTCGCCACTGGGGACGCCGACCCCGTTGTGGACAGCAATGGTAAGGTCATCACCTTTTTGTCCTCTGTCCTTCCACTTGTCCCTCACAATACCAGCCTTTGACACTTTCAATCCCACTTGCTAACTCGCTGCACTTATTCCTCCCTTACTGCCACCCTGTCCTCACGCTAAAGCCACTCTTGTACCTCCCTGCTTTCAGATGGTGATTCACCAGCTGAGGAGACGGGCCCTGAAGCTGCCACTGGGAGTGATGTTGCAGCTGAGGAGGAAGAGGAAGCCGGAGCATCAGTGCCACCCTCTCCCGAGGAAGCCCATGGCCACACTGGGAACACGCCTTCCCCGGAGGGGAGCAGGGGGGAAGGGGCTGATGATGGTGAAGCTCCAGGACCCAGCGGGCTGCAGCAACGCCATGGGGGGGGGAGGGAAGAACGGGAGCCTTCTCCCCAGAGGGAGAGTATGCCAAACACTCCTACTGCAATGGACGCAGAGGAGGAGCGGCTGATTGCAGAAATGAACAGCCAGGCGGTGGGCATGCACACTGAGCTCAAGGGTGCAGTGGGAAGGGTGCCCGAATGCATTGAGGCACTGGCAAGGAGTGTGCATCACTTCGCTGTAGCACAGGCGGATGCCACACTAAAGCTTAGTGCTGCAATTCAGTCACTGGCTGCCAGGAACCCATCTGAGACTGCTCTCATGCAGACTCAGATTGAGGCCACGCGAGCACTGACTGCTGCCATCCTCGATGGTTCGTGCACATGTCCCCGGGGCTGTCACCGCGCCGCAGCAGGCCAGCAATCTGTTCTCCGGCAAATTGCTCCGGATGCTGAAGTGCTGCCCCGTGGGAGTGCCAGTGTGTCGGGCGAGCAGGGAGTTGCTGTCCTCTCTCACGATGACAGCATTCCTGCTGCCAACACTGTCACTTCTCCACTGCACTTCCCACCGCCTGTAGGACAGACTGCTGCCGCCCATGCAGAGTTGGTGCAGTCTGCTGCCGGGCCCTCCAGGCCCAGAAGTGGTCGAGGCCGTCCTTCAGGGGCATCTGCAGTGTCAGGGTCTGACGAGCAGCAGCCTTCCACCAGCCTTGCTGCAGCCACTGAGGTCCCATTACGGAGGAGCAGTAGGGTTAGAAGGGGGGAAGTGCGCAAGGGAAGGAGATCACCCTCGAAGGGCAAAAAGTAGGAGGTGTGCCAAAATGCTGGTCATTTTTTTATTAAAGGCCGAGGTTCATGGCCCAACTTTTGTTTAGTGTTTTGGACATTATCTCCAGGTTGTGAGAACCAGTTATGTTATTGACTGTTTTTTTGTGTTTATTTCTATGAGTTTGTCATGAGGAATTGACACACACAGAGTTTGTAAAATAAATAAGTTTCTGTATTCAAAATATACATGGCTGGTGGTTGGAATTATTGGTGCCTTGGCCGGCTTAGGGGTTGCGTGCTGGGTTGATTCGTGTTTGTAGCAATGGCAGGGGCCCTAGAAGCGGCTTGCTATTAG
Organism: Squalus acanthias; assembly: GCA_030390025.1. Lineage (NCBI taxonomy): Eukaryota > Metazoa > Chordata > Chondrichthyes > Squaliformes > Squalidae > Squalus > Squalus acanthias. The sequence continues at coordinate 214,915 of JASTWF010000430.1, forward strand.
TCGTTGACGGACGGCCCTTGCAGTTTGACCATTGTGGGCCGCCCTCCTGCCTTGGTGCTGCTGATGATCATCGTCCTCGTCCTGTTCCTCCTCTTCCTCCTCCTCCTCTGGTGGTGCTACAAGGCCTGGTGGCATTGGCTGGGTCCTGAGGATTGCCATGTTGTGCAACATGCAGCACACGACTACGAAGTTCGAAACTTGCTCAGGCGAGTACTGCAGGGCTCCTCCGGAATGGTCCAGACAGCGGAACCGTTGTTTCAGCACGCCGATTGTGCGCTCAATAATGTTCCTGGTTGCTTGATGGCTTTCCTGGTACCGCAGCTCAGCAGGGGTGTTTGGCGCACGGAGCGGTGTCATCAGCCAGGTGCTCAATGCGTACCCCTTGTCCCCCAGAAGCCAACCAACTGGCTGATGCGGTGCCTCGAAAAGTTCTGCCACAGTAGTCTGGCGCAGATGAAAGCATCGTGGCAGCTGCCCGGATAGTGGGCATTGACAGCGAGAATCACCTGTCTGTGGTCACAGACCAACTGCACATTCAAGGAATGGAACCCCTTTCTGTTCCTGAATTCCTCTGCATTCTCTCGCGGAGCACGCAAAGCCACATGCGTGCAGTCAATGGCGCCCTGCACCATGGGGAAGCCCGCTACCCTCGCAAAGCCCATAGCACAGTCATGCTGCTTGTCTGGGGTCATAGGGAAAGAGATGAAGTCTCGTCTCCTTCTGAAGAGGGCATTGGTGACCTGCCGGATGCAGCGATGCACCACAAACTGGGAGATATTGGCGAGGTCCCCAAAAGCAGCTTGGAATGAGCCAGTGGCGTAGAAGTTCAAAGCCACTGTGACGTTCACTGCCACCGACAGAGACGTCCTGGACCTCAGCTGAGGCTGCAGATCTGGCTGCAGCAGGTGGCAGAGCTCAGTGACCACCTCCTTGCTAAATCGCAGCCTTCGCAAACACAGCTCCTCGGACATATGGATGTAGGAGAGCTGTTCACGATATACCCTGGGAGGGTAAGCTCTCCTGTACATGCGCCTGATGGCCCTCCTCCGTCTGGCCATCATTGCCACTCTCTGTCTGCGTCTCACTATCCTCCGATTCAGCTGGAGCAGGACGACGCCCCCAATCATTGCAGCCCCCATATTCTCTTTGCCAGAAAAGTAATGAGGTACAGCAACTAAAGTAGCAACAAAGTTAGGATGAACTAGGCCAAACTACCTCACAAAGCGTTGAGTCAATGTAGAAGTCTCTCTCTCTCTCTCTCCGAATCTCTCTCTCTCTCTCAGAACGAGTGGTGCATAAATGTCGACCACAGAAAAAGACAGGAAGAGGGCCCCTTTAAATAGCGCCCCCCCCCAGCCCAACACCGATTGATAACGTTCCAGTCTTCCGGTCGTTGGAAGCGCCAGGCGGTAAGGCAGGGGGCGCCACTCAATTTCCGCTCCGGGGCGCCCCAAGGGCGTTGCACCATGGAATGACGTCACAATCTGCGCGCGCAGGTGGTTGCAGCGGTAAGTTTTAGCGCAGCCGCACAATCTCAAGTTAAATTCTCGAGCGGCGCAAACAGCGCTGCGCCCGGGCGTTAGCGGCTTAACGCCCCATTAGCGCCCTCTTAAGGCGCTAACGGGAGGCGCAACCAAGTGAATTTTTACCCCTTTGTTTCTGTCTTCACGGAGGAAGACACAAAACACCTCCCAGAAATGCGAGAAAAGCAAGGGTGTGATGAGAATGAAGAACTTGAAGAAATTATTAGTAAAAAAACAGTACTAGCAAAATTAATGGGATCAAAAGTCGATAAATCTCAAGGACCGGATGACCGACATCCTAGGGTTTTGAAAGAGGTGGCCATTGGGATAGTAGATGCATCTTTGAGGATGTAACTATTGGAGTAGACAAAGGGGAACCGGTAGATGTGATGCATTTGGATTTTCAGAAGGTGTGTAGAGCCGAAAGATGTAGGTGAGGTTTTAAATGAATATTTTGCATCTGTGTTCACTATGGAGAAGGACGATGTAGGCATAGAAATTAGGCAGGGGGATTGTGATATACTTGAACAAATTAATATTGAGAGGGAGGAGGTACTAACGGTTTTAGCGAGCTTAAAAGTGCATAAATCTCCAGGCCCTGACGGGGTATATCCCAGGCTGCTGTGTGAGGCAAGGAAGGAGATTGCAGGGGCTCTGACACAAATTTTTAGAACCTCTCTGGCCACAGGGGAGGTGCCAGAGGACTGGAGAACAGTTAACATAGTACCAATGTTCAAGAAGGGTAGTAGGGATAAACCAGGGAATTATAGGCCAGTGAGCCAAACATCAGTGGTAGGGAAATTATTGGAAAAAATTCTGAGGGACAGAATCAGTCTCCACTTGGAGAGGCAGGGATTAATCAGGGATAGTCAGCATGGCTTTGTCAGGGGGAGATCATGTCTGACCAATTTGATTGAATTTTTGGAGGGGGTGACTAGGTGTGTGGATGAGAGTAGTGCAGTTGATGTAGTCTACATGGACTTCAGTAAGGCTTTTGACAAAATCCCGCATGGGAGACTGGTCAAGAAGATAAGAGCCCGTGGGATCCAGGGCAATTTGGCACATTGGATCCAAAATCGGCTTAGTGGCAGGAGGCAGAGGGTGATGGTCGAAGATTGTTTTCGTGACTGGAAGCCTGTGTCCAGTGGTGTACCGCAGGGATCGGTGCTGGGTCCTTTGCTGTTTGTAGTGTACATTAATGATTTAGATATGAATGTAGGAGGTATGATCAGTAAGTTTGCAGATGACACGACAATTGGTGGAGTGGGAAATAGCGAGGAGTGAAGCCTCAGGCTACAGGGAGATATAGACGGGTTAGTCAGATGGGCAGAACAGTGGCAAATGGAATTTAACCCTGAAAAGTGTGAGGTGATGCATTTTGGGAGGACTAACAAGTCAAGGGAATACACAATGAATGGTAGGACCCTAGGAAGGACAGAGGATCAGAGGGTGGTTGGAATCTGGAACACACTGCCTGAAAGGGCGGTAGAGGCAGGAACCCTCAACATTCAAGAAGCATTTGGATGCGCACTTGCAACGCCATAGCGTACAAGGCTACGGACCAAGTGCTGGAAAATGGGATTAGAATAGACAGGGCTTGAAGGCCGGTCGGACACGATCGGCCGAAGGGCCTCTTTCTGCACTGTATAACTCTATGACTCTAAGGTCCCACACAAGAGGTTGGTGAACAAAATTAGGGCACATGGAATTGGGGTTAATATTCTAGCATGGATTGAGAATTCGTTAACAGACAGAAAACAAAGTGTAGGGAATAAACGTTTTTTTTCAGGATGGCAGGCTGTGACTAGTGTGGTACCGCAAGGATCGGTGCTTGGGCCCCAGCTATTCACAATCTATATCAATGATTTGGATGAGGGGACTAAATGTAACATTTCCAAATTTGCTGATGATACAAAGCTAGGTGGCAGTGTCAGTTTCGAAGAGGATGTGAAGAGGCTTCAAGGGGATCTCGACAGCCTCAGTGAGTGGGCGAGAACATGGCAGATGGAATATAACGTGGATAAATGTGAAGTTATCCACTTTGGTAGAAAAAACAGAGAGGCAGAGTATTTCCTAACTGGTGAAAGATTGGGGAATGCAGATGCTCAAAGGGAACTGGGTGTTCTTGTACATGAGTCACTGAAAGTGAATGTGCAGGTGCAGCAAGCCATTGGGAAGGCAAATGGTATGCTGGCCTTCATTAAAAGAGTATTTGAGTACAGGAGTAAAGAAGTCTTACTCCAATTATATAGGGCCTTGGTGAGACCACACCTGGAGTACTGTGTACAATTTTGGTCTCATTACCTAAGGAAGGATATAATTGCTATAGAGGGAGTGCAACGAAGGTTCACGAGATTGATTCCTGGGATGGCGGGACTGTCGCATGAGAAGAGATTGAGTAAACTAGGCCTGTATTCTCTTGAATTCAGAAGAATGAGAGGGGATCTCATTGAAGCATACAAAATTATTACAGGGCTTGATATGGTGGATGCTGGGAGGATGTTTCCCCTTGGCTGGGGAGTCTAGAACCAGGGGCCACAGCCTCAGGATAAAGGGTAGGCCATTCAGGACTGAGATGAGAAGACATTTCTTCACATAGAGGGTGGTGAATCTTTGAATTCTTTACCCCAGAGGGCTGTGGAGGCTCAGTCATTGGGTATATTCAAAACAGAAGTCGATAGATTTCTGACTAGTAAGGGCATCAAGGGATATGGCGATGGGGCCGGTGAATGGAATTGAGGCAGAAGATCAGCCATGATCTCATTGAACGGCAGAGCAGGCTCGAAGGGCCGAATGGCCTACTCCTGCTCCTATTTCTTATGTTCTTATGCCGAGCACAAAGGAAGATGGTTGTGGTGATTGCAGGTCAATCATCTCAGCTCCAGGACATCGCTGCAGGAGTTCCTCAGGGCAGTGTCCTCGGCCCAACCATCTTCAGCGGCTTCATCAATGACCTTCCCTCCAACATCAGGTCAGAAATGGGGGTGTTCGCTTCTGACTGCAGTGTCCAGCGCCACTCAACTCCTCAGATAATGAAGCAGTCCATGCCGGCATGCAGCAAGACCTGGACGACGTTCAGGCTTGGGCTGACAAGTGGCAGGTAACATTTGCTCCACTCAAATGCCAGGCAATGATTATCTCCAACATGCGGGAGTCCAACCACCTCCCCTGGACATTCAATGTCATTACCAACGCCGAATCCACCACCATCAATATGCTGCGGATCACCATTGAACAGAAACTTCACTGGACTACCCACATAAATACTGTGGCAACTAGAGCAGGTCAGAGGCTGGGTATTCTGCGGCGAGTGTCTCACCTCCTGACTCACCAGAGACTTCCCAACATCTGCAAGGCACAAGTAAGGAGTGTGATGGAATACTCTCCACTTGACTGGATGAGTACAGCTCAAACAACACTCAAGAAGATCGACACCATCCAGGAGAAATCAGCTCGCTTGATTGGCACCCCATCCACCACCTTCAACATTCACTCCCTCCATCACCGGCGCACCTTTGCTGCAAGATGCACTGCACCAACTTGTCAAGGCTTCTTCGGCAGCACCTCCCAAACCCGCGACCTCTTCCACCTAGAAGGACAAGGGCAGCAGGCGCATGGGAACACCACCACCTCTAAGTACCCCTCCAATACATACACCAGCCTGACTTGGGAAGTATATCATCGCTCCTTCATCGTCGCTGGGTCAAAATCCTGGAACTCCCTCCCCACCAGCACTGGGGGAGTACCATCACCACACGGACTGCAGCGTTTCAAGAAGGCGGCTCACCACTACTTTCTCAAGGGCAATTAGGGATGGGCAATAAATGCAGGCCTTGCCAGCGACGCCCACATTCCATAAAGAAATTTAAAAAAAGCAGCAAACGCCTTCGCTTTGCTGCTGATCGCAAATTTCAGGCTATTAAAATATATTTTTTAATGATTTAAACATTCCCAAACATTTAAAATGATTTTAGGTTATTTTTGGCCCCTTTAAAATTGTTTAGAGGGAAGTGGCAGTAGGAATTGTGGATGCTTTGGTAATAATTTTCCCAAACTCACTGAACTCAGCAAAGGTCCCGGCAGATTGGAAAACTGCTAATGTAACACCCTTATTTAAAAAGGGTTGTAGGCAGAAGGCTGGAAAGTACAGACCAGTTAGCCTAACATCTGTGGTGGGTAAAATTTTGGAGTCTTTTATTAAGGAGACAGTAGCGGAACATTTAGATAAACATGATTTAATAGGACAAAGTCAGCATGGCTTTATGAAGGGGAAGTCATGTCTGACAAATTTGCTCGAGTTCTTTGAGGACATAACGTACAGGGTGGATAAAGGGGAACCAGTGGATGTAGTGTATTTAGACTTCCAGAAGGCATTCGACAAGGTGCCACATAAAAGATTATTACTCAAGATAAAAAATCACTGGATTGGGGGTAATATTCTGGCATGGGTGGAGGATTGGTTATCGAACAGGAAGCAGAGAGTTGGGATAAATGGTTCATTCTCGGACTGGCAACCAGTAGCCAGTGGTGTTCCGCAGGGGTTGGTGCTGGGTCCCCAACTCTTTACAATCTATATTAACGATTTGGAGGAATGGACCGAGTGTAACATATCAAAGTTTGCAGATGATACAAAGATGGGAGGAAAAGTAGAGAGTGAGGAGGATATAAAAAACTTACAAGGGGATATAGACAGGCTGGGTGAGTGGGCAGAGATTTGGCAGATGCAATACAATATTGGAAAATGTGAGGTTATGCACTTTGGCAGGAAAAATCAGAGAGCAAGTTATTATCTTAATGGCGAGAAACTGGAAAGTACTGCAGTACAAAGGGATCTGGGGGTCTTGGTGCAAGAAAATCAAAAAGTTAGTATGCAGGTGCAGCAGGTGATCAAGAAAGCCAATGTTGGCTTTTATTGCTAGGGGGATAGAATATAAAAACAGGGAGGTATTGCTGCAGTTGTATAGGGTATTGGTGAGACCGCACCTGGAGTACTGCATACAGTTTTGGTGTCCATACTAAAGAAAAGACATACTTGCTCTCGAGGCAGTACAAAGAAGGTTCACTCGGTTAATTCCGGGGATGAGGGGGTGGACATACGAGGAGAGGTTGAGTAGATTGGGATTCTACTCATTGGAGTTCAGAAGAATGAGAGGCGATCTTATTGAAACATAAAAGATTGTGAAGGGGCTTGATCGGGTGGATGCGGTAAGGATGTTCCCAAGGATGGGTGAAACTAGAACTAGGGGACATAATCTTAGAATAAGGGGCTGCTCTTTCAAAACTGAGATGAGGAGACACTTCTTCACTCAGAGGGTAGTGGGTCTGTGGAATTTGCTACCCCAGGAAGCTGTGGAAGCTACATCATTAAATAAATTTAAAACAGAAATAGACAGTTTCCTAGAAGTAAAGGGAATCAGGGGTTACGGGGAGCGGGCTGGAAATTGGACGTGAGTTTGAGTTCGGATCGGTCGAGTACCTGTGGGTGGCGGAGCGGGCCCAGGGGCTGAGTGGCCTGGTCCTGCTCCTACTCCTTGTGTTCTTCAGAGTAGAGGTTGGATCAGATCAGCCATGATCTCATTGAATGGCGGAGCAGGCTCGAGGGGCCGATTGGACTTCTCCTGCTCCTATTTCTTATGTTCTTAACATTATTATTTTCAAAAAATTAAATTTTTTATAAATGTTTAACTAAATTGTATTTTAATTGATTCTAGAACATGTGATGATTTTTTTATTTTAATGTTGTGAAAAATTTTACTTTTTTTTAGCGGAATCCTATTGTGCATATGGCGATTGCGGATATAAATGAATTCCCATTTGCATCTTCAGAATCCCCTTTGTGATTAGTTGAGCTGTCCCACGTGATCCCAGGGATTCGAGCGACCGCATGCCCCCTGGGATACTTGGGCCATTACGCAGGCCCACGACTGGAAGAGTCTGAAGCTCCGGTGGCACCATGTAGGTGCGCAGTTTTGTTGCGGTTCTCAGGAATTCGGCCGCGGCAAGCCTCCCCTCCAATCGCAATTTACAGGCTAATGTTTATTTAAACCATTACGCTGTTAAAGGCAAGTCCTAGGCCTGCTTTTACCAGGCATAAGAGTTTCATGAGCATTCGCTCGCCAACTCTATGCCAACAAATGTCCATTTCTAACAGATGGGTACGATCTGTCAAGCAAAATGTTGGAGATCGTAAGTTCTGGATTTTCGTGAATGCAAATAACTGGGCCATTGTCTTTTCCTCACATACCTCCAAGGATTAATGTTCCACTGTGTGAACATCTGTAAATCTTCTGTGCAGAAAATGTAACAGTGCATCAGGATCCTGCCAGGTGTGTATGGGGTTTCAGTGTATCGGGTTCCTGACAGGTGTGTATCTGGTTTCACAGTGTATCAGGATCCTGTCAGGTGTGTATGGGGTTTCAAAGTGTTTCAGGATCCTGCCAGGTGCGTATGGGGTTTTCACAGCGTATCAGGATCCTGCCTGGTGTGTATGGGGTTTCACAGTGTATCAGGATCCTGCCAGGTGTGTATGGGGTTTCACAGTGTATCAGGAGCCTGCCAGGTGTGTATGGGGTTTCAGTGTATCAGGATTCTGCCAGGTGTGTATGGGGTTTCACAGTGTATCGGGATGATGTCAGGTTATGTATGGGGTTTCACAGTGTATCGGGATCCTGTCAGGTTATGTATGGGGTTTCACAGTGCATCAGCATCCTGCCAGTTGTGTATGGGGTTTCACAGGGTATCAGGATCCTGCCAGGTGTGTATGGGGTTTCACAGTGTATCAGGATCATGCCAGGTGTGTATGGGTTCTCACAGTGTATCAGGATCCTGCCAGGTGTGTATGGGGTTTCACAGTGTATCAGGATCCTGCCAGGTGTGTGTGGGGTTTCAGAGTATCAGAATACTGCCAGGTGTGTATGGGGTTTCACAGTGCATCAGGATCCTGCCAGGTGTGTATGGGGTTCCACAGTGTCTCAGGACCTTCCAGGTGTGTATGGGGTGTCTCAGTGTATCAGGATTCTGCCAGGTGTTTATGGGGTTTCACAGTGTATCGGGATCCTGCCAGGAGTGTATGTGGTTTCACAGTGTATCAGGATCCTGCCAGGTGTGTATGGGGTTTCAGTGTATCAGGATTCTGCCAGGTGTGTATGGGGTTTCACAGTGTATCAGGATCCTGCCAGGAGTGTATGGGGTTTCAGTGTATCAGGATTCTGCCAGGTGTGTATGGGGTTTCACAGTGTATCAGGATCCTGCCAGGAGTTTATGGGGTTTCACAGTGTATCAGGATCCTGCCAGGTGTGTATGTGGTTTCACAGTGTATCAGGATCCTGCCAGGAGTTTATGGGGTTTCACAGTGTATCAGGATCCTGCCAGGTGTGTATGGGGTTTCACAGTGTATCAGGATCCTGCCAGGTGTGTGTGGGGTTTCAGAGTATCAGAATACTGCCAGGTGTGTATGGGGTTTCACAGTGCATCAGGATCCTGCCAGGTGTGTATGGGGTTCCACAGTGTCTCAGGACCTTCCAGGTGTGTATGGGGTGTCTCAGTGTATCAGGATTCTGCCAGGTGTTTATGGGGTTTCACAGTGTATCGGGATCCTGCCAGGAGTGTATGTGGTTTCACAGTGTATCAGGATCCTGCCAGGTGTGTATGGGGTTTCAGTGTATCAGGATTCTGCCAGGTGTGTATGGGGTTTCACAGTGTATCAGGATCCTGCCAGGAGTGTATGGGGTTTCAGTGTATCAGGATCTGCCAGGTGTGTATGGGGTTTCACAGTGTATCAGGATCCTGCCAGGAGTGTATGGGGTTTCACAGTGTATCAGGATCCTGCCAGGTGTGTATGTGGTTTCACAGTGTATCAGGATCCTGCCAGGTGTGTATGGGGTTTCAGTGTATCAGGATCATGCCAGGTGTGTATGGGGTTTCACAGTGTATCAGGATCCTGCCAGGTGTGTATGGGGTTTCACAGTGTATCAGGCTCCTGCCAGGTGTATATGGGGTTTCACAGTGTATCAGGATCCTGCCAGGAGTGTATGGGGTTTCACAGTGTATCAGGCTCCTGCCAGGTGTGTATGGGGTTTCACAGTGTATCAGGATCCTGCCAGGTGTGTATGTGGTTTCACAGTGTATCAGGATCCTGCCAGGTGTGTATGGGGTTTCACAGTGTATCAGGATGCTGCCAGGTGTGTATGGTGTTTCACAGTGTATCAGGATCCTGCCAGGTGTCTATGGGGTTTCTGTGTTTTAGGATCCTGCCAGATGTGTATGCGGTTTCACAATGTATCAGGATCCTGAAAGGTGTGTATGGGGTTTCAGTGTATCGGGTTCCTGCCAGGTGTGTATGGCGTTTTCACAGTGTATCAGGATCCTGCCTGGTGTGTATGGGGTTTCACAATGTATCAGGATCCTGCCAGGTGTTTATGGGGTTTCACAGTGTATCAGGAGCCTGCCAGGTGTGTATGGGGTTTCAGTGTATCAGGATTCTGCCAGGTGTGTATGGGGTTTCACAGTGTATCGGGATCCGATCAGGTTATGTATGGGGTTTCACAGTGTATCGGGATCCTGTCAGGTTATGTATGGGGTACCACAGTGCATCAGTATCCTGCCAGGTGTGTATGGGGTTTCACAGTGTATCAGGCTCCTCCCAGGTGTGTATGGGGTTTCACAGTTTAACAGGATCATGCCAGGTGTGTATGGGGTTCCACAGTGTATCAGGATCCTGCCATGTGTGTATGTGGTTCCACAGTGTATCAGGATCCTGCCAGGTTTGAATGGGGTTTTGCAGTGTATCGGGATCCTGCCAGGTGTGTATGGGGTTTCACAGTGTATCAGGATCCTGCCAGGCGAGTATGTGGTTTCACAGTGTATCAGGATCCTGCCAGGTGTGTATGGGGATTCAGTGTATCAGGATTCTGCCAGGTGTGTATGGGGTTTCAAAGTGTATCAGGATCCTGCCAGGTTTGTATGGTGTTTCACAGTGTATCAGAATCCTGCCAGGTGTGTATGAGGTTTCACAGTGTATCAGGAACCTGCCAGGTGTGTATGGGGTTTCACAGTGTATCAGGATCCTGCCAGGTGTGTATGGGGTTTCACAGTGTATCAGGATCCTGCCAGGTGTGTTTGGGGTTTCACAGTGTATCAGGATCCTGCCAGGTGTGTATGGTGTTTCACAGTGTATCAGGATCCTGCCAGGTGTGTATGTGGTTTCACAGTGTATCAGGATCCTGCCAGGTGTGTATGGGGTTTCAGTGTATCAGGATTCTGCCAGGTGTGTATGGGGTTAGGTGTATCAGGAATCTGCCAGGTGTGTATGGGGTTTCACAGAGTATCAGGATCCTGCCAGGTGTCTATGGGGTTTCACAGTGTATCAGGATCCTTCCAGGTGTGTATGAGGTTTCACAGTGTATCAGGATCCTGCCAGGTGTGTATGGGGTTTCACAGTGTATCAGGATCCTGCCATGTGTGTATGGGGTTTCACAGTGTATCAGGATCCTGCCAGGTGTGTTTGGGGTTTCACAGAGTATCAGGATCCTACCAGGTGTGTATGGGGTTTCAGTGTATCAGGATCATGCCAGGTGTGTATGGGGTTTCACAGTGTATCAGGATCCTGCCAGGAGTGTATGGGATTTCACAGTGTATCAGGATCCTGCCAGGTGTATATGGGGTTTCACAGTTTATCAGGATCCTGCCAGGTGTGTATGTGGTTTCACAGTGTATCAGGATCCTGCCAGGTGTGTTATTGTGTTTCACAGTGTATCAGGATCCTGCCAGGTGTGTTTGGGGTTTCAGTGTTTCAGCATCCTACCAGGTGTCTATGGGTTTCACCGTGTATCAGGATCCTGCCAGGTGTGTATGGGGTTTCACAGTGTACCAGGAACCTGCCAGGTGTGTATGTGGTTTCACAGTATATCAGGATCCTGCCAGGTGTGTATGTGGTTTCACCGTGTATCAGGATCTTGCCAGGTGTGTTTGGGGTTTCACAGTGTATCAGGATCCTGCCACGTGTGCACGGGTTTTCACAGTGTATTAGGATCCTGCCAATTGTCTATGGGGTTTCACAGTGTATCAGGATCCTGCCAGGTGTGTATGAGGTTTCACACTGTATCAGGAACCTGCCAGGTTTGTATGGGGTTTCACAGAGTATCAGGATCCTGCCAGGTGTGTATGGGGTTTCACAGTGTATCAGGATCCTGCCAGGTGTGTTTGGGGTTTCACAGTTTATCAGGATTCTGACAGGTGTGCATAGGGTTTCACAGTGTATCAGGATCCTGCCAGGTGTGTATGGTGTTTCACAGTGTATCAGGATCCTGTCAGGTGTCTATGGGGTTTCACAGTGTATCAGGATCCTGTCAGGTGTGTATGGGGTTTCACAGTGTATCAGGATCCTGCCAGGTGTGTATGGTGTTTCACAGTGTATCAGGTTCCTGCCAGGTGTGTGTGGGGTTTCACAGTGTATCAGGATCCTGCCTGGTGTGTACGGGGTTTCACAGTGTATCAGAATCCTGCCAGGTGTGTTTGGGGTTTCACAATTTATCAGGATCCTGGCAGATGTGTATGGGGTTTCAGTAAATCAGGATCCTGCCAGGTGTGTTATGGGGTTTCACAGTTTATCAGGATCCTGCCAGGTGTGTTTGGGGTTTCAGTGTTTCAGCATCCTACCAGGTGTCTATGGGTTTCACCGTGTATCAGGATCCTGCCAGGTGTGTATGGGGTTTCACAGTGTACCAGGATCCTGCCAAGTGTGTATGTGGTTTCACAGTGTTTCAGGATTTTGCCAGGTGTATATGGGGTTTCACAGTGTACCAGGAACCTGCCAGGTGTGTATGTGGTTTCACAGTGTATCAGGATCCTGCCAGGTGTGTATGGGGTTTCACCGTGTATCAGGATCTTCCCAGGTGTGTTTGGGGTTTCACAGTGTATCAGGATCCTGCCACGTGTGCACGGGGTTTCACAGTGTATTAGGATCCTGCCAGGTGTGTATGGAATTTCAATGCATCAGGATCCTGCCAGGAGTGTATGGGGTTTCACAGTGTATCAGGATCCTGCCAGTTGTGTATGAGGTTTCACAGTGTATCAGGATCCTGCCAGGTGTGTATGGGGTTTCAGTGTATCAGGATTCTGCCAGGTGTGTATGGGGTTTCACAGTGTATCGGGATCCTGTCAAGTTATGTATGGGGTTCCACAGTGTATCAGGATCCTGCGAGGTGTTTATGGGGTTTCTCTGTGTATCAGGATCCTGCCAGGTGTGTATGGGGTTTCACAGTGTATCGGGATCGTGCCAGGTGTGTATGGGTTTTCACAGTGTATCAGGATCCTGCCAGGTGTGTATGGGGTTTCACACTGTATCAGGATCCTGTCAGGTGTGTATGTGGTTTCACAGTGTATCAGGATCCTGCCAGGTGTGTATGGTGTTTCACAGTGTATCAGGATCCTGCCAGGTGTGTATGGTGTTTCACAGTGTATCAGGATCCTGCCAGTTGTCTATGGGGTTTCACAGTGTATCAGGATCCTGCCAGGTGTGAATGAGGTTTCACAGTGTATCAGGAAACTGCCAGGTGTCTATGGGGTTTCACATTGTATCAGGATCCTGCCAGGTGTGTATGGGGTTTCACAGTGTATCAGGATCCTGCCAGGTGTGTTTGGGGTTTCACAGTGTATCAGGATCCTGTCAGGTGTGTATGGGGTTTCACAGTGTATCAGGATCCTGCCAGGTGTGTATGGTGTTTCACAGTGTATCAGGATCCTGTCAGTTGTCTATGGGGTTTCAGAGTTTATCAGGATCCTGTCAGGTGTGTATGGGGTTTCACAGTGTATCAGGATCTTGCCATGTGTGTATGAGGTTCCACAGTGTATCAGGATCCAGCCAGGTTTGAATGGGGTTTTGCAGTGTATCGGATCCTGCCAGGTGTGTATGGGGTTTCACAGTGTATCAGGATCCTGCCAGGCGAGTATGTGGTTTCACAGTGTATCAGGATCCTGCCAGGTGTGTATGGGGATTCAGTGTATCAGGATTCTGCCAGGTGTGTATGGGGTTTCACAGTGTATCAGGATCCTGCCAGGTGTGTATGGTGTTTCACAGTGTATCAGGATCCTGCCAGGTGTGTATGAGGTTTCACAGTGTATCAGGAACCTGCCAGGTGTGTATGGGGTTTCACAGTGTATCAGGATCCTGCCAGGTGTGTATGGGGTTTCACAGTGTATCAGGATCCTGCCAGGTGTGTTTGGGGTTTCACAGTGTATCAGGATCCTGCCAGGTGTGTATGGTGTTTCACAGTGTATCAGGATCCTGCCAGGTGTGTATGTGGTTTCACAGTGTATCAGGATCCTGCCAGGTGTGTATGGGGTTTCAGTGTATCAGGATCTGCCAGGTGTGTATGGGGTTCAGGTGTATCAGGAATCTGCCAGCTGTGTATGGGGTTTCACAGAGTATCAGGATCATGCCAGGTGTCTATGGGGTTTCACAGTGTATCAGGATCCTTCCAGGTGTGTATGAGGTTTCACAGTGTATCAGGATCCTGCCAGGTGTGTATGGGGTTTCACAGTGTATCAGGATCCTGCCAGGTGTGTATGGGGTTTCACAGTGTATCAGGATCCTGCCAGGTGTGTTTGGGGTTTCACAGAGTATCAGGATCCTACCAGGTGTGTATGGGGTTTCAGTGTATCAGGATCATGCCAGGTGTGTATGGGGTTTCACAGTGTATCAGGATCCTGCCAGGAGTGTATGGGATTTCACAGTGTATCAGGATCCTGCCAGGTGTATATGGGGTTTCACAGTTTATCAGGATCCTGCCAGGTGTGTATGTGGTTTCACAGTGTATCAGGATCCTGCCAGGTGTGTATTGTGTTTCACAGTGTATCAGGATCCTGCCAGGTGTGTTTGGGGTTTCAGTGTTTCAGGCATCCTACCAGGTGTCTATGGGTTTCACCGTGTATCAGGATCCTGCCAGGTGTGTATGGGGTTTCACAGTGTACAGGAACCTGCCAGGTGTGTATGTGGTTTCACAGTATATCAGGATCCTGCCAGGTGTGTATGTGGTTTCACCGTGTATCAGGATCTTGCCAGGTGTGTTTGGGGTTTCACAGTGTATCAGGATCCTGCCACGTGTGCACGGGGTTTCACAGTGTATTAGGATCCTGCCAATTGTCTATGGGGTTTCACAGTGTATCAGGATCCTGCCAGGTGTGTATGAGGTTTCACACTGTATCAGGAACCTGCCAGGTGTGTATGGGGTTTCACAGTGTATCAGGATCCTGCCAGGTGTGTATGGGGTTTCACAGTGTATCAGGATCCTGCCAGGTGTGTTTGGGGTTTCACAGTTTATCAGGATTCTGACAGGTGTGCATAGGGTTTCACAGTGTATCAGGATCCTGCCAGGTGTGTATGGTGTTTCACAGTGTATCAGGATCCTGTCAGGTGTCTATGGGGTTTCACAGTGTATCAGGATCCTGTCAGGTGTGTATGGGGTTTCACAGTGTATCAGGATCCTGCCAGGTGTGTATGGTGTTTCACAGTGTATCAGGTTCCTGCCAGGTGTGTGTGGGGTTTCACAGTGTATCAGGATCCTGCCTGGTGTGTACGGGGTTTCACAGTGTATCAGAATCCTGCCAGGTGTGTTTGGGGTTTCACAATTTATCAGGATCCTGGCAGATGTGTATGGGGTTTCAGTAAATCAGGATCCTGCCAGGTGTGTTATGGGGTTTCACAGTGTATCAGGATCCTGCCAGGTGTGTTTGGGGTTTCAGTGTTTCAGCATCCTACCAGGTGTCTATGGGTTTCACCGTGTATCAGGATCCTGCCAGGTGTGTATGGGGTTTCACAGTGTACCAGGATCCTGCCAAGTGTGTATGTGGTTTCACAGTGTTTCAGGATTTTGCCAGGTGTATATGGGGTTTCACAGTGTACCAGGAACCTGCCAGGTGTGTATGTGGTTTCACAGTATATCAGGATCCTGCCAGGTGTGTATGTGGTTTCACAGTGTATCAGGATCCTGCCAGGTGTGTATGGGGTTTCACCGTGTATCAGGATCTTGCCAGGTGTGTTTGGGGTTTCACAGTGTATCAGGATCCTGCCACGTGTGCACGGGGTTTCACAGTGTATTAGGATCCTGCCAGGTGTGTATGGAGTTTCAATGCATCAGGATCCTGCCAGGAGTGTATGGGGTTTCACAGTGTATCAGGATCCTGCCAGTTGTGTATGAGGTTTCACAGTGTATCAGGATCCTGCCAGGTGTGTATGGGGTTTCAGTGTATCAGGATTCTGCCAGGTGTGTATGGGGTTTCACAGTGTATCGGGATCCTGTCAGGTTATGTATGGGGTTCCACAGTGTATCAGGATCCTGCCAGGTGTTTATGGGGTTTCTCTGTGTATCAGGATCCTGCCAGGTGTGTATGGGGTTTCACAGTGTATCAGGATCCTGCCAGGTGTGTATGGGTTTTCACAGTGTATCAGGATCCTGCCAGGTGTGTATGGGGTTTCACACTGTATCAGGATCCTGTCAGGTGTGTATGTGGTTTCACAGTGTATCAGGATCCTGCCAGGTGTGTATGGTGTTTCACAGTGTATCAGGATCCTGCCAGGTGTGTATGGTGTTTCACAGTGTATCAGGATCCTGCCAGTTGTCTATGGGGTTTCACAGTGTATCAGGATCCTGCCAGGTGTGTATGAGGTTTCACAGTGTATCAGGAACCTGCCAGGTGTGTATGGGGTTTCACAGTGTATCAGGATCCTGCCAGGTGTGTATGGGGTTTCACAGTGTATCAGGATCCTGCCAGGTGTGTATGGGGTTTCACAGTGTATCAGGATCCTGCCAGGTGTGTATGGGGTTTCACAGTGTATCAGGATCCTGCCAGGTGTGTATGGTGTTTCACAGTGTATCAGGATCCTGCCAGGTGTGTATGGGGTTTCACAGTGTATCAGGATCCTGCCAGGTGTGTATGGGGTTTCACAGTGTATCAGGATCCTGCCAGGTGTGTATGGGTTTCACAGTGTATCAGGATCCTGCCAGGTGTGTATGGGGTTTCACAGTGTATCAGGATCCTGCCAGGTGTGTATGGGGTTTCACAGTGTATCAGGATCCTGCCAGGTGTGTATGTGGTTTCACAGTGTATCAGGATCCTGCCAGGTGTGTATGGGGATTCAGTGTATCAGGATCTGCCAGGTGTGTATGGGGTTTCAAAGTGTATCAGGATCCTGCCAGGTTTGTATGGTGTTTCACAGTGTATCAGAATCCTGCCAGGTGTGTATGAGGTTTCACAGTGTATCAAGAACCTGCCAGGTGTGTATGGGGTTTCACAGTGTATCAGGATCCTGCCAGGTGTGTATGGGGTTTCACAGTGTATCAGGATCCTGCCAGGTGTGTTTGGGGTTTCACAGTGTATCAGGATCCTGCCAGGTGTGTATGGTGTTTCACAGTGTATCAGGATCCTGCCAGGTGTGTATGTGGTTTCACAGTGTATCAGGATCCTGCCAGGTGTGTATGGGGTTTCAGTGTATCAGGATTCTGCCAGGTGTGTATGGGGTTAAGTGTATCAGGAATCTGCCAGGTGTGTATGGGGTTTCACAGAGTATCAGGATCCTGCCAGGTGTCTATGGGGTTTCACAGTGTATCAGGATCCTTCCAGGTGTGTATGAGGTTTCACAGTGTATCAGGATCCTGCCAGGTGTGTATGGGGTTTCACAGTGTATCAGGATCCTGCCAGGTGTGTATGGGGTTTCACAGTGTATCAGGATCCTGCCAGGTGTGTATGGGGTTTCACAGTGTATCAGGATCCTGCCAGGTGTGTATGGGGTTTCACAGTGTATCAGGATCCTGCCAGGTGTGTATGGGGTTTCACAGTGTATCAGGATCCTGCCAGGTGTGTATGGGATTTCACAGTGTATCAGGATCCTGCCAGGTGTGTATGGGGTTTCACAGTGTATCAGGATCCTGCCAGGTGTGTATGTGGTTTCACAGTGTATCAGGATCCTGCCAGGTGTGTATTGTGTTTCACAGTGTATCAGGATCCTGCCTGGTGTGTTTGGGGTTTCAGTGTTGCAGATCTTGACAGGTGTCTATGTGGTTTCACAGTGTATCAGGATCCTGCCAGGTGTGTATGGGGTTTCACAGTGTATCAGGATCCTGCCAGGTGTGTATGGGTTTCACAGTATATCAGGATCCTGCCAGGTGTGTATGTGGTTTCACCGTGTATCAGGATCTTGCCAGGTGTGTTTGGGGTTTCACAGTGTATCAGGATCCTGCCACGTGTGCACGGGTTTTCACAGTGTATTAGGATCCTGCCAATTGTCTATGGGGTTTCACAGTGTATCAGGATCCTGCCAGGTGTGTATGAGGTTTCACACTGTATCAGGAACCTGCCAGGTTTGTATGGGGTTTCACAGAGTATCAGGATCCTGCCAGGTGTGTATGGGGTTTCACAGTGTACCAGGATCCTGCCAGGTGTGTTTGGGGTTTCACAGTTTATCAGGATTCTGACAGGTGTGCATAGGGTTTCACAGTGTATCAGGATCCTGCCAGGTGTGTATGGTGTTTCACAGTGTATCAGGATCCTGTCAGGTGTCTATGGGGTTTCACAGTGTATCAGGATCCTGTCAGGTGTGTATGGGGTTTCACAGTGTATCAGGATCCTGCCAGGTGTGTATGGTGTTTCACAGTGTATCAGGTTCCTGCCAGGTGTGTGTGGGGTTTCACAGTGTATCAGGATCCTGCCTGGTGTGTACGGGGTTTCACAGTGTATCAGAATCCTGCCAGGTGTGTTTGGGGTTTCACAATTTATCAGGGTCCTGGCAGATGTGTATGGGGTTTCAGTAAATCAGGATCCTGCCAGGTGTGTTATGGGGTTTCACAGTTTATCAGGATCCTGCCAGGTGTGTTTGGGGTTTCAGTGTTTCAGCATCCTACCAGGTGTCTATGGGTTTCACCGTGTATCAGGATCCTGCCAGGTGTGTTTGGGGTTTCACAGTGTACCAGGATCCTGCCAAGTGTGTATGTGGTTTCACAGTGTTTCAGGATTTTGCCAGGTGTATATGGGGTTTCACAGTGTACCAGGAACCTGCCAGGTGTGTATGTGGTTTCACAGTATATCAGGATCCTGCCAGGTGTGTATGTGGTTTCACAGTGTATCAGGATCCTGCCAGGTGTGTATGGGGTTTCACCGTGTATCAGGATCTTCCCAGGTGTGTTTGGGGTTTCACAGTGTATCAGGATCCTGCCACGTGTGCACGGGGTTTCACAGTGTATTAGGATCCTGCCAGGTGTGTATGGAATTTCAATGCATCAGGATCCTGCCAGGAGTGTATGGGGTTTCACAGTGTATCAGGATCCTGCCAGTTGTGTATGAGGTTTCACAGTGTATCAGGATCCTGCCAGGTGTGTATGGGGTTTCAGTGTATCAGGATTCTGCCAGGTGTGTATGGGGTTTCACAGTGTATCGGGATCCTGTCAAGTTATGTATGGGGTTCCACAGTGTATCAGGATCCTGCGAGGTGTTTATGGGGTTTCTCTGTGTATCAGGATCCTGCCAGGTGTGTATGGGGTTTCACAGTGTATCGGGATCCTGCCAGGTGTGTATGGGTTTTCACAGTGTATCAGGATCCTGCCAGGTGTGTATGGGGTTTCACACTGTATCAGGATCCTGTCAGGTGTGTATGTGGTTTCACAGTGTATCAGGATCCTGCCAGGTGTGTATGGTGTTTCACAGTGTATCAGGATCCTGCCAGGTGTGTATGGTGTTTCACAGTGTATCAGGATCCTGCCAGTTGTCTATGGGGTTTCACAGTGTATCAGGATCCTGCCAGGTGTGTATGAGGTTTCACAGTGTATCAGGAACCTGCCAGGTGTGTATGGGGTTTCACAGTGTATCAGGATCCTGCCAGGTGTGTATGGGGTTTCACAGTGTATCAGGATCCTGCCAGGTGTGTTTGGGGTTTCACAGTGTATCAGGATCCTGTCAGGTGTGTATGGGGTTTCACAGTGTATCAGGATCCTGCCAGGTGTGTATGGTGTTTCACAGTGTATCAGGATCCTGTCAGTTGTCTATGGGGTTTCACAGTGTATCAGGATCCTGTCAGGTGTGTATGGGGTTTCACAGTGTATCAGGATCCTGCCAGGTGTGTATGGGGTTTCACAATTTATCAGGATCCTGCCAGGTGTGTATGGGGTTTCAGTGAATCAGGATCCTGCCAGGTGTGTTATGGGGTTTCACAGTGTATCAGGATCCTGCCAGGTGTGTTTGGGATTTCAGTGATTCAGCATCCTACCAGGTGTCTATGGGTTTCACACTGTATCAGGATCCTGAAAGTTGTGTATGGGGTTTCACAGTGTACCAGGATTCTGCCAATTGTGTATGTGGTTTCACAGTGTATCAGGATCCTGCCACGTGTGCACGGGGTTTCACAGTGTATTAGGATCCTGCCAGGTGTGTATGGAATTTCAATGCATCAGGATCCTGCCAGGAGTGTATGGGGTTTCACAGTGTATCAGGATCCTGCCAGTTGTGTATGAGGTTTCACAGTGTATCAGGATCCTGCCAGGTGTGTATGGGGTTTCAGTGTATCAGGATTCTGCCAGGTGTGTATGGGGTTTCACAGTGTATCGGGATCCTGTCA